>JAANYP010001347.1:120000-664373 GCA_020465985.1 Centrapalus pauciflorus
AGTACTGGAAAACATCTTAAATGTACATGTTCATTACGGTAAAATGTTAAATTTAATGCACAACTACAATATACATATATATTCAAATGTGTATTATTATTGACTAGTTCACATAATTTACATGTTCATTAAGATAAAATGTTCAATTTCACGCAAAATAACAATATGCACATGTTCAAATGTGCAATACGCATGAACATGTGTATATTAAGCATTTTTGCTTGAAATTATACATTTTGTCTTAATGAACATGTAAATGATATGAATTAGTTAATCATAATGCAATTTCGAAGATATGAATATTAAAATTTTACATGAAATTTAACATTTTATCAGATAATGAACATGTACATTTGATATGGTTTTCTAGCACTCCAGTCTAATATAGTTTTCCATGGATCTTGACCCATATATATATATATATATATATATATATATATATATATATATATATATATATATATATATATATATATATATATATGTGTGTGTGTGTGTGTGTGTGTGTGTGTGTGTGTGTGTCGGTCCCAAAGGTTCCTTAGTGTATAGTTTAAGCTGTAAAGGGGGGGGGGGGGGGGGGGGGGGGGGGGGGGGGAAAGGGGTGAATACAACAATTTAAAACTCAACACTCTTTTCTAAATGTTTGTGTATATTATCAACAAGTGTTAATTACAAACAAGCCTGAACTGCAGAAAGGTTCAACCTGAGATGACAGATACAATAGATGCTTCAACTAATCTAAGACACACTCAGACTAGATATAATGAATACACTCATTTAGATGAACTCACTGTTTTTACAAGACACAGATGGACAGCTTGAGTATGAACAGCTTAGACACACGTACTGTTATATTCAAGCAGACTTGCATGCATGAAAAACACACTTTAATGCACGATCTGATTTCACACGCTTGGATGTCTCACAATCCTTAGAAGCTTCCTTTTATACTCTCACTGAGAATCTCAGTGAAGCTTCTTCATTGGAAAATGAGAAAGTGGGATGTCTTTCCAAAAAGACAAAACACCTTTTCTGCAGATGTTGATAAAGCAGACTTGTCTTCATGTGGCAGAATCTGTCTTTTTCTTTTTGTCACTGTTGCATAAGGCTTTAACCAAAAGAGGAATGTCAACTTTGCATCTTTCTTCTTTTGTTAAGTCCATTTTGATATAAGAAAATGTCTGTCAGCCTTTTCAGATATCCGTTTATCTTCATGTAACAGAACAGCGTAGGCAGGCTTT
Source organism: Centrapalus pauciflorus (assembly GCA_020465985.1). Taxonomy (NCBI): domain Eukaryota; kingdom Viridiplantae; phylum Streptophyta; class Magnoliopsida; order Asterales; family Asteraceae; genus Centrapalus; species Centrapalus pauciflorus. The sequence continues at coordinate 121,242 of JAANYP010001347.1, forward strand.
TGCAGTTACTGTTTTCCACTTTGTCTTCGACTTGTAAACTACTCTTGTAGTAAAAAATAATAGATGAGGACTTGGAAACATATTCCATAAAGTGTTTAGCCTGTTCACAAAGAACAGGTTCTGTTCACAAAGAACAGAACACTTAGAATCTATCCAAGCTGCCCAATAGAACAGAGCAGCGTAGAAAATTTATGTCCAGCCTTGTTCAGCAGACAGAACAGTTTGGGCAATCTGCCTTTGTTGCAATAAATGCAACAGGGTAAGCAGTTTTGGCTGATATTGCAAATCACTTTTCAGGTTTCAATAAGGCATAAACATGCCTTAAATTATACCGTAAGTGCATCAAACAGGTTTGATTAAAAATCTCCCCCTAAGATGTAGAGCAAGTTTGACTGAGGCCTTTTTGTGCCTAACAATCTCCCCTATTTGCAATAATCAGTCTAAGCTGATTTTTGTCAATAATCACTATACATTTTACGATGCATTTTGCTGAAATGAAATTACAACATTAAAGTGAAGTAAAAGATCAGTTTATATATACTGATTTTTGATTACATAAACAACATATGTTTTTACAAAAGTACAACTGATGTACTAGTGTATATTACAACTGATGTAAAAAATAAAATAAAAGTTACAACTAATGTAACTAAGTACAACTAATGTACAAGAAAATTCAACAATTTGGATTGTTGATGATGGGAGCAAATAATGGCAGGCCTGTCCAACAGATGGACAACTTCCATTCTTCACCTACTCAGACAGTAGGTGGACTTCAAGACAGTGGTGGTGGCAATCCTTCTTGAAACATTCTTTAAAGCTCATCCCTGGTTTCCTCCAAATCCTGTATTTCAACTCTGAGGAACATAAAATTGGGATGTTCAAGCTCCCCTCTTTCATAGAAGCCTCTGAGCTGATCCCAGATGGCTGCTCTCCACTTACTGGATTGCCTGAAGGAGTTCGCAAGTCTGATTGCTACAAGCTGTTTGAGATCAACTTTGTGTAGGTCTGATGCTCTTTGAAAGCACTTCTTCTTTGTCAGGGAATCTACAAAAAATTTCCCCAACCCAGGTTCCTCAATCAGCTTGCCTTCTTCAAATTCTACTCCTTTGGGCAGGCTGTAGTCAACTCCTTTGATCTCTACTGCATAGTCACCTTGTTCAATTAAGATCAGGAGTTCCTCCAGCTCTGAATCCTTTTTGTTCCTCTTGGCCTTAATTTTGGGGTAAGTCACAGAGACACTCTTACTTAATTCTTCTGTGATCAGACCAAGGTCTTTCACTCTTTCCATCAACTTTTTGACATATGCCCTGATAGTCTTAGTCGTTACAGACTTAGATTGGCTCAGAAAAGCTGCCAACTCTACCCATTCTCTGTACCCCATCTGTGCAACATCAGTGTAGTCATATGATTCCAGCTTTGGGCATGTTGCACCCATTCTGGTTATTTGCAGCTTCCACTGTTTGCCTTTTCTTGAAATGGGCACAACTTTGACAATAGATTCCTTGGCAAGTCTTCTATCAGCAACATCAAAGAAATTTTTCCTTGCCAAGTTGTCAAAGTGTATTTGGGCTCTTGCAGAGGATGCTTGATTTGACTTGTTCACAGAGACCGGAGCATCCTTTTCCTTCTCACCTTCCTTTTCACCCGCTGACTCTCTAGCAGCTTCAAGCAGTTTTCTTTGCACATCCAAAGAAGGCATTTTAATTTTGCTTGCCTCTTTGAATGCAAGAGATATGGCAGCTTTGGCTAAGGCTTCTTCTTTTCTTAGTGTTTCCAGGGTTTTGAGCTATTCATCTCTGAGTTCATAGTATTTTTCCATAGAAACACCCATTTCCTTAGCCCTTGCCTTATCATACTTTTGATGTGCTGCTCTTTGATGGTCAGGGTCAAAAACTGCTTTCTTCTTTCCTTTGGCTGTTGTAGTTTGAACAGCCTTAGGAATCTTTTCCTCTTCTTCTTCCAAGATCAGATGCCTCCTTCTGCTTGGCCTGTCCCCAGGAATGGATTCCTCCCCCTCAGTTTGTGCAGGGTTTGGAGATCCAGCCTGAGTAGGCTGAGCAGCTTCATTATGATGAGAGACATCTGTTGCTGGACCTGTTCCTGATGCACCTGCTGCTTGACCAACAGATGCTGATTTCTCCTTAGAAGGAGAAGAAGTTTTCTCCCCCTTAGACATAGTCTTTGAGGCAGACAACTTTTCCCCCTTTGAAGGAGATGGACCAGCACCTGCAACAACTGGTGTGCCTGGAGAAACGAATTCAGCAGGCTTGGCATCAGTTTTTGCAGCAGGTTTGGGGCCAACCAGGCTATGCTCTAAGAAAACCAGGTTGTCCTTAACCTCTGCAAGCTGGGTAAGGCAGGCTTGCAGAGAAGAGGATTGGGAATCAGCAATTGTGCAGATATGGCAGTTCGCGCTTTTGTTCCTAAACATAATATGGTCCTTAATCCAGACATGAATCTCCCTGAGGCGCAGGGATTCCGTGAAGTACTGGATTTTCTAGCTGAATCAAGGATCGGACATGCACTATGGCATAATGTGCAGCTAGTGTTACCCTACATCCGTCAATTTTATGACCATTTGCAAGTAGACTGCTCGGTCACTCCGACAGTTCTACGCACTCGCATTGAAGGACAGCCGTTAGTATTTTCGGCTGATATGATTCGTCAAGTGCTGCAGTTGGGCACTCAGGAACAAGAAGCTGGTCCTATAGAATTTCCGATGAATATAAGGCAAGCGGCCTTTCAAAGAATGGGGTACAGCCTCGATGTGACAAAAGTGTCATACATGAAAAGTGGATTGATAGGACGATGGCGATTTTTGGCGCATGTATTCATGGTGTGCTTTGCTGCGAAAAAGGCTGAATTTGACTATATTGCCGCGAAGATTCAATCAAGGATTGTCGCAATGGTGTATAATCGCCCATATAGTTTTTCACAGATGATCTTTTCGGAGTTTGTTCATCAGATATCTGCTCCCGAAAATCAGCAGTTCTTGCTCTATCCGAGATTCATTATGATGTTGATCAGACACTTTTTGCCGAACTTGCCAATAACAAATGACTTTCAGAGTGTTGCCATCCTGGACAAAAGGATTTTCGCTGATTGTTCCTCACACCGAGGAAGATTGGCTGTTCCTGTTGCTCGTCCATTGTTCGGAGCTATTGTGGATAGGGATTTTCAAGCCCCGAAGAATGCCAACTGGGCAGGGGTCGTTGAGTTTCCACAACAACAACAACAGCAACAACGTCAACAGCAACAACAACAGCAACGTCAACAGCAACAACAGCCTTGTGCTCGGCCACGTGATCCAAGACGCCGACAGAGACCAGCAGCGAGTCAAATTCAGGCAACCAGGCCTTCGACAAGCCAGCAACCAGAAGTTACAGAAGCCGGGCCCTCAAATATTCAAGAAGCTGGGCCCTCAAATGTTGCGAGAGAAGCTGAACAGCTAAGCCAGACGCTTAATGAAATTTGGGAGGCAGGGCCTCATGCCAATGAAGACGTTGCAGCAGCATTGGTTGGTGAGCTGCTTAGTCCACCAGCAGAGGAAGATGATATTTTTAGAGATGTGGAGGAATACGAGCCAGAATCCGACTCAGAATCCGCGGAAATTCCGGCAGCTGCAGTTCCTGATATTCAAATTGGAACTTATGGTTCGAGATTGATTATAAATGAGGGTGGTTCGAGGAGGCGCGTGAACAGGGAATTGGAAGAGTCTGATTTTGAAGAAGAGGAGGTTCCTCAACTAGTGACAAGGCAACGGGCCAAACGTCACAGGTTCATGCAAGGATCGTCTTCAGCACCTATAGATCAACCAGAAATTCCACAACATCAAGAACCTCAAACCACCACTCCACCACCACCACCACCTCAAGATGAACCGTATATACCATCACCGTTCATTCCTACTCCTATACAGTCCATTCCATCTGCCTCGACCACATACACTGACAACCAAAGGTTTCTGCAGCTTAAAGCTCGCGTTGACTTCCAGAATGTCCAAATCTTAAGCCTAACAAAGGCGATCGGAGAAATTCAGACTCATAATGCAAATCTTGATAAAGAAAATGCCGATTTGAAGAAGATTGTGGAGCAAGTCCAGGAAGAGAACGTAGAAATGAAAACTTTTGTTTGCGATCAGGCAGCTGAAATAAGGTCGATGCGCTCCCTAATTGAGCAGTTAATGAAAAATTTACAGGCTCAGGGGGAGACATCGTGCCGAGATCAGGAGGTGCAGAGAAGAGATGATAATGAAGGCGATGATCCCGGTGCGAATAAAGAGATTGAGTCTGTAGATTTTCCTACAGCTTAAATTACACAAGTTCAGGGGGAGCCTAGTCAAGGCGAAGGAGAAAGGGGTGAGGCTAGTTCATCTAAACAGCCTACAGACTTTGAGATCAGCGAGATGATTGAAGCGCTCATGGATCTTGAAGATGATCCACTGGATGTAGGTTTTGATAATGAAGACGAAGAGCTGGAAGAAGGGGAGTTTGTGCCAGGGGAGATAGTAGACTGGCGGTCGGATGATGAAGTTCTTGCTGATGAGGATGATGAAGCTGACGAGATAGTTGTGCAGCAGAATCCTATCACTGATACTTACATGATTGATGGAAATAAAATTGTCGATGCAGACATAGTTAATGTTGCATTGAATCCTCAGCCATCGACAGAAGAACCTGCAAGAGAGCTAACTAATGAAGAAAAACGAAAGCTATGGTTCAGGGCTGAAGAGAAAGAAGCAGCAATTAAAAAGACAATGAGAGTTCCAGGTACTGGGAAGCTGTCTGAGCGAATTTTAAGTTGGTTCTTTGACAGAGATCTGCAGCTATTTATAATAAAGAGAAAAGACGGGCTTCAGTACATGAGGCGAACTTTAAAAGCGTTCAACTCCCTGCCAAAAATCGAAATCACTGCGCTAGCTTGGAAAGATCTTATAAACATTGGCAATGATCCCTACGCGAGCGTAATCGAAAGAATCATAAGAAAGCAAGGGAGATCAAGGAAGTTCGAACGTTTGAATCCAAGGGTCGGGAGAAGAGTAGAGGATCCGTCTCGTATTGATCCTCTAACTGGTCGACCTTGGATGAGGATTCACTATAAGCCGGCTAGATGTCTTAGGAGGGTTCCTCTCAAGCCAATGCCACAAAATATTCTGAAGAATCTGAAGTGGTGGTATGCTGACACGGAAACTGGGGAAGCGGTTATGGAAGACTTAGAAGAAAATGTTATTCTTAGAGTCTATTACCCGCTTCACCTGGTAAACCTATCTAAAGAAGATCTGCAGATTCTGTATAATTGTAAGATTTCCAGTGACGCACATATGGATACTGAGGCTAGTAAGTATGAAAATGTGGTCAAGGTATGCATCGAGAAACGTCTGTATGCTGGTAGTCTTTTGAATCAATAAATAAACCAAGTTCTTAAATCAAATGTGTGAATTATTAGAAGCTATCGTCAAGGGGGAGTCTGTTGGTACATCCCGAGTGACGATAGCAGTCTAAGTGGTCTTACATTGTGATTTAGCAAGTGTGTGATATATATGTTTATATATGGTTGATATTTATTAGTGTTTGTATGTTTGAACTTGATGTAACGTATTACAAGAAGTTCAAACATAAAGTACAAAGATAAATTCAATCATTAGTAATAACGTAAGGTTCAACACTTAGTTGTTTATGTAAAAGGCTAGATTCGAATTATATATGGGTTGACATTCGAATCTGTGATAGATTCAAATGTAACCATAGATTCGAAAGAAGGCTAAATTCGAGACTGTCAATATGGACAGACTCGAATGGGCCTTGGGCCAGATTCGAGCTTGGCCCACAACAGACTCGAATCAGGGTCTATAATTAGGGATAGACTCGAATCATTAAGAGACTTTTTGCAGAATTCGTGAGGAATTAAGCAAGAGGCGATCTCGAGTTTATCAGCTAGGTGAGTGCCGTTTCGGAGAGAATTAGTACGTAGGATCGTTCGTGTGTCGTTCGTTCAGCGTCTAATAGTCTCCGTGTTCCGTTGGTTGAGAGTTGTCCGTCTAACCGTCAACGAGGATTCCGCACTCGTTCACGGATCCGCGTCTAGATAGATCTTGCAGTCGTAGACCTTACAATGATTAGTGATACTAATCATACACTAACACACTTACTTAACATTAATTATGCAAGACTAAAACAATTCATTAAACTAATGCATTCAAAAGTATTTATGAATTTACATAAAAAGGGAAATACAAGAATACATTCTAAATACTTTTATACAAAAAAAAATAAAAATGAAAATACAACATAAATACATCATAATGGTTGGCCCTCTAGCTAGTACAAACTAGCTTTTGACTTCATTTTTATAATGCAAAACTCCATACACAATCACAATCACAATCACATCTTCTCCTTTCATTTCATCCAAGATCTTACTCCACCTTCACATCCTTGCATATTTTCAAGACCAAGACTTTGCCTATAAATAGAGAGCTTCCCTTTCATTATTTTCACACCAAAACTCTTCCTTTTTCTCTCTAAAAACCGGATACCACACACACACACCCACTACAAACATTTTCATTCAAGTGTTCTTGGTGAAATTCAAGTGTTCTTGGTCCAAATCTTGCAAGAGTTCCAACTTCTTCTCAATTTCATACTCCAAATACATCAAAGTAAGTAAATACAAACTTATTTCATCATACATTTATGTTTATATAAGTCTTGCATAATATATATAATCACCAACAACAACAAGTTTCATAAAAACTCAAGTTTATAAGTTTCTTGTTTTTGTTTTAAGTTGTTTCTTTAAATGTGTTTATGAATATATAAACACATCATAAAAGTGTTAATATTATGAAAACAAGTAATATATATGTGTTTTATAACTTGTATACAAGTAGTCTTTGAATAAACAACAAGAATCATAAGTTATTTCAAGTTTATAAACTGCGGATTTTCGGCAGAAAATTTATATCGACTTTGAAAAATCATAACTAATTCATAACTTAACGAAATGAGTTGATTCTTATCTCAAAAGTTAGATCTATGTCTTAACTATAGATCTGGAAGTTTTCATAATTTATTTTCGAGCATAAGTCCTCCAGAAATTATTTGGGAAACCGAAAGTTTGACAGCTCAAAAATGACCAACATAGGGTTTTCAACAAGCTTTTTCCCTAACCTAAACATCTCGAAAAATGGTCGTTCTTGATTCTAAAAATCCTTTGTATATAGTAGTTTAATGTCCTAGAAAACCAAAGTCTAAAACGTTTTGGAGCTTGGTCAAAAACAGCCTCAAAGTAGGCTGAAAAACCTTCGAAAAGCTGGAAAATTATATATATATATATATATATATATATATATATATATATATATATATATATATATATATATATATATATAAACTTGACGTTTTAAGTGGGTTTTATTTATAAACTTGTAATGTTGGGTGATTTAAGACATAAAAATATATAAATATACATATTATCATATAATAGATATATTAAGTCCCTATTATCATTTAGGACTCGATTAAGCACATCCGTCTTCATCACCCATCAATCTACGCAAATTTGCATTTTACGCTTGTATTTGCCATCACACTCACGGTGAGTCTTCATAGCCCCTATTTTTACACTGTTATATTTTGGGGTTGAAATACATGCTTCGTTTTTATATGGACACGAAAACAACTTCATTTCTATTATGTATTACACATGTGGTTCCATCCGCCCTTATATCATGAACCGTTAATTGCATTTATTTGTAAGCGTGAATATATTATGGATAGATCTATCGGGAGTCATGTCCCCCATTCGGGTTAGTTCCGTTAAGCTAACAGCGAGTGCATATATATATCTAACACACGGTATTACGTATGGGAATACTGCACAGGGCAAACTCATTTTAATTAAGCTTCGGTTGCATGATGGTTTATATGTAATACATAACATGGAACTTGTGATTTTATAAATTCAAACTCGACTGTTGTTGTCCATACAAGTCAGATTTACGTGTAAACCTATGAGCTCACCAACAATTTGTGTTGACGTATTTTAGCGTGTATTTTCCGAAAATTAAGGCAAGCGTGCCTTCAGACGTATTTACTTTCAAGCTTCCGCATCCATGGAGTCGCATGCATATTCAAAACTAACGCAGATTTAGCTGCCTTATTTTGGATACTTTAATTATGTAATTAAATCTCTGTATTGTGCGAACTTCTTTTCTTAATATCAGACTATGTAAAACATTGTTATATTTTAAAGTTTTAACGATGTATTTTAAAAACGTCCATATAGTGGTCGTTCATTATGATTATGGTTATGCTTCCGCGACGTCGCGCTTCGTTGCCAACCGGGGTAACGAGTTGCATTAGTACCTAGAATATAACTGTTACAAAAACTAAACTTTCTTCAAGAACTGTGAACACATATATGGACCCTGATGACAATAACATGTCAAACAATACGGTTATTATCCTCTTTGACTCAGAGGATGAATTCTCACCCATGGAACAAGGATGCCAAGGTGACACTGAGGTGTACTTCGGATCGGGAACCCACCCAGACCAAATCAATGACGATGTAATGGACCCGTCAAAGCACAAGGAGGGCAACTATGGCTCTGCACCACAAATTGCTCCACCATCACCACCACAAATTCCACCCTACACCCTATTCAGAAACCATCCCAATGGACCATTGATGAAATTCACCTCTAGGGAAAGGGTGTGACTAGCACAACGGGAGTCTATCCCGGTACCTGCCCATCAGCCAAGCCTGCCGCAACGAGTAAACATAAGAAAGTGGGGATGGATGCCTCACACACTCCAAGAGTGGAGAAACGAGGAAGGGATCCAAGGCCAGTTTGAAGTCGGAACACCATCTTCCTTTCAAGTGCCGACACTTACCCAGAAACCTACGTAACAAACGGTGCCTCTGTTGGTGGCAAGGGCCGCCAGACACGACTTCCAATTTTGACAAAATCCACCAAGAGGTCTGTGAGATCTTTGCAATGATTAAGCAGGAGGCAATGCAAACCACCAATAAACCTTGGGCCAAACAGAATACCCAGGTGATTCAACAAGACGGAATCACGAATTGTGACATCGCCTAAAGCCCGCAGTGCAGAACTAACCCAACGACTTAACGTTCTGGAGTACGAGGAAACCCCGGAGGCATCTCATACATAGTACCCTTTTATAGTATTTCTCTAGGCTTTACTATCTGATACATCTTAGGGTGTGTGAGGCTTAAGAATTTATCAGAAAATTCCAACCATAGCATGTACAAAGATCAAGTTACCAGCATTTTAATGAAAAACTAAGTTTTATCTATAACTAGGAGAATGAGGGTATGTAGTACGACAATCTGCCTAAGAAATTTCAAACTCATAGACTTATCCTCTTACCCCATTAGATACCATTTATGCATTTCTACTATTTGATACCGGTGCTGATAGGAGCTTTATATCCACTAAGTTTAGTAAGTAGATAAATTCCATTCTTACACCATTAAGTGTCACTTATGCTATTAAGGTTGATGACAGTAAGACGCGTAAGACAAATAATATAAGTCGAGGATGCTCCTTGGAATTTGTAGGCCGACTCTTTAAAACAGACTTGATGCCCGTCAAACTGAGAAGTTTTGACGTGTCATAGGCACGGATTGACTATCGAAAAATCGTGCGGAAATAGTGTGCAACAAGAAGACAGTTCATACACATCTAGCCAATAAGAAGGTCCTTATTGTCCAAGGCAAAGTAATAAATACCAAAGTAAGCATCATCTCTAGCATTAGGACCCTGAAGTGGTGACAGAGAGGGAGCCAAAGGAAAAGCGGCTCGAAAATATTCTTATTATTTATGGTTACCCCAAAGTCATTCCAGAACACTTACCTGAACCCCCAACATCGAGGCAAGTCAAATTCAAATCATCCTAGTATCAGGTCCTACACCAGTGGCTCGAGCACCAGGCCGATTAGCCCCATCAATAGTGTAAAAATCGTCCAACCAACCGTAGGAGCTCTTAGATGAAAGGTTTATCAAACCTAGTTCCTCACTTTGGAGGAGCTCCAGTTTTGTTTATAAAGGAGGATGGAACCTTCAGAATGTGCATCAATTACCGAGAGCTAAATAAACTAAGAGAACCGATACCCACTCACAAGGATCAATGACTTGTTTGACCAAACTCCAAGAATTAAACTTCTATTCGAAGATCGACCTAAGGTCTGGTTATCATCAGGTTAGAGTTCGCAAAAAAGATATTCCAAAGACAGCCTTCAGATTCCGTTACGGTCATCATAGATTCCTATTAATGCCGTTTGGATTAACCAGTGCCCCAACGGTATTCATGGACCTCATAAATCGGGTGTGCAAACCTTATCTAGACAAATTCGTGATTGTATTCATGAATCACATCTTAATCTACACACGAAGCAAGGAGGAGCACGAGCAAACACTTAAGACTGATTCTAGAGTTGTTGGAGAAAGAACAACTATATGCCAAGCCTTCTAAGTTTGACTTTTGGCTAAGATAGGTAATATTTCTCGGGCACGTGATCAATTAGTAAAGGGATCCTAGTCGACCCCACAAAGATCGAGGCTATCATGAATTGGTCAACCCTTAGAACCCCCATAGAGATACAACAGTACTTAAAACTTGCCACTTATCATAGGAAATTATCAAAAATTTCTCAAAGATCACCGGAGCTCTAACAAAACTGACCCGAAAAGACATTAAGTATGATTGGGGCGAGGATCAGGAGACACCATATCAGTTATTAAAGCACAAACTGTGCAGCGCGCTTATTTTATCCAAGAGATGCAAGAAAAATTTAGATTACTGTGACGCTTCACACAATGGGTTGATATAGAAAGATAGGGTCATAGCTTATAGTTTATGAAAACTTAAGGTTCACTAGGTGAATGACAAAACGCATGATCTGGATCTTGGAGCAGTAGTCTTTATCCTTGGAGACATTAGTTGTACGGTAAGAAGTGTACTACACTCACAGACTATAAAAACCTCCAACACATCTTGAACCAGAAAGAGTTGGATATGAGGTAATACCATTGGATTGAGCTAGTAAGTGATCGCAACTGTGAAATTTGTTATCACCTGAGGAAAGCTAATGTGGTTGCAGACACTCAGAGCCGAAAGGAGCAAACTTAGCTGTTAAGAGTACGAGCCCTAGTTATAACCATTCAACCAAACCTTCCTTCCTTAGCTCATGAAGCACAAATAGAAGCTGTTAAGGAGGAAAATATGAAAAATGAAGCCCTGTACGGAATGGATAAACATTTTGGGATAAGGGATAATAAAAATCGAATTTCATGAATAGAGTCTGGTTACCCTGTTTTGGTGGAATAAGAAAGCGAGTTATGGATGAAGGATACAAATCAAGATATGTCACTCACCCCGGATTCGATAAAATGTATCATAACCTCAAGGAGCTATACTGGTGGCCTAACATGAAGGCTGACATTGCCACATATGTCAACAAATTCCTAACATGCTCCAAAGATAAGACAAACATCAGAAACCATTTGAGTAATAGTCGGCCGCCTAACAAAATTCTCGCATTCCTACCAATCAAGGAGAACAACAGGATGAATAAGCTAGTCCAAACGTACCTAAAGGACGTCGTCTCCAAACCTGGAGTGCCCATTTCAATCATTTCGGATTCAGATAGCAGATTTACGTTTAGATTTTTGGAAATCGTCACATCGAGCTTTGGGTACAAACTTGGACATAAGTACCACATATCACCCTCTGACCAATGGTCAGAGTGAAAGAATGATCCAATCCCTAGAACATATGTTAAGAGCCTGTGTGATGGATTTTGGGAAGTGTTGGGATACTCATTTTCCTTAGTGGAATTATCGAACAACACAATCACACACGTCTTAAGGTTGCTCCGTTAGAGGCACTGTATTGACAATAGTGTGGATCACCCCTTTGCCGGGCCAAAGTCAGGGATAGTCAAGTCATTGCCCTAGAAATCATACTTGAGGCCACCGAAAAGATAGTACAGATATGGAACCGCCTAAAAGTTGCCCGCGATTGTCAGAAAAGTTATGAAGTCGTAAAGGAGAAAATCCTTTGAGTTCCAATTAGGAGAAAGGGTACCGATGAAAGTATCTCCATGAAAGGGCCTGATAAGATTTGGGAAACAAGGATAACTGAATGCTCGTTACGTTGGACAATTCAAGGTCTTAAAAAGAGTTGGACTAGTAGCTTATCGTTTAGAGCTGCCACCAGAGCTTAGCAGCGTGCACAATACCTTCCACGTATCGAATCTGAAGAAGTGTTGTTAGATGAAACACTTGTTACCCCCCTTGGAAGAGATTCAGCTAACTGATAAACTTCGCTTCATCAAAGAACCGGTAGAAATCATGGACCGTAAAGTCAAAGGATTGAAGCACAGTCGTGTACCCATCGTCAAGGTCAGATGGAATTCTAGAGATGGACCAGAATGCACTTAGGCATGCAAAGGCCAGTTTAACCAAAGATACCCTCACCTAATTCTAAGTAACAATACCTCTGAGGAAACAAGATAAAATTTCGGGACAAAATTCCCTTAACAGGGGGAGACTGTAACATCCGGCACTAAACCAGGTTAGCAACTATGATTTAATCAGTGTTTATTAGCAATTTATAACCTAATCAGTGGTCATTAGCAATTAATCAAGGTGATTAACAATTTACATAAGGAAATTCAACTCAATTAGAATCAATTTTATCGGTGCGATGAATCGGCAAATCAATTAATCCGGTCGATTTACGATATGATGGATTAATTCAACTAAGTACATAATTAAACTATGATTAGTGATACTAATCATACACTAACACACTTACTTAACATTAATTATGAAAGACTAAAACAATTCATTAAACTAATGCATTCAAAAGTTTTTATGAGTTTACATAAAAAGGGAAATACAAGAATACATTCTAAATACTTTTATACAAAAAAAAAATAAAAATAAAAATACAACATAAATACATCATAATGGCTGGCCCTCTAGCTAGTACAAACTAACTTTTGACTTCATTTTTATAATGCAAAACTCCATACACAATCACAATCACATCTTCTCCTTTCGGGTTAGTTCGGGTCAGCTAACAGCGAGTGCATATATATTTAACACACGGTCTTACGTATGGGAATACTGCATAGGGCAAACTCATTTTAATTAAGCTTCGGTTGCATGATGGTTTATATGTAATACATAACATGGAATTTATGATTTTATAAATTCAAACTCTACTGTTGTTGTCCATACAAGTCAGATTTACGTGTAAACCTATGAGCTCACCAACAACTTTTGTTGACGTATTTTAGCGTGTATTTTCAGGAAATTAAGGCAAGTTCATCGCATCGGAAGTATTTTCAAGCTTCCGCACTTAAGGAGTCGCATTCATTTTCAAACCATCGGAGCTCAGCCATGAGTCCCTTTTGCTTGTTGGAAGCCACTGAGTTTTCCATCTTTTTCAGCTTAGCCATGGCCATAAGGTACTTAACCCTGTAGCAATCGTCCCTGTTTGTCTTGAATGGTTTGGATGACTGACCAACAGCTTTTGACACACAGTCAGCAGCAATGTGGCCAGTCTTGCCACATTTAAAGCTCTCAGCCTTAGATTTATCAAATGCCTTCTTTTTTACAGCATTTGAGTTCCCCTGCAGCATTCTTCTACCTAACCTTTTCTTGTTGAACCTTTTGACAAGCATTGCAATCATTTGGTCATCATCAAGTTCAGCATGATCTTCACCGTCTTCATCTTCAGACATCTCTTCCCTTTCATCATCAACCTGTTGATTGTGAACACATCACATACCTGACCAACAGGTTGTCTCACGCTGGCCACTAAGGCAGCACCTCTCTTAGACATTTCCAAGGCATTTCTTTTCTGTTGCCTTGACTGCTCATCATTCAGTAGGGATCCATATAAGTTTACAAGATCCATACCTTTGATGGTGCCTGAATTTCTCAAGAAGGTAGAAAAGTAGTTCCATTCTTCAGGCAGGATGTCCAAGAACATGTTAACCAGAGTCAGGCTGTCCTTTGTGATCCTAACAGCTTTGAGATCATTAATAAGAGCAGTAAACCTGGTGTAGGTTTCTGTGAGTGACTCCTTTGGTTTTACAAAGAAGAGTTAATACTGTCTAACAAGATTGTTAATCCTGTTATCCAGTGTGATTGTGGGATCATCATAGAAGGTACACAAAGTATCCCACATCTCCTTTGTAGTCTTCATCTTCTCAACCTGTTTGAACACAATATCAGGAAAAGAAATGACCAGGTTATTCCTGGCTTTTGCATCCAGAGCAACTAGTCATTTGTCTTCATTAGACCATTGAGCTTTGGCCTTCTCAAAGATTCTGATTTTAGGGGCAGCTCCTTCAACAGCAGTAGTAATAGTAGTAACAAAAGTTGGCATATTGGGACCTTGCATTACTATCTCTTGCAGTTGTACGTCCAGATTCTCTAAATAGAGCATCATTCCGCACTTCCAACCAGAGAAGTTTTGATGATTGAACTTGGGAGCTTTGGCCATTGAACCATTGTCATAGTAAGAGGAGGAACTTGCAGCACTGTTGTTCATGGGAAAGTAAGGAGAATAAGAGATCTAGAGTTGACACACACTCTATTTGCTCTGATACCAGTTGTAGGTCCTAAAAGGTTTCCCTAGTGTATAGTTCTAAACTGTAGAGGGGGAGGGGGGGTGAGTACAACAATTTAAAACTCAACACTCTTTTCTCAATGTTTGTGTATATTATCAACAAGTGTTAATTTCAAACAAGCCTGAACTGCAGAAAGGTACAAGCTGAGATGACAGATACAACAGATACTTCAACTAATCTAAGACACACTCAGACCAGATACAATGAATACACTCACTTAGATGAACTCACTGTTTTTACAAGACACAGATGAACAGCTTGAGTATGCACAACTTAGATACACGTACTGTTATATTCAAGCAGACTTGCATGCATGAAAAACACTCTTTAATGCACGATCTGATTTCACACTCTTCGATGTCTCACAATCCTTAGAAGCTTCCTTTTATACTCTCATTGAGAATCTCAGTGAAGCTTCTTCATTGGACAATGAGAAAGTGGGATGTCTTTCCAAAAAGACAAAGCACCTTTTCTACACATGTTGATAAAGCAGACTTGTCTTCATGTGGCAGAATCTTTATCTTTTTCTTTTTGTCACTGTTGCATAAGGCTTTAACCAAAAGAGGAATGTCAACTTTGCATCTTTCTTCATTTGTTAAGGCCATTTTGATATAAGAAAAGGTATGTCACCCTTTTCAGATATCCGTTTGTCTTCATGTAATAGAACAGCGTAGGCAGGCTTTTGTAGTTACTGTTTTCCACTTTGTCTTCGACTTGTAAACTGATCTTGTAGTAAAAAACAATACATGAGTACTTGGAAACATATTCCGTAAAGTGTTTAGCCTGTTCACAAAGAAAAAAACACTTAGAATCTTTCCAAGCTGCTCAACAGAACAGAGCAGCGTGGACAGTTTATGTCCCACCTGTTCGGCAGACAGAACAGTTTGGGCAATCTGCCTTTGCTGCAACAAATGCAACAGGGTAAGTAGCTTTGGCTGATATTGCAAATCACTTTTCAGGTTTCAATAAGGCATAAACAGACCTTAAATTATACCTTCAAGTGCATCAAACAGGTTTGATTAAAAATCTCCCCCTAAGATGTAGAGCAGGTTTGACTGAGGCCTTTTTGTGCCTAACATTATATATATATTGGATGGATTAAATGAGGACCTTTTTTAAAATAAAGACAATAACAACCTATAAGAATGTGACATATCATCAATATTAATTCTTCTCCTCAAGGGCAATTTAGAAATTCTCTAAATTAAAAAACTGAATAGGAAAATATCTTCATTAATTCCATCCAGGAAAAATTCGAACACCCCCTCTCAAATCTTTCCCTTTTGTCCTCTAAGTTTTATAAAACCTAAAACCTAAAACCAAATTTATCTCTCTTTGTCCCCTAAATGAAGAGAATTGGTTGCCACCACCGTGATGAAACTAGTCGCCACCGCCGTGAGAAAACGGACCACCGCCATCATAAAGAATCAGACCACCTCCACTGTCGCTTTCTTCTGAAACCTCACGATTCATATGACCGTCGTCGCCAATCTCCGTTGTGCATCTTTTTTTATGACCTCGTTGTTTGGAATCAACTCTAAGGTTAGATTCATAACATCTGTATTGGTTGCTGTCGGCTTGCACTTTTTCCGGTTGCCGCCTTCACCATCATCATCGAATCCTATCGCTAGAACCCTAATTTCAAAGTTTAATGGAAGAATTAGGGTCTCCAAAAAAAGAGTCATCCATGGAAGATTCACATAAATGTCAATCAAAATGAGGTAGGCTTTAGTGTGTTCTTGGATGATATCTTTCAACAGATGATTAAGTTCTAGGATTTAGTTTGTGAACCACATTGTTTATTACTATACAGTTTTATAAACCATTATTCATTTTGGTGATTAACTTTTAAGATATAGTTTGTAAACAACATTAGTCATTGATCAATAGATTTCATAAAAAGATCTTGATTTTTATTTTAAAGAATTCTAATGAATCGTGAACTGCGAACCATATTATACTCAAATTGATATGAATTGTGAACCTTGCGAAATATAAATCTCAAGTTTCCATGAATCATAAATCAAATTAGCTATAATCTCAATTATTTATTATTTTTAAATCATGAATGGTGAACCATATAAATCTTATTTTATATGAATCGTGAATCATAAAAATGTGTTTTAATATCATGAATGAAGCATATGAATCACACATATTAACTGTGTTTAGAAAAATTAGGTTTTATTGTAACTCTGATCCATCTAAGTCATATTGTTAATATTTGGTGAATCACTAAGTCATATTGTTAATATTTGGTGAATCACTAGTGTTGTGAATCACACAGGTTAGTTGTGAACCACAACATTGTATCATTGTGAATCGCCGGTGGTGTCGTGAACCATAATGGTGTCAGATGATGTTGTTAATCGTGATGGTGGTGCCCATCATTGGTGGGGTTGTGAATCACGACAGTCTCCAAATGATGTTGTGAATTATCAGTGAAGTCTTGTGAATCTGTATTTTATAAAACTTTGAATTTAATGTAAGTTATAGTTTATTGTTTCCAAATAAAATGAAAGAAGAAGGTATAAATAGACCAAAATACCCTTTTAATGAAATCCAGTCAGCATAAATTTTAATTTATTTACACTTATGTCACCTTATCTCCTATTGGTTGATTCACTAAATTAATGTCTCCTAATGGTTCTTATGATCCTTATTTTAAGCACGGTTCTCACGTTATCCTCACCCTATATACAACATATGTGTGTGTATGTATAAGTGTGTGTGTGTGTGTGTGTATATATATGTGTGTGTGTGTGTATGTATGTAAGTATGTATGTGTGTATGTATGTATGTATGGGTTCAATGGAAAACTAACATACATAAAAAAAACATTTGGAAGCCAACATGCATCACAGGGACCATTAACGCATTATAAGGGATCATTAAGGGCATTTTAAAAATAGCTTAATCATTACGTGCGTTGTTTGTACACTCCCTTTTACTAAACGTACGTAGCCCATCTTTAATTATTTAACAAATTATTCCTTGATTACATTCATCATTAGTGATTTGATTAAAGTCAAATCAAAAGTTTTTTTAAATTAATGTAGGACCCTTAAATCACTAAATGTACAGCAGCTAATGTCACATCGACTTTTTATTAGTTTTTTAAGAATATAAGACCCACAATATTATTATTTCTTTTGTCTTTTAGTGAAATGGAACCCGCCCATCACATCACCTTTTTAAATGGGCCAAAAATTTTAATTGTACACCCCTACTACTGTCACATCATCTTTTTATTTTTGTTTTTTTTATGCTTTTGAATTATTACATAGGGTGTAAATCGTAATTTCTATAAATGTAAAGGGTTTAAATTGTATATTTTCAAAAATATAATGGGGTAAAAAGAAAACTCGTATATATATATATATATATATATATATATATATATATATATATATATATATATATATATATATATATATATATATATATATATATATATACTGTCACACCCTGATACCTCGCTTGGCAACGAGGCGTGACGTCGCGGAAACAAAGGCACAATCATAATGAATGACCTCTAAATGGGACGTTTTAAAAATACATGAAATATAAATATCGTTTTACAAGCATCACAAAATACAAAGTCATTAGTGTGGAGATAAAAATACATTACAAAAATTGAAGTTATGAAAAGTAATCTCCGCAATGTTTGGAATGCCCGAGGAGTCTGAAAAACTTGTTAATCTTGTAAACGTGCCATGACCATGATACCTTAGCATTTACGGTCATGAAAAAACATGTTAAATATGTCAACATAAAGTTGTTGAGTTCATAGGTTTACTCGATAAGTAAGACATTGTATGGAAAACACAAGATTTCATTGAGTTGTAAGACAAAAGCGAATCATATAGTGTAAGTATTACCATAAGCATCATGACCCCGAAACTTAACTTACGAGCGCCCTTGTGGTATCCAACACCATAATACCAAGAATTGTCAAATAATTATGCATCCGTTTAAAATTGGAGCGACCAACCCGAATGGGGGCGTCAACCCAAATAGATCTATCCACAATTTTCACGTTTACGTAGTAATTAACGGTTCATAATTGAGTCGGTGGTTAAGTAACAATCTTATGTAATACGAAAAATAATTCAAGTACTTGTGTCCATATAAAATAAAAAGTTGAACATGTATTCTCAACCCAAAATAATACGAACAATTAAAAATGGGGCTGTGAAAACTCACCGCAAAATTGATGGTAAAAACGAGCGTAAAATGGAGATTTCGTTGATGACTTGTGATGAACTTGATTTATTTAACCGAGTCCTAAACATTATGAGGGACTTAATGACTCCCATAAATGATTAAATGCATGTATGAGGGTTTTTATATATTAAATCACCGAACTTAACAATGTCATAAATAAACCCGCTTAAAATATTCAAGTATATATATATGGATTTTTTAGGTTGTCGTGGTTTGACATTTGGTTTTCATAATAATAAAACTACTATATACAATAAATTTTCAAGGTAAAAACAACTATTTTTCAAGGTGTTTAGGTTAGGTAAAAGGCTCGTTAAAAACCCTATGTTGGCCATTTTTGAGTTGTCAGACCTTTCGATTCCCAAATAATATTTGGAGGTTCAAAGCTCCATATTAAATTATGGGGAAAATGACATCAAATAGCTCTGAACTTTCGACTTCGTACACATTTATGTAGTGAACTTTTTTTTGTGCACATTTGGTAGTCGAAGTTTAAAAAATTGTTCCAATTTGGTAGTTGGCGTACCTATTAACCGGTTGCTTACGGTTTCGATGCCTACGTGGACAAATTTTTAATGGCGTGGCTACCCGTTTTTATATTATACCCAGTTTTATCTATGTGGCAACCCGGTTTTTAAAGTCACCCGGTTTTATTACCCGATTATAAACCTGGTTCTTAAAAGTTGGATCGATCGTATGAAAAATTAACCGGGTTTATAACCGGGTGATTTTAAAAAACGGGTTGCCACATAGATAAAACTAGGTACAATATAAAAACGGGTAGCCACGTCATTAAAAAATTATCCACATAGGCATCGAAACCGAAAGCAACCGGTTAACAGGTACGCCAACTACCAAATTGGAACAATTTTGAAACTTTGACTACCAAATGTGCACAAAAAAAAAGTTCACTACATAAATGTGTACAAAGTCGAAACTTCAGAGCTATTTGATGTCATTTTCCCTAAATTATGAAAACCTCCAGATATTTAGTTAAAACATAGATCTAACTCCTGAAACATCCGGATTTCATTGAGAACCTCCAGATATTTCGTTGATGATTTCGTCAAAAAATGGAGATTTCGTTGTCGTAAAATGGAGATTTTTTTACGTGATATTTCTGCCGAAAATCCGGATTTCATAACCTTGAAACAACTTGTGATTCTTGTTGTTTATTCAAAAAACCACATGTATAAAAGGCTATGAAACACATCTATATAACTTGTTTTCATATTATTCATACTTACATTATGTGTTTATATATTTATATACATATTTGAAGAAACAAACTTTAAAACAAAACAAGTTATTTATAAACTTGAGTTTTAATGAAACTTGTTGTTGGTGATTATATATATCATGCAAGAATTATATAAACATAAATATAAGAAGTAATAAGTTAGTATTTACTTACTTTGATGTATTAGAAGTATGAAAATGAGTAGAAGGAAGTGTTCTTGAACTAGTTGCACCAAAGAAACTCTTGAATATTGAAGAACAAAGAAAAGATGAAACTTATGTTTTTGGTGGGTGCTTGGCCAGATTTGAGAGAGAAAAAGGAGAGATTTTTGGCTTTTGCAATGTGTGGAAATGACTGAAAGTGTTGCTCTCTATTTACAGAGAAAAAAAGTGGATGAAATGATGGTAAAAGATGGAGGTTGAGTGCATTTCTTGGTGAAGTTGAAAGGGAGATGGAGTGAAAGACTTGATTGAGATGGTGAATGGGTTGTGTAATATAAAACTGAAGTCAAAAGAAAGTAGAGTACTAGCTAGTGGCCGGCTATCAAGGGTTTATTTACGATGTATATTCATTTTTTTTGTATAAAAGTATTTAGAATGTATTCTTGTATTTTCCTTTTTATATAATTTCGTAAATACTTAAGAATATACTACTTTTGTGTAATTGTTTTTGTCTTGCATAATTAAGATTATGTAAGTTTTTTAATGCATGATTACTTCCACTGATCTTAATTTAATTATGCACTTAGTTGAATTAATCAATCATATCGTAAATTATTCGGATTACTTACTTTGCGGTTTCATCTCACCGATAAAATTGTTTCTAATTCTAATGAATTTCAATATGAAATTTGTTAATCACTTTGATTAACTACTAATGACCACTGATTAGGTTATAATTTGCTAATAACTACTGATTAAGTTATAGTTGTTAACCTGATTTTGTGCCTGTTGTTACTCTCTCCCCTTGTTAAGGGAATTTTGTCCCGAAATTTTATCGTGTATCCTCAGGGGTCTTGTTAGTTGAGAAGAGGTGAGGGTACTTCTGCTTAATTTGATCTTCGCGTTCCCAAGTGAATTCTGGACCACGTCTAGAATTCCATCTGACTTTGACAATAGGAATTCGACTTTGCTTTAATCTTTTCACCTCACGGTCCATGAATTCTGCCGGTTCCTCGACAAAACGAAGTTTATCATCAAGTTGGATTTCTTCCAAAGGAATAACAAGTATTTCATCTGACAAACACTTCTTCAAGGTTTTACACATGGAAGGTATTGTGCATGCTGTTGAGCTCTGGCGGTAAGTTTAACCGATAGGCTACATGACCAATTCTCTGCAGGACTTTGAATGGCCCGATGTAACAAGGATTCAACTTTCCTTGCTTTCCAAAACGTACTACGTCCTTCCATGGCGACACTTTCAGTAATACTCTTTCTCCTACTTGAACCAGAGACTTCCGCCTCGCATCTGCATAGCTCTTCTGACGATCTTTAGCAGCTTTTAATCTATTCCGAATCTGCTCTATCTTCTCGGTGGTCTCAAGTATGATTTCTGGGCTCGTGACTTGACTATCCCTGACTTTGTCCCAACAGAGAGGTGATCAGCACTTCCATCCGTATAGTGCCTCAACTAGAGCGGCCTTGAGACTCGTGTGCTAGCTGTTATTGTACGAGAACTCCACTAAAGGTGAATGAGTATCCTAGCTCTTCTCAAAATGAATTACATAGGCTCTTAACATATCCTCCAGGGTTTGGATTTTTCTCTCACTCTGACCATCAGTCTGAGGGTGATACGGGGTACTCATGTCCAAGTTTGTACCCAAAGCTTGCTGTAATGACTGACAAAATCTGGATGTGAATCTGCTGTCTCTATCTGAGATCATTGAGACAGGAACTCCATGCCTAGAGACGACTTCCTTGAGGTAAATTTGAGCCAACTTATTCATCTTGTCGGTCTCTTTAGTTAATAGAAAGTGCACAGACTTCATTACACGGTCGACTATTACCCAAATGGTATCGTACCCACTTGATGTCTTCGGTAGTTTTTTTATGAAGTCCATGGCTATCCGTTCCAACTTACACCGGGGAATCTCTGGTTGCTGCAATAATCCAGATGGTTTTTGGTTTTCTGCCTTAACCTTGGAGCATGTTAAGCACTTGCTGACATATGTGGCAATGTCAGCCTTCATGTTGGGCCACCAGCACACCTCCTTGAGATCATGATACATCTTATTGGATCCAGGGTGAACGACGTATCTTGCTTTTTGTCCTTCATCCATAACCAGTTTTCTTACTCCACCAAAGCTTGGTAACCAGACTCTACTCATGAAGTATCGATTCCCATTAGCCCTTATCTCAAACTGTTTATCCATTCCTCGCAGGGCTTCGTTCTTCATATTTTTCTCCTTAACAGCTTCCATTTGCGCATCATAAATTAAGGAAGGAAGGTTTGGTTGAATGATCATAACTAGGGCCCGTACTCTTAACAGCTTAGCTCGTTCCTTTCGGCTCAGAGCGTCTGCAACCACATTAGCTTTCCCCGGGTGATAGCGAATTTCACAGTCGTAATCACTTAATAGCTCCATCCAACGGCGCTTCCTCATATTCAACTCTTTCTAGTTCAAGATGTGTTGGAGACTCTTATGATCCGTGAATACAGTACACTTCGTACCGTATAAGTAATGTCTCCAAATTTTTTGGGCAAAAACTACTGCTCCTAGTTCTAAGTCATGCGTTGTGTAATTCACCTCGTGAACCTTCAGCTGTCGTGAAGCGTATGCAATGACCTTATCCTTCTTCATTAACACACAACTTAACACATTGTGTTAAGCATCGCAGTAAACTACAAAGTTCTCGCTTCCTTCGGGTAATGACAAAATAGGCGCGCTGCACAACTTGTGCTTCAAAAATTGGAATGTCGCCTCCTGGTCATCACCCCAATCACACTTAACGTCCTTCCGGGTCAGTTCTGTCAGAGATTCGGGGATCTTTGAGAAATTTTCGATGAATCGCCTATAATACCCAGCAAGACCAAAGAATTGGCGAAACTCCGTGGGGGTCCTAGGAGTTGCCCAATTCTTGATGACTTTGATTTTTGTAAGGTCAACTTGAATTCCTTTACTGTTGATCACATGACAAAGGAATTTTTCTTCTCTTAGCCAAAATTCGCACTTCGAAATTTTGGCATATAGTTGTTCTTTCTCCAACAACTCCAAGATTTGCTTCAAGTGCTGCTCATGCTCCTCCTTGTATCGTGAATAGATTAAGATGTCATCTATGAAGACAATCACGAACTTGTCCAAGTACAATTTACACACCCGATTCATAAGGTCCATGAATACGGCTGGTGCATTGGTCAGTCCAAATGGCATCACTTGGAATTCATAATGGCCGTACCGGGTTCTGAAAGTTGTCTTGGGAATATCCTCCTCGCGAACTTTGACCTGGTGATAACCAGACCTTAGATCAATCTTCGAATAGAAGCTTGACCCTTGAAGTTGGTCAAATAGGTCATCGATCCTTGGGAGAGGGTACCGGTTCTTTATGGTCAGCTTATTTAGTTCCCGATAGTTGATACACATCGGAAAGCTCCGTCCTTCTTCTTCACAAACAAAACAGGAGCTCCCCAGGGTGAGGAACTCGGTCTGATAAATCCTTTATCCAATAGCTCCTGCAGCTGATTGGACAGTTCTTGCATTTCCGATGGGGCTAAACGGTATGGAGCTCGAGCCACTGGTGCCGCTCCTGACACTAAGTCGATTTGGAATTCGACTTGCCTTGATGGTGGGAGTCCAGGCAGGTCTTCTGGAAAGACATTGGGGTAATCACGGACTACAGGATTATCTTCGAGCCGCTTTTCCTTCGGCTCCTTTTCCGTCATGTGGACGAGGATTGCTTGACAACCCTTTCACAGATACTTCATGGTCCTAAGACATGAGATGATGCTTACTTAGGTGTTTCTCCATTCACCTTGGACAGTTAGGACCTTCTTGTTGGCTAAGGGTATGTGCACCGTCTTCTTATCGCACACAATGTCCGCACGGTTTTTCGATGACCAGTCCATGCCTATAACTACGTCAAAACTTCCCAGTTTGATGAGCAATAAATCTATTTGAAATTATAGACCTACTAGTTCTAAGGAGCATCCTCGAAATATGTTGTTTGTTTTCAGTGTCTTACTGTCAGCAACCTCTATAGCATACGTGGCACTTAATGGGGGTAAGAGTGGCATTTATCTGCTTACTAAACTTAGTGGATATACATCTCCTATTAGCACCAGTATTAAACATATTAAAAGCATAAGTGTTGTTGAGAAAAACGTACCCATGACCACATTAGGATTCTGCATTGCTTCCCCACTACCCATGACAAAAGCTCTTCCTTGAGCTCCCCCGACATTCTTCAACTTCAGGCAATCTTTTCTGAAATTCCCCACAACTCCACACTCAAAACACCCCTTCTGGGGCCCATTGTTGGCTCTAGTATTGAAAACTCTGCAATCCTTGGTCAGATGACCTTGCCTTTTACACTTTTCACACGGACCCGTGTGGTGATAGTTGCACTTGTTGCAAAATGGTTTGTTGCCGGTGTAGCCCTTCTTTGTTTCAGACCCAGCTACGTCGGCCTTGATCGTTTCTTGCTTCTTTTGCTGGTTCCCCGAACTCTTTCTTCAACAGTCTTCCCATTTCTGCTTGTGATCATTAGACTTAGCAACCACTGCTCCCTGACATACTACCTGATCCATCAAGTTCTAGCATTCTGGATCGTGGTCGGAATTGAAGAGGTCACATTTCCTTGGATCTGGGGAGAGAGTCCCCAGATGTATCCCTCGACCCTTTTATACTCCGGAGTGACCATTCCGGGGCATAGCAAGCTCAGCTCATGGAAACGGTTTGTATATCCAGCAAGATCCGTTCCTTTCATTGTCAAATTCCAAAACTCAGACTCCATCTTTTGGAGCTCACTTCTCTGGCAATATTCGTCCGTTATCATCCATTTCAACTCAGTCCATGGGAGTAGATATGTCGTGTAGACCCCGACAGACTGCACATATGAGTTCCACCATGTAAGGGCCCCATCCTGAAGCATATGAATGGCGAACTTCACCTTGTTTTCTTCAGTGTAGTTGCTTCCCTGGAAGGCGAACTCCTGTTTCTCGAACCATCGAGTAAGACCAACAGCACCTTTCGTGCCATTTACGGGTGTGCAAAATAACCGAACCAAAATAACCCACCTGAACCGAATCTTAAACGAGTTATTTGGGTCGGGTTTTTCAGTTTTCGGTTTTGTTAATCGGGTTAAATGGTACCCGAATAATACATTCGGTTCGGGGATCGGGTAGAGTTCAAGTTTATTCGGGTACCCAAATAACCCGTTTAATTTTTAAATTCCCAATTTTAATTAAAATTAGAATTGTTTATATATAAAAATGTAAAGATTTAAATACCCAATTTTAAAAGCCAAACCATTTAACTCGTGTACCCAAATTACCCAACCCATTTAGCACGTCTAAACTAATTTGTAAAGCGTTTCATTTTTTATATCAAAACCGAATAACCCGTTTAACCCAAACTGATTAACCCGATACCCATTTAACCCGAAACCGATTAACCCGTTTACTTATTTGGTTCGGGTTCGGCCAAAGAACCCACACTCTCAAACTCGAATAACCCAAACCGAATAACCCGATGCCCATTTAACCCGCCCGAATAACACGCCTAGTGGCATTGAAATGCCTGGGTTGGCAGCCTAAGAAGCGTTTGATGCTGCAACCCCGCAGATTATTTTTCGACCCTACAGCAAGTCCACAACTTCCGATCCATTTTGGTGGTTACTTTGAAGAGCTGTGGTGGCATCAACTACCCTTTAAGCCACTAGTCGCTCGATTTCCGCGGTGTTAATCCTTCGTGGTGGCATGATCTTGAAGTGCAGAGAAAATTAACACGGTGTAAGAAGATAAGTCTATGGGTTTGAATTTTTCTAAGGCAGATAGTCATACTACATATCATCAACACAAATTTATAAATAAACTTAATTTTTCATTAGACATTGCTTGATATATTACCTTTTACAACATGGGGTCGAGGTTTCCCCGAAAAATTTCAAGCCTTACGTAACTAGGAAATACACTAAATTGCAAGTAGAAATACAACAAACATAATAATAAAGAAGCACTATGTGTGAGACGTCTCGGGGGTTTCTCCCTGCTCCAAAGAGCTGAGCCGCTACGCTAGTGCGGCGTTGCGTGCCTTGCACTCCGCTAGTCGTTGTCGAAGCACGACTAACCCATCTTGCTAGATCGAGTGTGCATGTTGATTGGCCGAATAGATATTTGTGTTTTGCATTTCTTCTCGTTCCATCTTTGATGTGATCTCTTTGACTTCTTGGTTAAGCTGCCTAAGCTGGAGGTCGTGTCGGCTGGCTCTTACCACCAGTAGAGGTATAGTTTTTGGTTGAGGGGTGGGGTCGGCTCGGAGGATGGTCCTCCGATCTCGAATTGGGAGGGGATTCCCTCCTCTCACCTTTATTCCTGGAGGGTGTCCGACATTCATTCCCAACGCCGGGAATCTACCCGTCGCCGTTGCGGCGGGCTTGGCTGGGAAACGGGGATTCGGATAGACTCCCTTCGGGGTATTATCACCCTTTTTCGTGTGGTGAATTTCATTAGGGGCCCATTGTGATGTGGGCGATATATTTTGTGGGAGGGGACTTTGTGGTGATAGGGTATGTATGAAGGGGCCACCGGAGATGGTGGATCCTCATCGGATGGTTCTCCCCATCCGCTAGAAGGTTCGTCCTCTTCCATTGGTTCTTCTTCAGACTCCTACATTGGCTCTTCTTCTTCGGAGGGGTCTTCTGATTCGATGAAGATCTCGGTGTCTCCTTACTCCATCGGGGTATACTCGTCTTCAGAATCGGATAAAATGATAATCGTATTGCTCGACATGTTTATGTTATCATGGTCCATTTATAGTTGTTTTAGTTACTTACAAATTTATTTTAGTTTCTTGTAACAATTATAGTCTAGGTAACTAATGCAACCTAGTTCACTATAAGCATGTCTCTGATACCAATTTGTCACACCCCGATACCGCGCTTGGCAACGAGGCGTGACTTTGCGGAAAAAAAGGCATAATCATAATGAACGACCTCTAAATGGGACGTTTTAAAAATACATGAAATATAAATATCCTTTAACAAGCATCGCAAAATACAAAGTCACTAGTGCGGAGATTAAAATACATGACAAAAAGTTTAAGTTATGAGAAGTAATCTCCGCAACGTTTGGAATGCCCGAGGACTCTGAAAAACTTGATATTTTACACAAGTGCCATGAACAAGATACCTTAGCGTTTACGGTATTGAGAAAAACATGTTAAATACGTCAACATAAAGTTGGTGAGTTCATAGGTTTACTCGATAATACATTGTATGGAAAAAACATGATTTTAGTGAGTTATAAAATAAAAGCGAATCGTATAGTTTAAGTATTACCATAAGCCTCATGACCCCGAAACTTAACTTACGAGTGCCCTTGTGGTACCCAACACCATAATAATAGGAATTGTCAAATAATTATGCATCCGTTTACAATTGGAGCGACCAACCCGGATGGGGGCGTCAACCCAAATAGATCTATCCACAATATTCACGTTTATGAAAAATGATTCAAGTACTTGTGTCCATATAAAATAAAAAGTTGAACATGTATTCTCAACCCAAAATAATACGAACAATTAAAAATGGGGCTGTGAAAACTCACCACAAAATCGATGGCAAAAACGACCGTAAAATGGAGATTTCGTTGATTACTTGTGATGAACTTGATGTATTTAACCGAGTTCTAAACATTATGAGGGACTTAATATCTCCCATAAATGATTAAATGCATGTATGAGGGTTTTTATATTTTAAATCACCAAACTTAAAAAGTTCAAGTGTGTGTGTGTGTGTGTGTATGGATTTTTAAGGTTTTGTCGTGGTTTTTCGGCCTACTTTATGGTTGTTTTTGACCAAGCTCCAAAACGATTTGGGCTTTGGTTTTCATAATCATAAAACTACTATATACAATGAATTTTTTAAGGCAAAAACAGCCATTTTTCGAGGTGTTTAGGTTAGGGAAAAGGCTCGTTAAAAACCCTATGTTGGCTATTTTTGAGCTGTTAGACCTTTCGGTTCCCAAATAATATTTGGGGGTTCAAAACTCCATAATAAATTATGAAAACCTCCAGATAAATTGTTAAAACATAGATCTAACTTCTGAAAGAAGAATCAACTCATTTCGTTAAGTTTTAAGTTATTTATGATTTTTCAAACTTGACGTCATATTTCTACCGAAAATATGGATTTCATAACCTTAAAAGATGTTGTGATTCTTGTTGTTTATTCCACATGTATAAAAGGCTATGAAACACATTTATATAACTTGTTTTCATATTATTCATACTTACATTATGTGTTTATATATTTATGAATATATTTGAAGAAACAAACTTTAAAACAAAACTAGTTATTTATAAACTTGAGTTTTAATGAAACTTGTTGTTGTTGGTGATTATATATATTGTGCAAGACTTGTATAAACATAAATATAAGAACTAATAAGTTAGTATTTACTTACTTTGATGTATTAGAAGTATAAAAAGGAGTAGAAGGAAGTGTTCTTGATCTAGTTGCACCAAAGAAACTATTGAATATTGAAGAACAAAGAGAAGATGAAACTTTGGATTTTGGTGGGTGCTTGGCCGGATTTGAGAGAGAAAGAGGAGAGATTTTTGCTTTTGCAAAGTGTGGAAATGAATAAAATTGTTGGTCTCTATTTATAGAGAAGAAAAGTGGATGAAATGATGGTAAAGGATGGAGGTTGAGTGCATATCTTGGTGAAATTGAAAGGGAGATGGAGTGAAAGACTTGATTGAGATGGTGAATGGGTTGTGTAATACAAAATTGAAGTTAAAAGCTAGTATAGTACTAGCTAGTTGCCGGCCATCAAGGGTGTATTTATGATGTATTTTCATTTTTTTTGTATAAAAGTATTTAGAATGTATTCTTGTATTTTCCTTTTTATGTAATTTCAAAAATACTTATGAATGTACTAGTTTTGTATAATTGTTTTTGTCTTGCATAATTAAGATTATGTAAGTTTGTTAATGTATGATTTAGTGCCACTAATATTAATTTAGTTATGCACTTAGTTGAACTAATCCATCATATCGTAAATTGATCGGATTAATTACTTTGCCGTTTTATCTCACCGATGAAATTGTTTCTAATTGTAATGAATTTCCCTATGAAATTTGTTAATCACTTTGATTAATTATTAATGACCACTGATTAGGTTATAACTTGCTACTAACTACTGACTAAGTTATAGTGCTAACCTGATTTTGTGCCGGTTGTTACAAATACATATTATCAATTCATATTATTATCGTGTGTGTGTGTGTACCCACACACTCCGATCCCGCCTCGAATGAAATGACAGTTTGGGCACACCATCCTGCCGAGAGATAGGCTAGTTTGCTCAAAGAAATCTACCTCCAGCAAGATAGGGCGACGCAAAAGCCGTATAGTGCAGGAGCGCTCACATTTTTTGGCTATATATATATATATATATATATATATATATATATATATCTTAGTTACGATTCTAAATATATCTTATATTTTAAGATCTTGAGACTTGATATATTTGTTTTGGATAACACGATCGAGTTTACCAATCCTGTAACATCCACTATTTTAGGTACCCTTTAATATTATTTAAAATAATTAAATAGTATCTAGATTATTATTATTATCTTAGTCATCATGCTTATTTTATATGAGATATTAAAATTTAAAAACCAACTAAAACTAAACATTTATTTAAAAGTAGAAGTGCATTAGAAGCTTTTACCTTGGGGATTTAAAGGAGCACTTTTAGTGGGTATTGGAGATGCTATATATATCATGGATAGGGGTGAAAGGAATAGAAACTATAAGCTTAAAGGGGTATGGTTCAGAACGCCTAAAGTAAAAGGGGCTTAGTGAAATATTTTATAAAAATCTGATTTTTTTTTTATAAAATTTCTTCACTTAATCTTGAAGGATCTAGAGACTTATTGTTGGAATCTATTTTGTTGATGTAATAGAAAGTCTAGGGTTCCTTTTGTAATTAATTCATAGTTTTAAAAATATATAAATAGTAGTTTGACTTTCAAATAGAAAATACAGATCTTACAGTTAGAAAATATTGTACGCACGGAATTCAGAGTTAGGGCTACGGTGCAAGAACATTCTATTCTCCATTTTGTAATCAATCTGTCATGAATCGAAGCATTCGGTTAGTGTTAAATTGTTTGTTGTTCTTGATTAATTGTTGTTATTGATTAATTGTTGTTATTGATTAATTGTTAGGAATCTAAAATTCACAAATGGTATCAGAGCATCTAGGGGTGAATTTTGATCTGAAATTGAAATTTCGAACAGTGTTCTTGAATATTTTTTTTTCGAAAAACCTAATAATCAACAAGGGTTTTTATCCTGTTGATTATGGATTCTGAAATTTGGATCGAAGGAAAAGGATAGGTAGTCAATTCAATTGAATAAAATTTTGTTTTGATTCATCAAACACGGAAAAAGATCTAGCGATTTTTCTGAAATTTTGAAAAACCTAAAGTTCTTCACTGTTTTATTGAAAAAGTCACTTTTAGATCTGTTTTTGGACAATATACTTTCACAAAAAGTGTTTGAAATCATAATCCTCACCTTCGATTTCAATTTGGTTGAAAATAGCTGTGTTTTACAAATTAAATTGAATTTCAGACTTAAAAATTCTGAAAAACTAAGAAACTCGAATTATTCTGTGTTCATGTGCAATTCGAGTTGACTGATATTACCAATCGAGTTTATAACAAGGACAAATCGAGTTTGACTTTGTGTCAATCGAGTTGGACTTGTTATTCATTCGAGTTGACTTGCATTGCTAATCGAGTTGACTCTCATTTCATTCGAGTTGAACTGATATAAGTTCGAGTTGATCCAAAATTTCATCAAGAAATTAATCACAAGATATCAATCGAGTTGCACAGAAGCTTAATTCGAGTTTCACACAGAGTTCATTCGAGTTTCACATAGAGTTTATACGAGTTTAACATAGAATCAATCAAGTCTTGCATAGAATCAATCGAGTCTTACATTGAGTCATTTGAGTTTAATCACTACTTGATTCGAGTTGATTATTGCTTCTAACAAGTTAATTTGTTATAGATTGGAGTTGATTGTACACTGGTTCGAGTTTTACTCATTCTTTGATCGAGTTGATCAACTTATCATTCGAGTTGATCATCTGATTCAATCGAGTTTCACTAAACATTCTTTCAAAGGTTGATCAATTTTCAACAGTTGATCAACTGTTTTAATTTCAATCAAATTTCATCAGATCATGGATAGTTTCCTGTATTTCAATCACAATGTCAAAAGACGCTCTTGCCATGGGATCAGAGACTAAACCCCCAATTCTCTATCGGAGAATACGTCCAGTGGAGGGAGAGGTTATTGGAATTCTTGAGTTTTCATGATCTTTCGGAAGAAATGTTAAAGTCCTTAACAGAAGGACCAGCTGTATTCATGGACACAATTCCTGGAGTACCCACTGAAAATCCCCCAATTCCACCAACGGCAGTTGAGGTTACAAACTTAACTGAGGCACATAAGAAAAGAAAGTTAGGGGACAAAACAGCCAGGAAGTTATTACTGATCTCAATCCCCAATGACATCTATACATGTCTTACAAACACAAAGACCGCCAAATCCATATGGAATGAGGTGTGTAAACTTATGAGGGGATCTGACAGGGCTGCAACAAACAGAGTTAGAAACAGTCTGATGACATTCGAGAATTTTCGAGCTCGAGAAGGAGAATACTGGAAAACACTTACCTAAGGTTTGTCAGTCTGGTAAGTGAGATGAAAAGAAATGGAGTGACAAAGTCCAATCTGGATATCAATGTCAAGTTCTTAAACAAACTGAACCCGGAATGGGAAAAATATACGATGATTATCTAACAAACGAAGGATATTGAAGAGATGGACTTCCATATGAGTTTTGAAAACCTCAATAACTACCAAGAGGTTGTTTTGAGGAAATTATCTGGCAAGAAGAAAGCTAAGAAAGAGACAGTTGACCCTTTAGCTTTATCGGCTGAAAAGAAGTATAAATATAAGCTAAAAAAGGAGAAACGGGCACTAGTCAGCAGTAGCTCTTCCGAATCAGAAACATCAGATTCATCTGCAGACTCCGAGATAGAAGAAATGAAAAAGCAGATGGCACTGCTAACTAAAGCATTTCAAAAGAAGGTCTATCGTAAGCCAACCAACAACAAAATGCGATACAAGACTGGCTCAAGGAAATTTGAAAAGAAGGAAAAGTATGAAAAATCTGGTGAGAGCAGTGGCAGAAAAGCTGAAAATATGAAAAATCTGATAAATCAGCAAACAAAGAATCAGAGCAGAGTGCTATAACTGTGGAAAACCATGTCACTTTGCCCGTGAGTGTAGATTGCCAGTAGTCAAAAACTCTTACTACTATACAAGAAAGGCTCTCCTACCCAAAGAAAAGGAAGCTGGAAAACCTCTCATGGCAGAGGATGACCATTGGCTATAGTTATCTGAGGATGAAGACATACTGGATGAGGATGCTCATATCTGCCTCAAATTAGAAGTTTTCAATGAGTCAGAAATAAGTGAGTCAGCTTTGCTAGCAGAAGATGAGGTATGGGCTGGGCTGACAGATGAAGAGGATGAGGAAAAACAAGAGTCTGAGGAGGAAGAGACTGAAGAGTTCTCGTTAATGGCAGCACGAAAAGCTGAATGCAGCAATGACAAGGATATTGATGATTCAGAGTCAGAAAAATCAGATAGTTCAGAAACATCGGAGGTAAATTCTAACTCTGACTCTGAAATTGATGATTCCTCCTTGAAGAGAAATTAACACAGATGGCCTTTATGCTTATGAAATTTGAAAAATAATTAAAGGCTAAAAAGAAACATGCTCACTCTTTGGAAAACAAATTACGGAATGAACATAATTTAGTTTTAGATTTTTCCAAAGATAAAGCATTGGCATTACGAACAGTTTCAGATTTACAAGACAAAGAAAAAGAACTTCAAAGCAAATCCAAGAAATTAATAACGATATATCTGACCAACAAGAAAATTTGAGAATGGCAGAATTAGAAGCTTCAAATTTTTCTGTAAAATATCATGCCATTTTTGAAGAAAGAACTAAGCTTTATGAGAAAATAAAGAAGATGGAAGATGAATTTATCAAAAGAGGTCAAACAGATCAAACCATCTATTTAAATCAACCAAAAGACAAAGAATTTTACAATTCTAAATATGGTATTGGTTGGGAAAATCCTAAGTATCTGACAAAGGCTATATCCAATCCACCGACTTTATATGATGTCAGATATATGAATTTTGGATTAAAATGACTTTTATGATAGCATCTGATGAAGTAGAATCTAGTGAAGAATCAAAAAGATTAAGATCAGATAAAATGAAAAATTTTGTTGACTATAACTGAGTAAATGAATCAAATAATAATACTGATATTAAAGAAGAGTATATTCAGATATATTCTGAAAAGGATTTATCTGAATCTACTACTCAATCTCAAAAGTTATATTTGCCATTTTCAATTCTAGAAAAGATAAACTCTGATCTCGAATTGAAAATCAAAATATTTAAGACAGAAAATCAATCACTTAAGGCTGAACTTAAAATTCTGGAACAAAAGTTACAAAAACAGCCTGAGAACAAAATATTATCTGATCCATTATCTTCAACTTCTCTAGATTCTATCAATTCTGAAACAGAATTTGATCTGTATATGAACTCTAATTTCAATTCCTTAGAGGAAATGTTTGTTAAAATTGATGAAATTTGTAAAACCTTTATATAACAAATAGTCAGTTGATCAAAAAAGATCCTGTTAAAATTCTGCAAAGAATTTCTACAGATTCAATAAAATCATCTGAAAATTCACCAACTTTACAACAAAAGAAGGAGAAAACAAAAGTTATTTTTGATACTCGTAAATTTGAAAAAGGTGAATCATCTTCTACAGAGAACTCAATTGCACTTAAAGTCCAAACTTCAAAAGGTAAGAGAAATTTACAGAAGAAACAAGTTTCTAAGATTACTAATTCTCATGTATCTTCTATGTCAGATTATATTGTGAACGGTTCAAGAAAGAAAGTTTGGAGAAAGAAGAAGAGAGAACAGAAAAACAAGAAAATAAAACAAGAGTGGCGCGTGAAGTAAAATATTGTTACACATAGAAATAGCAATTTTGAAAACTCTGTCTGTAATAATAAATTTGTTGATAAATCTTGTATAAAATTCTCTTGTACTGACTTAATTGCTTTGAATTCCGGTACATGTAAATCATTACTTGTAAAATCTGATAAGCTCGTATGGCAACCGAAGAAAAAGGACCCATTTTTCAAACAGAAAAAGGTTCCACAACAAAATCTTTCAAAAACAGTTCCACCACGAATTGTACAAAAGTGGATACCAAAAAGAACTGTTAAAAAGTGAGTACCTAAATCATCATCAATTGTAAAGCTAAAAGACGTATCTGATGAGAAAACGAATCATAAACTGCATGATTTACCTAAATCAAAAGTACCCAACTATAAGTGGGTACCTCATGTGCTATTTCGTCTTATAGGTAAATCATGTATGGTATCTTGACTCCGGATGCTCGAAGCATATGACCGGACAAAGAGAAACACTCACAAACTTTGTAGAAAAGTTCTGTGGGACGGTCAGATTTGGAAACGATCAGTTTTGTCCGATCAAAGGTTACGGGAGTCTTGCATACGATAAAATTACCATTCAGAAGGTTTTCTACGTTGATGGTATTGGCCATAACTTGTTTAGCATTGGACAGCTTTGTGATAAAGGATTGGATGTCAACTTTAAAGCTAATCAGTGCAACATTCGATCTGGGGAAGGTAAAGAAATACTTGCAGGAAACAAGAAAACCAACTTGTACTCCATTGACTTAGCCTTCATTAATCTGAAAAAGGATGTGTGCTTACTGTCAAAAGCTACATCTAAATCAGCATGGCTATGGCACCGTCGTCTTTCACATCTGAACTTTAATGAATTAACCAACCTAGCAAAAGGCGGGTTAGTTAAAGGGCCACCAACTCTCAAATTTCAAAAGGAGCAGTTTTGTGCCGCATGTGAAAATGGAAAGATGACTAGAGCTTCACACAAATCCAAATCCAAACACTCTTCAAAGAGAGCACTGGAACTGCTACATATGGATCTGTGTGGACCAATTAGAGTACAAAGTATTAATATGAAAATATATGTATTGGTGATAGTTGACGACTATTCACGGTACACATGGGTTTTCATCCTGAGGTCCAAATCAGATGCTAACGAAATTATCATAGAATTCATCCGGAAAATTCAAGTGAAGTTGCAACTTTCAATTTAGTCAATCAGATAAGATAACGACACAGAATTCAAGAACAAATCTCTTGAATCATATTTGAATTCTGTAGGAATCACACATCAGTTTTCTGCTGCTAGAACTCCACAATAGAACGGTGTCGTTGAACGAAGAAATCGGACACTAGTGGAATCAGCAAGAACGATGCTGGCGTATTCCAATCTTCCGTTATTCTTATGGGCTGAAGCTGTTGCAACAGCTTGTTTCACACAGAATCGTTCAATCATCAATAAACGATTCGGAAAGACTCCTTATGAACTAATAAATAAACGGATACCTAATATTAAATTTTTCCATGTCTTTGGATGCAGATGCTTCATACTAATTGAGAAAGACAATCTTGGAAAATTTAATCAAAAAGCAGATGAATGTATTTTCATAGGTTATTTGAAGGAATCAGTTGCTTTCCGTGTCTACAACAAGCGGACCAAGACAGTCAATGAGAGCGTCAACGTCAAATTTGATGAAGGAGTGGTAATGGCTTCTGAACATACCAGTTCAGGACCCGAACCTAACAAGCAGACTTCAATGGAGTCACCTGAAAAGAATGCAGAAATTCTGAATTAAATAAATTGTTTGAGAAATTTTATGAAGACTACTTTGAGAAGCCCAAAACTAATGTTTTAAATTTGGTGGATCATTCTCATCAACAAGTATCAGAAGAAACTGGAGAAGCTTTGACAACAGATGTTCACTTGCCAACTGAAAGTGTACAACCTATTCAACCTCCAGAATCTTCTGAAACCCCTTTAGCATTAGAACATTCAGAAACTCCTATCTCAGATACCATACCATCTACTTCTGAACCAATCCCCCGACTTCCCTATTTAGACCAAAATCCCAATCAAGACCACATCCAACCGTATCCACATACTTTCAAGTGGACTAGAAATCACCCAACTAAAAATATTACTGGTGATCCATTTGCTTCAGTCCAAACCAGAAGAGCCACAATAAATGAGTGCCTATTTTCCAATTTTCTCAGCAAAATAGAGCCGGAGAATGTGAAAGAAGCACTTCTGGATGCTGATTGGATTGTTGCAATGCAAGAAGAACTGAATCAGTTCGAGCGGTTGAAGGTCTGAAGACTTGTTGAGCGACCTAAAGACAAATCTATCATTGGCACGAAATTCATCTTTAAAAACAAGAAGGACGAACATGGAGTAATCATTCGCAATAAAGCACGACTCGTTGCCAAAGGATACAGTCAACAAGAAGGGATCGACTATGATGAGACATTTGCACCTGTTAACAGAATAGAAGCGATTAGAATGTTTTTAGCTTTTGCCGCTCATAAAAATTTCACTGTATATCAAATGGATGTTAAAACTGCGTTTTTAAACGGGGAATTAACTGATGAAGTATATACATATCAGCCCGAAGGCTTTACTGATCCTTCAAAACCTGATCATGTATATATTTTAGACAAGTCACTGTATGGCCTTAAACAAGCACCGCGTGCTTGGTATGATGCACTTTCAACAGATTTGTTGAAATGTGGATTCAACAAAGGTGCAGTTGACACAACTCTGTTTATAAAACGTCAGGGGCCGGATATTATAGTAATACAAATATATGTAGACGACATAATATTTGGGTCTACAAATCCTGAATTTTGTAAGAAATTCACATTCTTAATGTCCCAAAGATTCGAAATGAGCATGATGGGAGAAATAAATTTTTTTAGGATTACAAGTTAAACAATTGACTGATGGTATTTTTATAAATCAGTCGAAATATATTCAAGACATGTTAAAGAAATTTAACATGGTTAACAGTACTCTTATGAAAACTCACATGGCTCCGGATTCAAAGTCAAAACTCGATGAGGACATTTCGGGGAAACCTATAGATATGACTCATTATCAAGGAATAATTGGGTCATTAATGTATTTAACAGCCAGTAGACGAATATTATGTTTGCTACATGTGTGTGTGCTAGATATCAGACGAATCTAAAAGAATCACATTTAACTGCTGCAAAAAGAATTTTAAGATATCTGAAGGGAACTCCAAACCTTGGTTTGTGGTATCCCAGAGAATCTTCATTCAATTTAACTGTTTTTTCTGACGCTGATCACGCAGGTGATAAGATGGACAGAAAAAGTACGTCTGGTGCAGTATAATTCTTAGGTGACAAACTCGTATGTTGGTCATCCAAGAAACAACACTGCGGTTCACTGTCTACAGCTGAAGCACAATACATTGTTGTTTCATCATGCTGTTCTCAGGTGTTGTGGATGAATAGCCAACTGCGAGATTACGGGTTTACACCTCAGAAGATTCCTGTATACTGTGATTCTCAGAGCGCAATTGCTATTGCATCAAAACCTGTACAACATTCAAAATCAAAAAACATCGACATTCGGTACCACTTTACAAAGGATCTCGTTGAAAATGAAAATATAGAATTATGTTTTGTTCCTACTGAATATCAACTAACTGATTTATTTACCAAAGCGTTAGATGAAAAATGTTTAATTTTTTGGTATACAAATTGGGTATGTTGAATCGTTAGATTTAATAATTCAGTAGAATCAATTTATAATTTTAAATTTTCATTTTTATTGATTCTAATCTGATGTTAAATTCTTGAAATTTAAAAGTTCAAATTTTTTGGAATTTAACAGATCTGGATTGTCATGTGCAGGAGGAGCAGAAAAATGATTTTATCTGATTTTGAGAAAATTTGATAAAATATATCTGATAGTTTGTAGGGGGAGCTGATTTGAGAAATATGATATACATCTGAGGGGGAGCAGCATTCTAAAATTCAAGGGGGAGCATTTTAATTTTTTAAAAATTTTTAACTTTAGTTAAAAAAATTTTTGTTTGTGTGTATTTTCAAATTTTTTTTTTTTGGTTTGTTTAAGTCAGTTTAATTTTTTTTTGGGTTTTGTTTTTGTTTTATCTGTAATATTTGTTTTGTTTTTCTTGTAATTTTTTTTTGTTTTGTTAAAAGATATTGGGTTTTTGACTAAATGGGTTTCTATTTGGTGAATGTGGGCCGGTTTTGTCAAAATTAAAATTCAAATATGGGCCGGTAATTTCATCTATAAATTTGAATTTTAAATTTCAAATTACACTTTTCTGAATATCGACTATTCATCATCTTCTTCGAAAAGCTTTCTTCCCCATTAAGAAAACTCAAAACCCCAATATCTTCAACTGTTTCAAGAGATAATTTCATCATATTGTGAGTAATTCCTTTTATTTCTTGTTTTTATATAGTTCATTGTCATCTGTTGTATTCGTAAATGTGTTTGTATATCCGTATATGGGTGTTCATGGTGTTTCAATTTTTTTGTTTCTTAAAATGAAATTAAATGTGTGGTGGTTTTCAGTTGATGAATCTCAACATGAATCTGAAATTTCATGGTTCAATTCCAATCACACATACAAAAAATTGAAATTCTTGTTCAAATGAGTTCGAGTTCATGTTTTTCTGAAATTTGGATTTTTGACAACTTTAATGTTGTTTTTAATCAATGTTCAGTAAAACAAAGTTGTTTAAAATTGTTTTTCGAATGGGAAACAAGTTTTAAATCACTGGAAAAGTCCCTAGAATCAAAATTTTGTAAATCAGTCTGTAGGGACTTCAACATATTTTCAAGAATATTTTCTCGAATAACATTATAATCGAGAGTATACTCAGCTTCATTCGAGTTGAGTAATACATCACTCGAGAAAGTCCTAGTTTAGATCGAGTTGGATGGTTCTTTATTCGAGAAAGTCTTAGTTGTTAATCGAGTTGATCATATTTAGGACTTGGTATAATTTTCAGAACATAAGTCTCGATTAACACATGAACCGAGAAACCTTGTGTTTCATTCGAGTTGATTCCATGCTTTATCCGAGAATGTTTCTTCTTCATGCGAGTTGTTCAAATTGTCAATCGAGAATCCTGAAAGGATGATCGAGTTGAACTTAAGACTTGATCAAGTTTGTCTTAGGTTATAATCGAGTTGGTCCATATACTCTTTCGAGTCATTTCATGTTTAATTCGAGTTGTAGACTTCATTCATTCGAGTCTAGATGTCCTTCATTCGAGTTAACTCATGGTAAATTCGAGTTGGACTGACTCTTTATTCGAGATTCATCAGGCCTTAATCGAGAAAGGGTACACTTCATTCGAGTTGATTGTAAGCTCATTCGAGTATCTTCATGTATCATTCGAGTTGTCTATAGAGTAATTCAAGAATTATTAAAAATTTTACTAAGTGTTGGGTTTTTTAGTGTTTTAAGAAGAATGTAACATTTTTTCAATAAATTGTATTAAATCTGTGCTTTTCTAACATTGGTCTCTGAACGATTGACTTTGGAATCTTGTCCATAATATTTTATTATCGTCTGGAATCCCGATGCTTTAAACAGAAAATCAAAAATTTTTATAAAATTCTGACAAAATGTTATATTTTTCTGCTTTGAATGATTTCATTTGTTTACCTGCATTGTCTAACATGTTTATTATTTTTGTACAGGTTACAAATGGCATCTCCAAGTCATTCCCATAATTCAAATTCTTTAGACTCTCATTCATCTTCAAACCATACACTTGTATCTAAACCCGTCCGATCTGCCTCTGTTACAAGGCCTTCACCCTCTACCATAATCCCCGACAATCAGCTTGTAAAACACAAATATTGCCTTCCTTTCAAAGATAATAACCATCATCTGGATACTAAAGTCATGAAAGACAGTCACCCTATCATTGTTGATATCCTCAAAGGCCATCCTTTGGGATACCTTCTCCAATACAAACCATCTATCCCACAAGTCTACCTTCAGCAATTTTGGCATACTGTCAAATTTGTTCCAGCTGATGGTAACCACCATTTCAAGGTTACCATCGATCAGTTCAAATCCAAGATTACATTGGCCAGACTTCGACACCACTTGTTTTTACCAAGAAGGATTGACACCATTAACTTTCCAGAGTTAGCTGATTTTGAAGATTTCGTATCAGATGAGGAGTTAGTCCATGATCTCATATGCTTGAGATATTCAAAGCCACTACCTAAGAGCTCCAAGTTTCATCGCAATGGTTTAAATGGAGAATGGTACACTCTATTCGGCATCATTAATAGGTGCATGACGTCTAAACACATAGGAATAGACAGATGCATTATACACTGTCTAAGGATCTTCGACAGCATCGCTTTCAATAAGCACTATGATTATGCACAATGCATATGGGAAGACCTCAAAGAAATTGTACTTGCCAAAACAACAAACAGATCAAGGAAGTTTGTACCTCTACAAAGGTTCATTCAAATTCTTATTTGAGGCATTCTTCGGGCAAATGAGAATATACCAAAAAGAGCAAACTCTCAAAGATGCCCAAATTATGTTATGATGAGTTTACATGAAGTGCCAGATTCTCCAAATGCCACCATCATGCCTATTCCGGAAGCTTTGTTAAAGTTTGCTGACCAGGAGAGTGAAAATGTAAAGCTTTATATAATAGACCATGCTCCTATAGAGACCCAAGAACCAGGTTCTTTTAAACATGGAGTTATAGGAAGAGAGGAACTTCAGCAAGGGGCTGAAGTTTAGGGAAGCCAACAAGTGAGTGAGGGAGCAGAAGTTTCAGTGAAGGTGGTGAGGAAAAAGCTGGTAGTTCAGATTCTGAACATACATCGTCGAATATACAAGAGGGAGTCGAGGAAGGTGATGATGATGATGATGGTGATGATGGTATTGAAGGACATGATCATGATGAGGGAGGAGTCGTTTTAATGGATATAGTTAATATAGCTCAGGAGAGTGTGAGGGATGTCCTACACCTAGATAGCCGGGATATAACCATATCTGCTGTTAGCTCCCAACAGGGAGTTAGCATTGAAGACTTCAGTATCCCACTGACAAGTGCATACCCCACCATCCACCCAGTCTCCTCACAATAGGAGACTGTTTCAATTGAGCACCGGGATCAAACATAACTTCTATCCGATAATCCTTTGGATTTAATGGATATTGAAATCAGTACACATTTGCCCGAGTGTACAACTTCAGTTCAAGCACAGTGTCTAGATCCGATACACCATAGGACACTTGAGTCTACTTCATTTGTTGAAGTAAGTGCGGTTGAACTTAGTGTTCCCGCCGGAACATCCTCGGTTACGGAAACATTTGTTGCTCCGTCACTTGAAGAGGGTGGAAGTCCAGCTAGAGCTACAACACTACCAACTCTAAGCACTGGCCACACAGAGGTTCTTTTCACAAGTTCCACTGTTGTGTCAACTGGAAGTCTCAGTGACCCAGTCGTTAATCTTTCCCCATTTGTTACCGAAACATCACTGAACCAAGCTTTAAATGCTGCTGTTGCGGGAGTTAACAATCATGTTTCTGCTCAGCTATCTGAAGTAATTGCACAAATGAATAATATTCATAAGTTTTTGAAAGGAAAGTCTGTGGC
This sequence comes from Centrapalus pauciflorus, assembly GCA_020465985.1. Classification (NCBI taxonomy): domain Eukaryota; kingdom Viridiplantae; phylum Streptophyta; class Magnoliopsida; order Asterales; family Asteraceae; genus Centrapalus; species Centrapalus pauciflorus. Next base: position 163,318 of record JAANYP010001347.1, read on the forward strand.
TGAGGAGTCTGTGAAGAAATCTGATCCACATCAAGCTATTGATGAATTGAGGGAAGAATTGAGTGATTTAGTATGTGAGCAGTTTGACGAAATGAGAGAAAGAATGATAAGCCTGGAAAGTACCGTGATCACTGCGCTAGGAAATTTATCAGAGAGGGTAGCGGCAGTTGAAGAGACGTTTAAGGCTCAAGCTTCATCATCAAAACGCAAACATGATGAGCATGATGAAGACTCCGATGATGCTCCTCATGAGGGGGAGAAGAGGAGGAAGCTTGATGAGCCTACACTAGGAATTTTAATGATCACTTATCCAAAGAAGGAGGCAGAGGTTAAAGAAAAGGAAGTAGGAAGCTCAAAAGAACCTGCTGATGTTCAAACTGAGCTGGGATTGATTCTTCATGAATATGCTCCAGTTCCTTTGAACATTCAGTCAGAAATCTACAATTTTAAGGAGTATAACGATTCAGATGATGATACTCAAGAAGTTTAGGATTAAATGTTGATGACTCAAGGGAGAGAAATAGAAGGTGAGAAAGAGGTGTATGTTGAGTTATCAGATGATGATGATGTGATTGCATTAACTGATATTGATTTTCAAGCTGAAAGGATTGAGGAAGAAGAAGAGTTGGTACAAGAAATATTGAAAGAATCTATACCAACACCGACGGTTGAAAAGTCTAAGGTGGTTGTTCAAGTTAAAGAGGAGGTGAAAGAGTTTCCGATTGAAAATGTGATAGTACAAGAGAGAGTAGAGTTGAACGAAGTTGAAGTTATGGAAAGGTTTTTCAACGAATACATTCTTGCCGATTAGTAGCAAAAGCAACACCGAATCAAGTTTGAAGCTCAATAGGTTGTGTAGAGGGAAATAAGAGATATGCTTACATTGCTAAATAAGGATAAAATCAGTAAGAAGAAAGTTAGAAAGTTTGAATTATCTGCAAGACAGTCAGCTGAATTCATAAAAGAAAAGGAATAAGTTGCCCTATCTTGAAGATATTCTGGAGAAAAGAATCTTTTGCAAGAAACAAGCTCCGTGTACGTTTCTTAAACTGTTTAGCGTTCTGGAGCCAAATATGCCTAATATTTTCAACTATGCTAGTTTTTTGAGAAACAAGACCCAAACAGTAGATATAGTGAAGAGTGAATTCAGGATAGTTGATTTAATTATCAAAATTGAAAAAGACCGGTTCGTTCAGATCTTCTATCCTACGTTCACTATCACAAGAGCTGATTGTAATATCTATACATTCACTGAAGCAGACATGTTTATTATGCACTTGGTCGATATAAAAGATTTATTTGATGAATTGTGCCGCAACAAGGGAAATGAACACTGTAGATTTGCACTAAAGACAATCTTTAACTTCATGCATACCAAACTGGTATTGATGTCTGTGCAAGATCTGCAGATTGGTGTCGAACGAGGGATGAGGAAAATTAACATCACAGCTCCGAATCGAGAAATCAAGTTTGCAGGAGATTTAAAAGAGTATCAAGTCATAATGGTCAAGCATCCTGCGGTCATGTACAAAGATGAAAACAAAAAGTTAAGAGCTATGAGGAGCGTTGAACTCAACAAATTTTGTGATGGAACGTTACAAAAAGTTTTGAATGGATTGAAGGGAAAACTGGCATCTGACAGGAAGAGAAAAACTAAGAAAGGAGCGTTATCTGTGAATGATAGAAGATTGATGGTGGAGTTTATATCGAAGATTGAATGGAGGCTTTCAGACCAGAAAAGCATCAAAAGATTTGAGCTAAAGCTGGGGTTATCTACTTGAAGACTTGTTTATTCCATCAAAAGGGGGAGATTGTTGGAATGTATTTTGTTGATGTAATACAAAGTCTAGGGTTCCTTTTGTAATTAGTTCATAGTTGTAAAAATATATAAATATTAGTTTGACTTTCAAATAGAAAATACAGATCTGACAGTTAGAAAATATTGTACGCACGAAATTCAGAGTTAGGGCTACAGTGCAAGAACATTCTATTCTCCATTTTGTAATCAATCTGTCATCAATCGAAGCATTCTGTTAGTGTTAAATTGTTTGTTGTTCTTGATTAATTGTTGTTATTGATTGATTGTTAGGAATCTAAAATTCACACTTCATTTCATTCCTTTAAATATTTGCTCCTTATTTCTTGGAAGAGCATTATGATTGCTTGGAGCTTATTTTCAAATGATGCTATGGATTTAAGTTAAGTAAAATCAGTGGTTTGCGAAGGTGTTGGAGACAAATAGGTAAGTGGTCATCCATTTCTCTTCCCCCATCTCTTTTATGTAATGATATATGGAGGTTAGAAGTCGTCAATGTTTTATGAAATGGTGAAATGTGATAGGAATCAAGAAAATAAGTGTAATAAATATGTGTATTGTGTTTTTGGAAGCAAATATTGATGTATGCTAATGGTGCACCATGGAAACATTTGGGGATTTCTAAAATTAAAACGTAGAATCTCTTGTGGTAAGATTGATGGATTGATAAAGTTAAAAGTGTTGAAATGTGGTTACAATGTTCATTGGTTGCATAAAAGTTCAATATTTATAGTTATTTAAGAAGCTTTGATCGTCAAACTTGATTATTTGGGGAGTTTTGGGAAATTAATAGTAGAAAAACTAGCAAATCAAGCTCCGTTGGAGAGCGACTTTGTGAAAATGTAGTTTCTACAAATTCAATCAACAATATGCAATTAATAAGAACAATAAACGTAATCAACACTGACCGAATGCTTAGATTGATGAACTTGAAGATTACAATATGAATAATGAGATCTTCGTGTACAGTGCTGCTATTTCTGATTCATATGATTACAAGAATGATAATCTGACAGATCACTCAATTTGGAAAGTCAAAGTTGCTATTTATACATTTATACAAACTATTAAGGAAATACAGAAACAGTCACTACACTTTGTTTTTCATCAATTAAAACATATTCTAACATTCTCCCCCTTTGATGAAAATAGCAAAGTAGTTAAACCGATAAGCCCAGCTTTTGTTCAAACCTTCTGATACTTTTACGATCCAAAAGTCTCCATTCAATTTTTGAAATAAACTCAACCATGAGTCTTCGGTCGTTGACAGATAAGGCTCCTTTCTTTGTCTTTCTTTTCTGGTCTGCTGCAAGCTTACCTTTCAAACCACTCAAAACTTTAATCAATGTACCATCAGAAAACTTGTTTAGCTCCACACTCCTCATTGCTCTTAACTTCTTATTCTTATCTTTATACATGACTGCTGGATGCTTCACCATGATCACTTGAAACTCTTTCAGCTCACCAGCAAATTTAATATCTCTGTGAGGTGCAGTCATATTTATCTTCCTCATGCCTCTTTCAACCCCAATCTTTAGATCTTGCACTGACATTAATACCAATTTGGTATGCATAAAGTGAAACAGTGTCTTTAGCGCAAATCTACGGTGTTCATTTCTTTTATTTCTGCACAGTTCGTCAAAAAGATCTTCAATATCGACCAAGTGCATGTTGAACATGTCAGCTTCCGTGAACACATAAGTATTTCCATCTGATCTTGTAACAGTGAATTTTGGATAGAACACCTTAACAAATCTTTCTTTATCAATCTTCACAAGATCAACAATTCTGAATTCACTTTTTACCTTTTCAACTTCCTGGGTTTTCTTCCTCAGAAAACTTGCATAGTTAACCAGATTAGGCATGTTAGGCTCTAAAACTCTGAATAGCTTATGAAATGAGCATGGAGCTTGCTTTTTGCAAAAGATCCGTTTCTCCAGAATATCTTCAATATCCGGCATCTTGTTTCTTTTTCTGATAAATTCCGCAGATCTGTTCTCTGGCAGTTCTAGCTTTTTCACCTTCTACTTGCTTATCTCATCCTTATTCAACAAAGTTAGCATATCTTGAATCTCCCTCTGTACCACTTGTTGTGCTTGAAATCTAAGTCTGTGTTGTTTCTTCGATTCATCAGCAAGCACATATTCACTGAAAAACCTATCCATCACTTCAACTTCATTCAAAACCACTGTTTCTTGAGCCACACTGCTCTCAACATGAAACTCTTCAAATTCTTCTTTAACTTGTACAACCACCTCAGGCTTTTCAACCGTTGGTGTTGATTCAACATCCTTCAAAATTTCCTCTACTAACACTTCCTCCTCCTCGATTCTTTCAGCTCTAAAATCTACATCAGTCAAATCTATTATGTAATCATCTTCAGATACTTCAATATACTCCTCTCTCTCTTCACCTGTCCCTTGAACACTTAACTCTTGAATCTTCTCTTGAACATCTTCCTCTGAATCAATATACTCAATAAAATGATAAATATCGGACTGAGTGTTCAAAGGAACTTGAACATCTTCATAAAGAATCAATCCCAGCTCTCTCTGTTCACCAGCTGACTCTTTAGAGCCCCCAGCTTCTCTCTCCTGAGCTTCCGGCTCCTTTTCTGGATATGTTATCATTAAAATCCCAGGCGTCGGTTCATCAAGCTTTCTCCTCTTCTCCCCCTCATGAAGAGCATCATCAGAGTCTTCGTCATGCTCATCATGTTTCCTCTTTGATGAGGAAGCCTGAGCCTTGCAGGTTTCTTCTACTGCAGCTACTCTTTCTGAAAGATTCCCCAACGCGGTTACCACAGTGTTTTCTAGGCTGATCATACGTTCTCGCATCTCATCAAACTGCTCAAAAACAAAATCCTTCAACTCTTCCTTCAACTCTTCTATAGCATGCTTTGACTCAGATTGTTTGACAGACTCCTCTGCAACATCTTTTCCCTTTAAAAATTTCTGAATATTTGTCATTTGAGCCATTACCTCCGCTAACTGATTAGATACATGCAGATTTACACCGGATACAGCTTCATGCAATGCACTTGTCAAGGTTGATTCTGTAACAAATGGGGAGAAATTCACCACTAGGTCACGAAGACTTCCAGTTGTCACAGCAGTCGAACTTGTATAAAGAACTTCTGCGTGGCCAGTACTCAGAGTTGGTATTGTCGTTTCTCTGACTGGACTTCCACCCTCTTCAAGTGACGGAGCAACAAATGCTTCTGTTACTGAGGGTGTTCCAGTGGGAACACTAAGTTCAACCACACTCACTTCAACAAATGAAGTTGACTCAAGTGTCCTAGACTGTATAGGAACTAGACTCGGTGATTGCAAAGAAGTTGTACACACGGGCAGTTGTGCACTTGTTCCAATATCCATTAAGTCCAAGTGACTTACGGATAGATTGTGTGGTTCATCCCTGTGTTCAATTGAAAAAGTCTCCTGTTGAGAGGAGACTGAGTGGATAGATGGGTGTGCAATCGTCAGTGGGATACTGACTTGTTCAATGTTAACTCTCATAGGAGAGCTAACAGTAGACGTGGTTAAATCCCGGCTTTCTGGGGTTATGCTCTCCCTCACACTCTCTACAGCAATTTGTACAATATCCACCATCATCCCTCCTCCCTCATGATGATCACCTCCATCATCACCATCATCATCATCATCTCCTTCTCCCTCTTCTTCTTGTATATCAGACAACATCCTCTCAAAATCTGACTTTTCGATTTCTTCCTCACCACCCCTCACACTACCTTCCCCCTCACTCGCAGAATGGGCAACCTGAACTTCAGCCCCTTGCTGAGGTTCCTCTATTCTTAAAGCTCCTGGGCTAAGAGATCCCGGTTCCTGGGTCTCTATCGGAGCATGATCTATTCGATATAATCTCACATTCTCACTTTCTTGATCTGCATATTTGAGCAACGACTCTGGAATTGGCATTATGTTTGCATTTGGGGAGTCCGGCACTTCGTGTAGGCTAATCATAACATAGTCCGGACATCGCTGAGAATTGGCTCGCTTTGGAATATTTTCATTTGCACGCAGGATCCCTCGGATAAGAATCTGTATGAATCTCTGAAGTGGCACAAATTTCCTTGCTCTATTCGTTGTTTTTGCAAGCACAATCTCTTTCAAATCTTCCCATATGCACTGAGCAAAGTCATAATGCTTGTTGAATGCTATCCCATGAAATATTCTCAAGCAATGAATGCTGCATCTGTCAATCCCGGTATGTTTTGAAGTCATGCACCTATTAATGATTCCAAATAGGGTATACCATTCTCCATTTAAACCATTCCTGTGAAACTTTGAACTTTTTGGAAATGGCTTTGAGTAGCCCAAGCAGATCAAGTCATGTACCAGCTCCTCATCAGAAACAAAATCTTCAAAGTCTGCCAACTCTGGGAAATTTACCGTGTCTATACGTCTCGGAAGAAATAGATTATGACGCAGTCTTGCTAGAGTGATTTTCGTCTTAAACTGATCTATTGTCACTTTAAAGTGATGATTTCCGTCAGTAGGAACAAATTTGACAGTGTGCCAAAATTGTTGTAAATACACTTGAGGAATAGACGGTTTGTATTGAAGCATATACCCGAGTGGATGGCCTTTTAGAATCTCCACAATGATAGGATGGCTTACTTTAATAACCTTGGTATCTAAACGATGGTTATTATCACGGAAAGGAATGCAATGTTTTGGTTTTACTAACTGGTTATCCGGGATAATGTTTGTTTGTGATGAACGGGCAACTGAGGTAGACCTAACTGGGGTAGATACAAGGGTATGGTTTGATGATGAATGGGAATCAGAGGAATTTGAATTCTGAGAATGTACTGGGGATGCCGTTTGAACACCTGTAAAAACCAAGAACATCATGTTAGTCATATCATGTACACAAATGACATCTGTCAAAAATGTAGAAAAATTGTAACATTTTATCAGAAATTGTCAAAACTTGTGATTTTCATTTTAAAGCATCGGGTTTCCAGACAATAATAGTCAATTATTGAATGGACTCCAGAGTCAATCGTTTAGAGACCAATGTTAGAAAAACACAAATTTATAACAATTTCTTAAAAAATGTGACATTTTTCTTAAATCATAAAAACTTCCACACTTAGAAAAATTTTCTGTTGAAACTCGAATTCAACTATAAGTTTCTCGAATGACTCTTGATCAATGTCGAGTAACATATGAAACAACTCGAATAATACTATAAACAACTCGAATGATGTACACATGAAACTCGAATAAGTCTATTTACAACTCGAATGATGTATCTATTAAACTCGAATAAACCTATATACAACTCGAATGAAGTACCTATGAAACTCGAATAAGTCTCTGAAAAACTCGAATGTTATATACATGAAACTCGAACAGACTATGTACTAAACTCGAATGAAACATGGGATCCAATACTCAACTCGAATGACCAAGTCATTTTCTCGATAAGACCATTGTCCCAACTCGAATAACCTTTGAGGCACTTATTTCTGAAAATTTTCTAAGTGTTACACACACACTTGGCAACTCGCATGAAACACAAATGTTTCTCGAATGTAATGTGTAGTAAACTCGAATAACTCTGAATTCTATATGAATCAACTCGAACAAGTCATGATGCAGTCTCGAATTACTTACTGATGCAACTCGAATGACTTTACAATGCAACTCGATTGATTCTTATTGCAACTCGAATGATGCTTTATTCGAGAAATTGTCTTTTTTTTTTACTACAAGTCTAAAACACACTGAATTTATGAATTTACGTTCAGATATCTTTTTCAGTGTTTTAAAACTTGTACCCCCTTCGAAAATGTATTTTAAACACATTTGTTTTACTGAACTTTGAACAAAAACAACTTTAAAGTTGTTAAAAATTCAAATTTCAGATTATTCAAGAACTCGAAACTGTTTCATTAGAAAATTAATGATTTTGTTTGTGTGATGTAAAAATGACTTACGAAATTTCAGATTCATAGTCATAATACCCCTACGAACAACATCACATAATTAATTTCAGTTTCATGGACCAACATTGAAATTTCCATTTTCGATCAAGAACACACAAACAAAATAAGAACAGATGGCCACACTTGAACAGATATACTGAAAAATAAACAAACAAACTGAAATAAACGAACGTTTACTCACAATCTTGATGAAAATAATGTCGGTTGTGGGTTTTGAGCTTTCTTTGAAGTTAAGGTATCTTGTTGGAGAAGATGAAGTTGGATATTTTCCGGAAAAACAAATTTGAATTTGAAAATTCAAATTTATAGTCAAAATTTACCCGGCCCATTTTAAGATTTCAATTTTGAAAACCCAGCCCATCTTTTAAACCAAATTAGCCCACACACTAATTTTTTTTTTCAATCAAAATTGTGACTAAAAAAATTTGAATTTCAAAAAAAATTTTAACAGCACATATAACAGAAAACAAAAAAAATTAAAAAGCACTTAACAAAAAAATATACAGACTGAAAGAAAAAAAAAAATTTTGCACATATAACAACACACAAAAACACAAAATAAAATTGAAACCACATAAAAAAGAATTAAAAAGTATTAACAATACGCATTTTCTCCCCCTTGAATTTCTGAATGTTGCTCCCCCTCAACTGGATATTCAATTTCTCAGCTCTGCTCCCCCTACAAAATAACAGATAATTTTTATCAGATTTATTCAAAATCAGATAAATTTCTTTTCTGCTCCCCCTGCACATGACAATCCAGATCTTGTTAAATTTTAAAGAATATAAGCAGACATCTTTCTTCAGATTAATTGAGACTAAATCAATGGAGTACAAATTTGTTTTCCTGTATCCTGTCAAAATTTCTTTTCCTTCTCCGGATCTGATGCTGCACCGATTGGCTTTGAAATTGACTTCTAATCCTTTGTCACACAATTGCCCAATGCTAAATAGATTGTGTCCAAGACCATCAACATAGAAGACCTTTTGGATGGTGATCTTGTCATATTTGAGACTTCCGTAGCCTTTGATCGGACAAAACTGATCATTTCCAAATCTAACCGTCCCACAGAACTTTTCTACAAAGTCCGTGAGTGTGTCTCGTTGTCCGGTCATATGTTTGGAGCAGCCAGAGTCAAGGTACCAGACATGGTTTACCTATAACACGAAGTAGCACATGAGGTACCCACTTGTAGTTGGGTACTTTAGTTTTAGGTAAATCATGCACATTATTATTTGTTTTTCTAACAGATATGGCTTTTAGCTTATCATTTGAAGTTATTTTAGGTACCTACTTTTGAACTGCTCTTTTAGGTATCCATTTTTGTACAATTCGCGTTGGAATTGCTTTTGAAATATTTTTTTTTGGAACCTTTTTCTGTTCATAAAATGGGTCCTTCTTCTTTGGTTGTCATTCGAGCTTATTAGATTTAACAACTACAGGCTTACAAGCATGATAATTCAAAGCAATTAAGTCCTTTCTAGAAAACTTTATACAAGAGTTTTTAACAAGGTTATTATTATTATTACAGACAGACTGTTCATTTTTGCTATTTCTGTCTGTAACGTTTTTGTTCTTCACGCGCCACTCTTGTTTTAAACTCTTGTTTTTCTGTTCTCTTTCCTTCTTTCGCCACACTTGTTTTCTCGACCCGTTCACAACGATATCTGACATAAAAGAAGTATGAGAACTAGTAGATTTAGATGCTCGTTTTTTTTGTGAGTTTTTCATACCTTTTGAAGATTGGACTTTACGTGCAATTGAGTCCGTTGATGAAGATGATTCACCCTTTTCAAAGCTAGGAAACTGAACAAAAATTTTTGTTTTCTCCTTCTTTTGTTGTACTGATGGTGAATTTTCAGATGGTTTTAAAGAATCTGTAGACATTCTTTGGAGAATTTTAACAGGTTCTTTATTACCATTTGACTGTTTGTTAGTCAAAGGTTTGATAAATTTACCAATTTTACCAAACCTTTGATCTAAAGAATTATCATCAGAGTGCATGTACAGATCAAATTCTTTCTCTGAATTTATAGAATCTAGAGAAGTAGATAATTGTGGATCAGACATATTTGTGTTTTTAGGCTGAGTTTGCAACATTTGTTCCATTTTTCTTAATTCAGCCTTTAGAGTTCCATTCTCTGTCTCAAAATTTTTAATTTTCATTTCTAAATCAGAATTTATCTGTTCTAAAATTGAATTTGGTAAATATAATTTTCGAGACTGAGTTGGTAATTCAGACAATCCTTTTCAGAATAAGTTTGAATGTACTCTTCTTTAGTATCAATAATGTTGCTAGTTTCATTAATCTTGGTATAATCACCATAATTTTGCATTTTGTCTGATCGTAATCTTTTTATTTCTTCACTAGATTCTACTTCTTCAGATGCTTTCATAAATGTCATTTTTAATCCTAAATTCATGTATCTGACATCATATAGTGTTGGTGAATTTGATATAGCTTTTGTCAGATACTTAGGATTTTCCCAACCAATACCAGATTTAGAGTTATAAAATTCTGTGTCTTTTGGTTGATTTAAATAAATTGTTTAATCTGTTTGCCCTCTTTTAATAAATTCATCCTCCATCTTTTTTATTTTCTCATAAAGTTTAGTTCTTTCTTCAAATATGGCATGATATTTTACAGAAAAGTTTGAGGCTTCTAACTCAGCTATTCACAGATTTTCTTGTAAATCAGATATTTTGTGATTCAGATTGAGTATATTGCTTTGAAGTTCTTTTTCCTTATCTTGTAAGTCTGAGACTGCTCGTAAAGCTAATGCTTTATCTTTGGAAAAGTCTAGAACTAAGTTGTGTTCATTTCGAAGTTTGTTTTCCAAAGAATGAACATTTTTCTTTTCTGCCTTTAAAGATTTTTCAAACTTTTTAAGCATAAAGGCCATATTAGTTAGTTTTTCTTCTAAGATGCATGATTCATCAATATCAGAGTCTGAATTAGAATTTACCTCCGGCCTGTCTGAACCATCTGAGTTTTCAGACTCTAAATCTTCCTCATTTTCAGCTTTATTTTGGCCAATTGCCATTAATGCAACTGCTTCTGTTGCTTTCTCTTCATCAGAATCAGATTCTCTTCTTTCTGCATCCTCTTCATCAGTCAGTCCAACCCACACCTCATCTTCAGCTATCATAGCCGATTCACTCAGTTCAGATTCATTGAAAATTTCTGACTTTAGACAAATATGAGCATCTTCATCCAAGATGTCATCGTCTTCTGATAACTGTAACCAATGATCATCCTCCGCCATAAGAGCTTTGCCTGATTCTTTATCTTTGGCTAAGAGAGCCTTTCTTGTATAGTAGTCTGAAATGCTTTTGTAAGCAAAGCCATCTGCTTTTTCATCTCTTCAATTTCTGAATCAGCAGATGAATCTGAGGATTCTGATTCAGAAGATGTGCTGCTGATTACAACTCTTTTCTCCTTTTTCAGCTTGTATTTATACTTTTTCTCTGCCAGTAGAGCTAGTGGATCAGCAGTTTCTTTTTCCGCTTTCTTCTTTCCAGATATTTTCCTCAATACAACTTCTTGATAGTTGTTGAGGTTTTCAAATAGCATATGAAAATCCATCTCCTCAATATCTTTTGTTTGTTGGATGATCATAGCATATTTTTCCCATTCTGGATTTAGAACATTTAAAAATTTGACATTGATGTCCAAGTTGGACTTTGTCACTCCGTTTCTTTTCACTTCACTTACCAAGATTACAAATCTGAGGTAAGTGTTTTCCAAAAGTTCACCGTCACGAGCTCTGAAGTTCTCAAACGTCATTAGGCTATTTCTAGCCCTATTTGTAGATCCCTTCATGATTTTGCATACTTCATCCCAAATGGACTTAGCAGTCTTTGTATTTGTCAGGCAAGTGTAAATATCATTGGGGATTGATATCAACAATAGCTTTCTGGCAGTCTTGTCCCCTAATTTTCTCTTCTTTTGGGCTTCTGTCAGGTTGGTGACCTCAACAGTCCTCGGTGGAATTGGGGGATTGCCAGTTGGTACTCCTGGGATTGTTTCCATGAAAATGGCTGGTCCTTCATTAATGATTTCAGCATTTCCTCAGACAGATCATGAAAACTGATAAATTCAAGAAACCGCTCCCGCCATTGAACATATTCACCCCTGTATAAGATTGGGGGTTTGGTTTCTGATCCCATTGCCAGTGCGTCTTTAGACATGTTGATTGATCTTTGGGAAACTTGTCCAAGATCTGATGAACTCCGATTGAGATTGAAAATTTTGATCACACTTAGAAACACTGATTAGTACTGAAATCTACAACACAGTAACTTGTTAGTAGCAAAAAGCAACTTAACTCATACAGTGAATAGTGTTTTGATTAATGTGTGTGTCAAACTCGAATACTCGAATGATTCTTGTGTTTTGAGTGAAACTCGAATGGATATAGTGTGAAACTCGATTGAGTTTATGGTAAAACTCGATTGAGTCTTTTACCAAACTCGATTGTCTTTTTGGGAAACTCGATTGAGTCTTTTACCAAACTCGATTGTCTTTTTGGGAAACTCGATTGAGTCTTTGATCAAACTCGAATGAGTGTGATCAAAATAGAATGTGTTTGATCTAACTCGAATGAGTCTTTGATCAAACTCGAATGTTTGATCTGACACTCGATTGAGTTTGTTGTTCTGAATTTCGAGTTTGTTAAAAAGGTTGTCAACTCGAATATTACAAGTTGTCAATTCAAATAACAAGGTATTCAACTCGAATATCTAAGGTATTCAACTCGAATATCTAAGGTATTCAACTCGAATATCTATGGTATTCAACTCGAATATCTATGGTATTCAACTCGAATGATACACAGAATGTGTATATTTCGAGTTTCTTAAAATTTTCAGCTTTTTCAAGTCTGAAATTCAGATTAAATCCAAATATTATCCATTTTCACTCAAATTGTAATCGAAGGTTAGGTTTTTGAATACAAACACTTTTTGTTAAACACCTTTGTGTAAAAATAGATCTAGGTTTGACTTTTGTAATGAAACAGTAACCATTTTTGAACTTTTCAAAATTTTAACAAAATTACCTAGATCTTTTTCTGTGTTTTACAAATCAATGCAAGTTTATATTCAATTGATTCGTATGTGAATCCTTTACCTTCGATCCACTTATCTCTTTCAAAGATCAACAGAATCAAAACCCTTAGTGATTTTAGGGTTTTTCCGAAAGAAAACTTGCACAAGAACAGTAGCAGTTTTCGAAGAATTCAATCTCAAATCAGAAAAGAATTCACCCCTAGGGCTCTGATACCAATTGTGAAATTGTAGTTTCTACAAATTCAATCAACAATATGCAATTAATAAGAACAATAAACGTAATCAACACTGACCGAATGCTTAGATTGATGAACTTGAAGATTACAAAATGAATAATGAGATCTTCGTGTACAGTGCTGCTATTTCTGATTCATATGATTACAAGAATGATAATCTGACAGATCACTCAATTTGGAAAGTCAAAGTTGCTATTTATACATTTATACAAACTATTAAGGAAATCTAGAAACAGTCCCTACACTTTGTTTTTCATCAACTAAAACATATTCTAACAGACTTGATGAGTCGATCCTGTAACCCTTGACGAGTCACAGGCCTCTGTCTAATAAAATTCAAATTTTGATTTAAGAGTTATTGCTTGGTTTTAGGCTATCAATACACTTATAAATTAAGACTTTAAAGTGTTCTAAACTTATATTGGCAAAATAAATCATATTAAATGGTTAAAATGGATTAGAACCTCACTTTTTCATATCGAAATAATGTTAAAATAACAACAAGAGCTAATGGGTTCCAAACCATGATTCAAACATTCAACTTGACTACCATACGCGAAGTAAGTTACGTTATCATACTTACTTGTAGAATAATGATTAGACCATATTTATAGACTTAGAATCTTACTTAGATGAGTATAAAAAGGCTTTAAGTATCAACTTACATTAGTATCTAACTTTATTTGTTACCTATTGCTATGCATTTGTGTTTTGGTGATTTGCTTATTCGGAGGCAATAGAGTAACTGATTCTTCATCAATGCAAAATACTTATTTATGAGTTCTATATTTAAGTTGCTGTCTGTGAGTACTAGTGTTATACGTGTACCATTTGCTTATTAGTTTATGATATATTTGATCTTATGAACTTGCTAAACATATGCCTTACCTTACCCTTGATTGAATGTCATATCTTACACATTTTATGACATGTACATGTTCATATTCCATGATTATATTTATGTTCATAGTACATTACTATGTGTTATGTACATTAGCCATACTTTCGTTTGTTGATACACCTGATGTGACAATAGCTGTCTAGTTTCGATATTCATAGTCTCTGAATCTGATAGTCTATTACGATCAATGAACAACAACTAGAAGCTATCGTCAAGGGGGAGTCTGTTGGTACATCCGGTGTGACGACAGCAATCTAGTTTTGTTATTGATATCATGATTGTGTATGATGTTTACATTTGCATGGTAAGTTCTATACTATCATAACAAGTTCTAGAAATAAGTTCTAGAATAAGTTTTAGAATAGGTTCAAAGACAAGTTCTAGAATAAGTTCGAAGACAAGTTTAAAGGAACAAGTTCGAAGACAAGTTCAAAGGAACAAGTTCGAATACAAGTTCAAAGGAACAAGTTCAAAGACAAATTCAAAGACAAGTTCAAAGGAACAAGTTCGAAGAAAAGTTCGAGAGGAGCGTCTTCTCGAACTTGTTGTCTATATATTGAACTTTTCATTGTGAAATTAGGTATCTTTGACGGCTCAGAGGTTCTGTCGAACTTGAGAGCAAAAAGAGCATCCGGGTGTAGAAGACTTTTACAGATTTTCAGAGAGTTTAAGCAAAAGGGCGATCTCGAACTTGGTAGCAATCAGAGAGTTTCTTGTGGAGAGAATCACCATGTTGGGACGATCCGTTGTTCGTCTATCACCGTGCTAGTCTTCGTGCTTCGGTGTGCGTGGTCTTTCCGTCAAGCCACTAACGAGGATTCCACACTCGTTGGAAGGTGTCGCGTCAAGATAAGATCCGTAGAGAGCAGACCTTACATTAACACCGGAGTATGATGCCATACTTCTATTATTGGCGGAAGTACCATGCCGAAAACTACGGGCCCCAAGGATTTTTGGTGCTAAACACTCCCTAGAAGTACTCATAGGGTGTAGTGTTGTCATGGCAGGGTAAGAGTCTCCCTCTTGATATGCTTCATCTTTTTTGGCATAATTTCATTCTTTTATATGTTGTGGTCCTCTCTTGGGAACTCATTATTATGTTACTTACCCTTGCTTATATGACTCATTGATTATGATATGTCCCTGCTATGATTGTGGTACCGTACTAACCTAGTCACTCACTAAGATTTATGCTTAACCATCTATATGTTGTAACATCCCCAATTTTGAATTTTTATAAAATGAGTAGTTAAGACTTAAAAGTGTTTTAATGGATTGTTGTGCTAATTAAATAAATTTCATTTCATGTATTTATAATAGTGATGACATCGTCGTCATCTTTTGAGCGAGCGTAACAATGAGAAACCAACATGGATATTTAAAAAAGGTGCAAATTGAGAAAAATACAAAGTTGAGGGGTGTAATGTGCAATTATGATGAAATTTCAATAAATCAATACTATATAAAACAATAAAACCACTTGGAGTTTCTGGACCATTGGATGGAAAGAAATCAATGGTCCAAATTAATGTTATACCCTTAATTAAAATCAGTAATTATACCTATGCCATTTTTTTAATTCATATTCGCAGAGAAATGAGATTTAGGGTTTTCATCAATCCATCGGTCAGCGTACCCTCTCCTTGGCAGCGTCTCCTCTCCATTTCCTCCTTGCAGTAAGACGAAGATGCATTCTCGGTGTGGAGCTTCTTAAAGTTTAGGGTTTTCATCAATCCATCGGCCACAATCCCCTCTCCTTGGCATCGTATCCTCTACATTTCCTCCTCTCCGTTTCATCCTTACAATTACAGGTGCGTGATGGCTCTTTTAAATTACAATCGTGTTAATATACATTGTTTCTTATTTGGATCTTTGTTTCTGGGTGTGGAGCTTCTTAAAGTTGGGTGTGGAGTGTCTTATTTGGTTCTTTTAATTTACAATCGTCTTACATGATTGCAGGTACTACTTGGGTGTGGAGCTTCTTAAAGCTGGCCGCCATGGAAATGTATCCATCCTCAAGTCTCTGTGGCATCATTTAGATGCAATCATGTGCTGCTCTCTAAAGGTGGATAATTGCTGATGCTTTGTCCATAAGCTGCTATTCAGCAAATTACTTAATATGAAAGGAGAGGCTCTTCTTGTGGTATGTAATTTTCTACATGATTTTTATCCTTCATGACTTATACTTGATTAATGAATGAAATCAATGGCTTTGCCTTGACTTGGTCTTACATATAACAATTGGGGAAGCATAAACAAGTGGTTCAAATGTCTGAGCAAACTTTAGAGGGATTGCTGGTCACATTGTGTGGAACCATATTTGAAAAATTACATTTCATTTAATTGTATGTGTAGCCCTCCTTGGAAATTTCATGTCTTGGTATGCATTGTAGATCAATTCAATAGATGTTTCATAAATAATTCACTAGAATGCTGAGATATTTTTTATGTGTAATACGAATTTTCTAATTCAAGGAAATGAATTTTCATACTACATGATGATCTGCCTAAGTTTTATTCTCAATCAGCAAATCTGCTCTTTTGATTTCTTACTTTAAACACCTCATGTTTTCGTCATCTCTAAAATGTCACTCTCATGCTCATATTAACTTATTTATTTATCAACTTATTGTTCTTAGGACTCAGGCTGTTGGGGAATCGACTGTCCATCCATGAATTCACAGCAATTGCAATTCACTGTCTGATGCTGATTAGTTGCGCCACTTTCGATTCCAGATGCATCCTGCTAGGTAACAATGCTGCTTATAATATTGATGCATTATTTTTTTTCGGTTCTTTAAGTTCTTTGTCAACATGAAGGATGATAAGATTCGCTTCTGTAATTTTCTACATGATTTATGTCCTTCAATACTTTAAGTCAAAATGAAGCTTGTCAAAATTTTTGGATTGATGATGCTAGGCTTTTTATTTTATGGTCAAAAAATCCATTACGAAATTTGCTGCCAGTTGTGAAACTAATTTAACCAAATTTCATATAGACTACAAAGATTTTTGACAATAACGAAGAGTAATATCCCCAAAATCACTCCAACTTTTTCCCTTAAATAATTTTCACTGACTTTATATATACACATATACATTCTTTTGATATAAAAAAATATGTTGTTATCCTTTTAATTGAAATATCCATTGCGAAATTTGCTTCCAGATAGTTTTAATAGAGACTACAAACTTTTAGGAATGTAGAATAATATCCCAAAAATCACTCCAATTTCTTTGCTAAAATAAATTTGCCTGACTTTTAAAAATACCCATATATATTATATTCTTTGATTTGATATAGAAGAGATAGTCTGTTATCCTATTAATGGAAAAATCAGGGACGAAATTTGCTACAAGTTGTTTTAAGAAAGTATTGTCTGTTATCCTCTTAATTGAAAAAATACGGAATTATATTAATTGAAAAAATCAAATACGAAGTTTTAATACAGTTGTTTTAAGAAAGTATTTTAGCCATAAAATAAAAGAGACTACAAATTTTTAGGAATGAAACATAATATTCCAAGATCACTCCAACTTTTTCCGATAAATAAATTTCTATGACTTTATATATACTCATATATATTCTTTTGATAGAAAATGTATATCATGCCCATAAATAGCCAGTGACCATTTTCAATTACTGCCTTTTCTAAATCTATAAATACTGTTAAATCAGCATACATTAATTCGTAAATTTCAAACTGCATACATTCTTTCATCTTCATCTTTAATTATGAATTCTCAAATTGTATTTTCTGATCATAATGAAATCAATGGTGACAAGGATGATTGGCATATCAAAGTTCGGATTCATCTTATGTGGAATGTGACACTCAGAACAACAACCAATCAAAGTCTTGATATGATCCTGATGGACTCTAAGGTGATTATCTAATTTACTAATTTTTATCGTTTTTTTCTTATGTTCTATAAACTAATATTTAATATTATTTCAGGGGAAAAAATTAACGCAACTGTTGTCACACCCTGCTACCCCGGTTGGCAGCAAGGCGTGACGAGTGCGGAAGCGTAACCATAATCATAACGAACGACCACTATATGGACGTTTACAGAAAATACATCGATTTAATTTTAAAAATAAGGAATGTTTTACAAACCAACAAGAAATGTAAATAGTTCGCAAAAATACAGAGATTTGAATACATAATTCAAAGATTTATAACAACGCAAATAAATTTTTGTTGGTTGATGAAAATATTGCGACTCCAAAATATTCGGTTGCTACCGATGAATGCGCATGTCTTAATAACCTGAAAATACATGCTAAAATACGTTGGTGAGCTCATAGGTTTACGCGAAAAGACCAATTGTATGGACATTAACAGATGAGCTGAATTTATAAAGCATAAATTCCATGTATGTATTACATAAACCATCATGTAACCGAAGCTTAATTAAATGATTTTTCCCTGTGCAGTATCCCCGACTGTAATACCGTGTGTTAAATATATATGCATTACACTATTAGCCTGTAATACTAACCCGAATGGGGGACATGACTCCCGATAGATGTATCCACAATATATTCGCGCTTAAAAAAATGTAATTAACGGTTCATGATATGAGGGCTGATGGACCCACATAAACATATGTGTTATACATATAAGAAATAAACAGTTTTGATGTCCCTATGAAAATAGTGCATGTATTTCTTTCCCAATAGATAGTGAAAATAGGGGCTATGAAGACTCACCGTAAGTTGATGGTAAAATCGAGCGTAAAAACGAAGGTTTGCGTTGTTGATGAGTGATGACACCGGATGCGTTTAACCGAGTCCTAAATGATATGAGGGACTTAATAACTCCCATATATCTGATAATATGAATGTATAAAGGTTTTTTTTTTATGTTTTAAATGGCCCAACTTTACAAGTTTATAAATAAAACTCACTTAAAACGTCAAGTTATATGTATATATATATATATATATATATATAAGTTTCCAGTTTTTGAAAGGTTTTTCGGCCTACTTTGAGGCTGTTTTCGACCGGGCTCCAAAGAATTTTCACTATGTTAAGACTTGCAAAGAATTTTTCAAGTTAAGAACATCCATTTTCGAGATGTGTTTAGGTTGGGGAAAAAGCTCATTAAAAACCCTAAGTTGGCCATTTTTGAGCTGTCAAACTTTCGGGTTCCCAAATAATATTTGGGGGGTTCAAAACTCCATATTAAATTATGAAAACCTCCATATTTTTAAGATCTAACTTTTGAAAAAAGAATCAACTCATTTCGTTAAGTTATGAATTAGTTATGATTTTTCAAAGTTGAGGTAATATTTCTGCCGAAAATCCGGATTTCATAACCTTGAAACAACTTGTGATCTTTGTTGTTTATTCAAAAGCGACGTGTATAAAAGGATATGAAACACATTTATATAACTTTTTTCATATTACTTATACATACATTATGCGTTTATATATATATATATATATATATATATATATATATATATATATATAAACAATTTGAAGAAAACAAACTTAAAAACAAAACTAGTGATTTATAAACTTGAGTTTTTATGAAACTTGTTGTTGTTGGTGATTATATATATTATGCAAGACTTATATAAACATCAACATAAGAGACTATAAGTTAGTATTTTCTTACTTTGGGGTATTAGAAAGATGCAAACTAGAAGAAGTTGAAACTCTTGAGAAGTTGCACCCAAAAACACTTGAAATATTGCAAGAACAAAAATTGCAAAGTTTTTGCTTTGTGGTGGCCTCTTGGCCGGATTCAAAGAGAAGAGAAAGAGAGTGATTTTTGCTTTGCAAGATGTGAAGGGAATGACAAGTTGCGGTCTCTATTTATAGAGGATTATTGGTCATTAATTGGAGGTGGAGTGAAAATCTAACCAAAGATTGTGATGGAGGATGGAAATGGTGAAAGGGACTTGATTGAGATAGTGAATGGGGTTCTTAATAAAAAACAGGAGTCAACACCTAAGGTGGTACCTTCTCTTGGCCGGCCACCTAGTGTAATTATAGTGTATTTTTTTTGTATAAAAGTATTTAAAATGTATTCTTGTTTTTCCCTTTTTATGTAAATTCATAAATACTTTTGAATGCTTTTGTTTAATAAATTGTTTTAGTCTTGCATAATTAATGTTAAGTAAGTGTATTAATACATGATTAGTGTTACTAATCTTAATTTAATTATGTACTTAGTTGAATTAATCCATCATTATCTTAAATCGATCGGATTAATTGATTTGACGATTCATCGCACTGATGAAATTGTTTCTAATTGACTTGAATTTCCTTATGAACTTTTTTAATCACTTTGAATTCATTGCTAATGAACACTGATTAGGTTATAATTTTCTAATAAATACTTATTTGGTCATAGTTGCTAACGTGGTTTCCTGTCGGATGATACAACTGTGAAAAGAAATCTGATCCCACTCTACGAGGGTGTATTGAAGGAAGGCACGTACGTTGAGATCTCCAATTTCGGTGTAGCTACATATGGTGGAATGTATATAATGGTCTCCCATCACTTCAAGATTAATTTCTATCGTGGCACCCAAGTTCGTAGGTCAACGCCTTTTGAAGAAGAGGTCAATGCATACACCCCCATCCACTTTTTCTAAGTTATTGACCTCAAACATAACCAACATGTTGCGTTTGGTAACTAATATATCACCTATTCAATTTTTTAATACTTTATTTTTTTATGGAATTATCCATTACTTTTTCTTACTTTTTATATAGACAACGTGGGTCAACTTGTGAAGAATGATGACTTTACTGTGGTTATTGAAAGTGGTGTTACCACCAAACAGATATCAACAATCCTTCGGGATGAATGGTACATACTTTTGTACTTCATATGTAATCTTTCTTTAATTTTGGTTTTCATTGATTTCGTAACTAAACCCTCAACTTTTTATATTCAAAAGTGGACTATATATGAACTGCTCTCTATGGGGTGAGTATGCATCTTCAGTTCACCAGTTTCTAAATCAAAACAAGGATTCCAACGAACCCATCATCTTAATGATTGAAATGGCAAAATGAAGACGTGGAAAGGTAATATATATACACTCACCTTTTACTAAACAATATTATAATTTTTGTACTTTTATAAATTGTATGTATGAACCATCTACACTGGTCAACCACAGGTGGGAAACTCCCTATTTGGAACTCGTGTATACATAAATTCTAAATTCTGACATGCAACCCATTAAGGATTTCATGGCAAGGTAACATTTAGTTATTACATTCAAATTACAAAATCTGCATTATGATCTACTGGATTTAATAATATAAGTTACTGGTTTAGAACTGAACCATTTTAATTAAACATTAATTTTTCTACTTTTTTCTTACTTATTTGTATAAATAAGTTACTGCATATAAGTTACTGAATTCATTCTTAAAGCTTTTATCTATATGTATACTATCAATGTTAATTAAACTCGCACTTAACTAAACCAGTTTAATTATGCAGTTTTTCTACTTTTTTATTACTTTTTTGTATAATATAAATTACTGTATATAAGTTACTGATTTATCTATATGTATACTATCAAAGTTACTGGTTTAACTGTACCAGTTTAGTAAAAGATGCAGTTTTTCTTACTTTTTTCTAACTTATTTGTACAGTAAGTCTTTTATCTATATGTATGCTATCAAAGCTATATGTATACTATCAAAGTTACTGCTTTAGAACAGCCAGTGTAAATAACCATTACTTTTTCTTACTTTTTTCTTACTTATTTGTATAATATATGTTACTGTAGATATGTTACTGATTTTTTTTCTTAAATCTTTTATCTATATGTATACTATCGAAGCTATATGTATACTATCAAAGTTACTGGTTTAGAGAACTGTACCAGTTTAATAATTTACTGCATATAAGTTACTGAGTTTTTATACACCTAAAACACAATAGTTTTCAATTGTACGAATGTTTTTTATAGGTTGATGTCGATGGTCAATGACAATGAATCTACATCAACTTGTGTTAAATCTTCATCAATCGAACACCGTGAGCACTAGGCCCGTTGACTACTATTTGGAGTATCTCGTCAAAACACTAGATGAATTGCATAACATTGAAACAGTATACTTACTTTCTAAAATCATCCTTTTAATATTACTATTATAG
Source organism: Centrapalus pauciflorus (assembly GCA_020465985.1). NCBI lineage: Eukaryota > Viridiplantae > Streptophyta > Magnoliopsida > Asterales > Asteraceae > Centrapalus > Centrapalus pauciflorus. The sequence goes on from JAANYP010001347.1 coordinate 185,460, forward strand.
TTTGTAACTAACAATCTCTGTTTTTTTTTTTTTTGAAAAAATAGAGTATGGGATGTATAGTACTTGGGAGGGTTATTAAGGTCTTGAACGAAGATGGGTGGTTCTACTTTCCATGCAGTCAGTGTGGCAAGAAGGTTGAGGAGAGGTTTCCAGTCGTAAATGATGTTGTGGAGTATGATTGCTCTGAATGCCACATTGTAACAAATGTTAACAAAAAGTATGAATAGTTTACCTGATTATATTTGTTGATCCATTTTCACATGACTTCTACATATTTATTCAATTGTTTTAACCTTCTAATAAACATCAGGATCCAGACAGTTATTCGTGTGCAAGATGATACCGGTTCGAATCCGTTTGTGCTCTTTGATAGACAACTAACAAAGCTACTAAACACCACCTCTGCGTGGATGACCAACAAGCTTAGGGTTCAATTTTTTCATCCACAATACCTTTGCATTTTTCATTACTATTTAAATACTTTTTGGCTTCATTCTTGTAATATTTATTTTGTTAATGATAGGTCGGAGATCCTTTTATGCCCCCCCGATGAATTCAATTCTTTGATTGAGAAAATGGTGGCCTTTAAGATTCAAGTTGGCAATTGGAACATAAATAACGGTCATGTGGGGTTCACTTTGCATAAACTAAGTGATGATCCAGAAATTATTAACGCTGTCGAAGAAAAGAAGAAGCAATTGATGTCAGCAGATGGAGATCACTTGGATGGCGTTGAAGATGCAACCCCCACTAGCAAGGTATTTACTTTTTACGTGATAACTTTGTTAAGATATGGCTGCAAAATAATTATAATGTTATTTCATGTTAGAACTTTTCTGCAAGTCTTTGTTTTCACTGTGCTTTTGTTTTTTTGAAAATGTAACATGGTATTGAAAAGAAAACAGCTATAGCTATGATGCAGATAAAACAATTTTTATGCAAGAATAATTTGAAATTTTTTCTTATTTGTAATTCTGCCATTCTCGATGTGGTCAAGCAAGTCAACATGTTGTGGAAAGTGGTGTTGACCTCTAAACGAAAGTCAACATTGTGTGGAGGCTGACTTGAGTATCAATTGTAGTTCTTATATATGTATTTTATTCAAAGTGTTTCTAAAATGGAGAAGAGTTTTTATAAAATGAGAATTAACGCTTAAGGAAAAAATCATGACAAATAATTTCCGGTAATATATAAGAAATTATAATGATCTAACATATCTAATTTATGAAAGTAGATATATATGTTTAATGCATTTATCACATGACACGTGTGATTTATATGTTACATTTATTTTGACGTATGTCGTAATATTATTTTTAGGTTAGTCATATGAGTTAGTGATATCTGCTTAATGCATCTATGGTTTTTGCTACTGGTAGGTTTCAAATCTGCTTCATTTTGTGAAAACTTGGCTTGGTGAAATCCTTGTAATGATGCTAAAATGTTAATATTCTATGCAGTCAATCAATTATTCCTTCTACACATATTTTCTTTGGAGCTTACTATTGTTGAAAGCACTAATGTTATATAATTATTTCTTTAATTTCAGGTCCACATTTTTGTTATAGATGAGAGTGTCACTCCACTGACGTTTCCCATAAACCTTAACTTCAGTGACGGTCGTAAGAGGAAGAATGGAGCAGATTTTGAAGATGGTGCAACAGATAACTCCACGTCCAAAAAAGCACGTTAATGCCTTCTTTGTCATCCATAGATTCATGGCATACTATTTATCTGGTTTTTCGTTATCTTATTTCTTAAGACGATTTTGTTTGTTGAGTTTGCTTTTTGATCTTGGTTTTTCATACTTTTTACTTCAATGGTTCCATGTATGTTTATGACTTTTTCAACAATGTGTCGGTTAATTGTTGGTTTTTTAAATTATAATAAGATACGAGGTTTTGCTATATAACGGTCTTTGTAGCCTAATTTTGATATGTCACATTTGCATTTTCATTTTGTGTAGTTATTTAAGTTGTTTCCTAATATATAACTGCAAATCACATATTTTTAAGACTGAATGTTGGCTGGATCTGGTTTCTAATCTGATTTGCATCACAGAGGCAACTGATCTGATTTTATTTTGCCTATGTGTTCTGATTTTTAGGGGCTGTTGTTTTGATCTAAATATGCATAGCTACTATGATTAGATATGGTATGACTGTTGCTGCTATGTTTATGCTCCGATTAAAATTCTGCCCTTGTTATATGGCTGTGGTATTTAGATTTTCTGGTCTGGTCCCCATTTGGTTCTGAGTTTCTGCTCTATTTTGGGGTTTCAAAGTTATTTCTGCTGCATTTGTGACTGTTGGAATTGGAATGGTCTGGTTTGACGGCCCTAGGGTTGCTTTGTTATTTTTTGCTAGTGCACCAGGTCACTTCTATTGCAGCCTTTTGTGGCTTCTGATTTGCTAAGAAAGGGTCTGGAATGTTTTTGATTCAGCTGCTCGTTTTGGCTTCTGAATCATGGCCAAAGGCCAAATTTTTTGGTCCTTTAATTTTTTGGATATTTTTTTTGCTATTTCTGGTTTGCTCGTTTGGATATGGCGCTATAATGGATGTTTTTGGTCCTCTCACTTCAAGGTTCAAGATTGCAATGTTTGCTGGTTGAGGTGGCTGCAGCAGGGGCAAAATTTATTCTGTTTATGGTTTCTGACTTCGGTCGCTGTTATGCTCTGGTCGTTGTTATGCTTTGAATCATGGCCAGTCATGGCTGCATGTTTTGGCTTCTGATTCATGGTCAATGGTCAAGTGCAATGGCTTCTGAGTTTTACATCTAGTTTGTCTATTATGTTTTGGCCTTTGTTTGGGTGGATTAATGGTGGCTGCTATGTGCATAGATTTCGAGGCTGCTAGTCTATGTGCAAGCCTGATAAGATCCTGCAAAGTTACTACTTGTTTGTTCTAATTTTTGGGTTGCATTTGTTTGGCTAGTTTGCTGCGTTCGTCCCTTGGGCTTGCTGCTGTTCCTATTCTGGCCAGATTCAAGACCAAGGTTGCAAGTTGAATTGGTATTTCTTTGAGGCTGCACAATGGCCTTTGGATTGTCTTGATATGCAAATGGATCTGAGGTGGAAATTAAGGTTGCTGGATGCTGCATGTTTGTTGTTCTTTTAAAGACTGCAGGTTCAAGTTTGGGGCTGCTATTGAGATTGCAGATTCAAGTAATCATCTGATCTGCTTGGTTGCTTTGGTCTTTTGGTTTTTACTTTGTAGTAAGGCATGGACTATACTTTTTTGCTTCATATTCATCCTTGTATATGAATTGAGGTTGTTCAAGTCATATAAGTTTTTATTTTGTTGCAATACTTGGCTTTAAAAAAAGCTAAGTAGGTGCTTTGTTTGTAAAATCTTTTGGTTATTTTTAATTTTTACCTTTACCAAAAAAAATCATATATTTTTAGACGCATAGGAATGAAATAAGTTACACATAGTGTGGAACATAGGACCAGTAAGCACATATTTATTCATAAAATATGGAAGTTGTTATGCTAATTATCATTATAAAATTTTGTCAACCGCTTTCTGGTTAGTTTTTATTAAAGACAGTATAATTTACGATAGAATCTAGACCAATAAATTACCGATCTCATAAATATATATACAATTAAGTGTTTCTTGTTATCCTATTAATTGAAAAATCCATTACCAAATTTGCTGTAATTTAGCCAATTTTCATAAAGACTACAAACTTTTAGGATGATTTTAATATCCCCAAAATCACTCCAACCCATATATTTCTTATGCTCAAAAGCTTCTAGGAGAACTCCACATTCATCATCTTCCAGCTTATTCACATGCTCACGGTTAGTTGCAATTCATGCATAATGATCTTGCAAATCCATATTCTTTTGTTTAAGTTTTTTTTATTTTAAATCTTAAATTAGTTTCACTTAAAAAATGCATAGAAGAAAAGATGAAAACAAAACGTCCTTTACATGTTCAACTTTTTTACTACAGTCTTTGTCGCAAACTTTTGTATCAATTTCTTATAGGTTTGATGGCTTTGGTATATGGTTTACTAGCATGCAATTATCACATAGATCAATTTTATGTTTCTACCGGTACTTTCTTACCTCCACCTCCATTTCATGTTATTACAACTTTTATCAGTTTTATACATATGATGCATGTGGTACGCTACAAGTGATGTTCATGTTAATTCAGTCGAAAGCAACTACATAAGGACACCTCTATCCAATGTCACAAATAACGGTACTAATATATGCATGTCATATACCACTTCATTTTTTGTTTAGGGTTTTATATATAATTTCATGTCAACCAAAAATTTTATATTGTTATAGTATATATTGATATAAAATGTATGTTGCGTTAAAAATTAGGGGTGGCAAAATAAATCAGTTTTTTTTTTTTAAATTTTGGGTCATTATAGACGCTCATTAAGTAAATTACATTGGTGGGTTGTATAAGGAATTTAAAATGGGTTAAATTGGGTTTATTAAAAATAAAAAACAGGTTGAAATGGGTTTAAGCAAAAAAAAAAAAAAAAACCGCAGGTTGAATGGGTCTAAAATTACAGTGTCACTGCTCCTCCGGTCCTCACAAATCTCAAATTCGCTTCTTTTGTAGTAAATTGATTCAAATTGTATTCCTTGTGAGAACAATATTTCACTAAAGTGAGAATATACATTGACAGAAGCACCTACTATGTGATAAAACATTACCTTTGTATTCACCTCGTGAATAAAACTCATAAAACAAAAACAAAAAGAGAAAATACTTACCGACTTACCATTCATGTGGTTTGCCCTAAACAAGTGGATTAACGTCACAAACTTACAAAAGTACAATACTCACTTTTTAACTCGACATTTTTTGGTCAAATTCCGGCGCTTCCTCCAACTCCGTTCACCGGCGACGCGGCGCCTCCTCTCTCGCCGACACCAACTGTTGAAGTACTAATCGATTCTCTATCTCTCTCGTGCTCAATCGCTACTGTAGTGCTCTGTAAAACGTAGCTTCAAAATCCAGCCCCTCATACCTCGCTACCTAGCTTGTAATCAGTTTTTTCTCTTTCAGGTATGTATAATTTTCATATTATTCTGTTTTCTTTCTCAAATCACATCCTATATGAAACTGAGTTGTAATCAATTTCTATTTGGATCTTTTACAGAAATACCTACCACGATCAAATGCCACTTATTCAAGTCATTATTTATTGATAGAATTTCACCAATATTTACTCCATTTAATTGAAGATTTCGTCTATATACGTTGGATATAAGTTAATGAATGAAACATCAATGTTTTTTTTCTTTTGATAGAATTTAATCAAATGTTGTAAATGTTAGGTCGATACACGTTTGGTTTAGAACTGAACCACTTTAATTTTGGTAAATAAAAATAACATCACATATCAGTAGCTAGAACATAAATTACATTTCTATAATATACTCGACTGAAGAGACTAACCAGAATTGGCAATAACAAATACCAAAAAGAGATGTCAAATTGATGATAAAGAATGGGAGAACCACCGATTGAAAAAAATGGGATAATGTCTTCTTTAAATTGACAAATGGGTTGGTTGTTTTGCTATGCCAAATGTATGGTAGCCCTGTTTTCACACCTAGCCCCAAATGGTTACATGTCACCTACAAATTCATCATAATTTAATCAACACAATGGTAACTGGATACACATCTTAAGAAAAAGAACTAAAAATGTCATACCTTAGCACACCAGCCAGCCCACATGTCGTCATACCGACCAATAGGCTGACCATCTCTCATGACCCCAAAAGACAAGGCTGGCCCAATGAGTTCCCTATGGAATCCAAGGTTCATTCCACATGTAGGGTCGGGTCTTTGGTGAATCGAAAACCCTATGGAATCCAAGGTTCATCCTATTACTTATTTTAGGCATTCATGTTTGCATGTTTCTACATATACAATGATATGGTTGATCAAGTTTATAAGAAACTTGTGCTGCTGCATAAGCATTTTATTTTTATCAGGCATTGTAGGTAGCTTGTTATAATGAATAAATAAGGATAACACAACATCAGTTTCAAATATGTGAGGGCACATTTTTTTCTTCATTTTATCTAACGTAGTTATGCATTCATGTGATATGTTTTCACATCAAATGTAGACCAACGTGTGTCTTCATCGATTAAATATTCTCAAGTTAGAGATACAATAGAAACTAAAAGACCTCGTGGAAGACCATCAAAGTATAACTTCAATCCTGATGTAAATAATCCTATCATTACGACAAAAGAAACTCTGATTGATCGTTTTGGTAATGGTAAGCGATTCTTAATTCCACACATCAATGAAGTTGTATCTTTTTCTTTATAGTATTTATAAATACAGTTACGTACTCTTAAAAGTTATGAGATTTGCGTACATTTTTCAATTAAGTAATATTACAATTATTTCTTGACGTAATTTTTTTACAGATTATAGTTATATACCAACAACACAAAATGAGAGTCCACAAATTCATACAAAAAACTCTAGGATGCTACTTTCAACTGTCACAATCAACTCAAGGACGCCACTTTCAACCGTCACAAACACTTCAAGGACGCCAATATCATGCGTTTCATCGTCATCGACAACTTGTATGAAGTTCTACGGTTTACATTACTTAATTTTAGATGTATTATTTAATATTTTTCTAAAAAGTCAACTTTCTCATTCATTTTAAAATCAATATATAAATGGTTGCATAAATAAATGTCACTTGCATATTATACGTTGATTAATACTCGTGCAATAATTGGTATCGTAAAATTCTTGACATATTTACTGTAGGTGCTAATAATATACATTTAAATATATTCATTTTCAGCAGAAGGGTGTACAATTGGAACAAACATTACTCATGTTACAGAACATTACATTTGAAAAGGCGTGCAGGTAGACCACCTAAGTATCATTCTGCTGCAATTGATGTCGTTCCTTTTCGCTTGACCAATGATGTTTGGAATACAACATCAATTGATGGTAAAAATATAATCATTTGCTTATAAATAATTCTTTTTTGTTTTTGTTTAGATATCCAATTTAATTATTTTTTCAGAGGAAACATAGATTTAAATTTTCTACACTTTATTGAGCATCGAACCCTTCCGACGACAACATTGTCACTAACGTCATTCATCGAGTTGTTGATAAACATAAAGGAATATCGACCGGTGAGTTTCGTTGTATACTATTTATATAGAAATTTGAATAGTTCCTTATATTTTACATCACTGTTGATTGATTTGGAATCAATTATACATTTTAATTATATGCCACGTTATAATGATATTAATTTTAGAATATCATGACGTTGGAGATCCGGACATTTTATGTCAATTATGTGGCGCTAGATTGTGGAAGTATGAAGCTATGCGTGGGAACAAATGTTTGAAAAAGTGCACATACTCATTATGTTGCAGCAATGGGAAAGTCCAACTCCCAAGATTGTCACGGCCGCCTCCAATTCTTTGGACGTTTTATTCAAGGGAAATCATCTGCGAGTAAGAACTTCCTTGAAAACATTAGACGATATAACATGATGTTTAGTTTTACATCTATTGGCGGAAAGATTAATCATAAGATAAACAATGGTCGTGCTCCTTATGTTTATAAGATGCACGGACAAAACTATCACTTGGCTGGAAGTTTGTTGCCAGATCATGGTGATACTCCAAAGTTTTGGTAGCTATATATACATGATACCGACAACGAGGTTGATCATAGAATAAAAGCGATCTTGTAACTAAATATTATTAGTTTTATATATTCCTTATTATAACTTTTGTTTTTGTATAAAAGCAATGACCCAGTTTTTGTGTCTAATTCTTTAAACTTCACATTGTAATAATCAACGTGATAATCCATTGCTAAATCCGCTTACTGAGAGTATTGGATTGTGGACGGTTTAAAGTGTCTTCTTGATGCTATAAACCCTTTGGTTAAGAAGTTTCGCATGGCAAGGGCCTGGTTTGATATGGACAAAGGATGCTCATTAAGATTAAAGTTGATTGGAAACAGAAAATGTGATGGTAGAAGTAACAACCTTCCCACAACAAACGAGGTCGCAACAATAGTTGTTGATGATATCAATGGTTCTTGTGACGGCAGAGATATCATTCTCGAAACAATATCGAAAAAGTTGCAACGTGTAAACGAGTTGCATCCTCTATACCTTGCGCTTTAGTATCCTTTGTTGTTCCCTTATGCAGAGGATGGCAATCGAACAGACATAATGCATAAGGGAGTTGATGATCATAACGCTTCGGGTCATTTTAAACTAACAATCAGAGAGTTTTTTGCATATAGACTACAATTTAGAGTTGGTGAAATATCGCTTTTGTTGATGTCAGAAAACTACTACAACATTTCATTGTGGATGCTTATACGATGGTTGAAAACTCCCGATTAAACTACATCCGTAACAACCAAAAAAACTTTCAGAATTTCTTCCCTAAGCAATTTCTTCCCTAAGCAATTTACCAGAAGCGGCAATTTATCATAAGCACATGAATCTGTCAAAATGATGTATCAAGAGATGGGTAATCACATAATCCTTCCTTCTTCGTTTACTAGCGGTGCTAGATACATGCAATAAAATACATGGATGCCATGGCAATTGTCAAGCACCTTGGTTATCCAGACCTCTTTATTACTCTCACGGGTAACCGAAAAAGGCCAGAAATACTTAGGTTGATGAGTAATGAAAATCAAAGACCGGAGGACAAACCCTGATGTTGTTTCAAGGGTATTTAAAATCAAAGTTGATCATCTTTTGTCTAAACTGAAGGACGAGAAAATATTTGATACAGTAAGAGGAGGTAATTATTTAAACATGTTTGAATAAACACAAACACACACATACACACACACACACATATATATATATATATACATATATATATATATATATATATATATATATATATATATATATATATATATATATATATATATATATATATATATATATATATATATATATATATATATATATATATATATATATATATATAGATGATCCTTTGTGAAACATTTATCGATTGTGAACCAATAAACACTTGACAAATGTAATTATCCATTTAAATATTATAAGTGTAATTTAGTCAAAACATAAATTTAAATATCAAAATCAATTTAACAAATCTACCTTAATCCATATTTTCATGAAACTAAACAAGATTCAATTTTAATTCCACTAATTCATTATTATTTATACTTTTTTTGTGCAACTCAACACATTTTCTGATACATATCATTATTGTCTTATGCAACATTCTTTCATCTTTATTACACTAATTCATGCAACCCATTAATTTGGTTCAATACTTAAACACACATTAAATGTATTCATTTCAATAATTTCATTTGTTTTAAAGATTCATTTCATTCATTAAAAAATTAAAATATTCGACCCATTCATATGCATGAACTCTGGTACATTCAATTGCTTAAAAAATTCATTTTATTTAAAATACTCATCAACCCATTAAAACCTTAAACACACATTCACCGCGTTCATTTCAAAAACATTATTTGATTTAAATTTTTAATTTTATTTAAAATTAATTTGATTCAAATCTTAATCTAACAAAGTCATTTGAATCTAATGAAAATTTTGGAGTGAATGAATTGCATCAAATGAGTTTATAAGTTTAAGATTTGAAATATTAGTATGTTATTCTTATTCTTTTTTTCGTTCGATATCTTTAGTTGTTTACACCATTGAGTTTCAAAAACGTGGACTGCCAAATTGCCATATGTGTTTCTCTCTTGACAAGGTCGACAAATTAGCAACTGCATCGGACATAGATCGTGTGATCAGTGCTGAAATTCCTGATAAGGAAACCGAACTTGTATTTACGACATAGTGATTGAACACATGATACATGGGCCATGCGGTAAAGAAAACCCCTTTTCACCATGCATGATAAAAGATAATTGCTCGAAGTTCTATCCAAAGAGTTTTTTCAATCAAACTCAAATCGACGACGATGGTTATCCACAATACATACGTCGTGACAATGGTCGTGTTGTTAAAAAAGGCAAGGTTTCTTTGGACAATAGGTGCGTTGTAATGAACTTTTTTTTACGTTAATTTTAATTAAATGTATTTTATTCAATTTTTACTTGAGCGACAAGTACACTTCACTTTCAATTTATATTGGTTGTCTTAAACGTGTTTTAAATATTTTATAATACAGACACGTCGTCCCATATAACCCCTCGCTTATGAAGACATACCAAGCACATATGAACATCGAATGGTGCAACCAGTTGGGGGCTATTAAGTATTTGTTCAAGTACATCAACAAGGGTCCAGATAGGATTTCCGTTAAACTAGAGAATAGAGAGTCTTCTTCAACCTGAGACTCTAATGTGAAGAAAAATGTTGATGAGATACGCGATTACTACTCTTGTAGGTATCTTTGTTTGCATGAAGCATGTTGGCGTCTATTTAATCTCGAAATTGTATATCGTACACCTCCGAACCAACAACCCATAATGTTTAACGATGGAGATGACATACAGTCTTTCCTTTCAAAGACATCAGTGGGTACATATCAATTTATTGAGTGGATGTAGTGTAACAAGATTGACCATGACGCTAGGAACCTTACTTATGTTCAGTTTCCGAATTAGTATGTTTGGAACATAAAAATTCACAAGTGGACCAAACGTAAATCTACGTCTCAAATAATTGTTGGTCACATAAACTTTGTTCCGCCAAGGAGAAGCTTATTATCTAAGGATATTGCTAAACAAAGTCAAAGGCCCCACTTCGTATGATGACATACATACTGTAAATGGTATGTTGTATGATACCTGTAAAGACGCCAAGACGCCTGCTTTGCTCTTGGTCTGTTGGATGATGATAAAGAGTTTGTTGATTCGATTAAAGAAACACATTTTTGCGCTTGTGGCAAACTTTGTCATTCCGTATTCGTATCCCTCATTACAACCGATAGTTTATCACGTCCAGATTATGTTTGGAAAGAAACGCGTGATCTCCTCTCAGAAGTCCTTTTTCATACACTTGGTGTGGATGCAAAAAAATCATGTACAACCTTCTTAAATTAATCAAATGTGACACATTTAATATTGGTAACTAAATCCATATATAGGTAATGAGTTGAATTTGGTAGCTTCCCTCAACCACTCAGGATCACCTTTTTTAGCAAAGAGTCACACATTATTAAATTACTTCAGCAATATTAAACATGGTTAGTGAAGTTACCAAATTCAACTCATCACCTATATATGGATTGTTAGGGTTATATTTTTGTCTCCAATGGGTCAAATGAGTATATTATAAAAAATTAAATTACAATTGAAACTGGTTGAAAGTCACCTAAAGTGTGTTCAAGTGCATATAATATAATTTGCTAAATCGATATATTAATAAAAAACTAGGATATTTTTTATGGTATTGTTTTTGTAATCATACTTGATATGTTGGGTATTATTAAAATTCAGAAAACTGTAGGCGTTTCAACCCTACCTCACCTAATTTGGGATTTTGTCCATATTAATTTTTTGCTCGTTTGACCAATTGTCCAACGTAACATTGGACAATTCATTATAGTCATGAGGTTAGACAGATTGAAGCATAACAAATACTGAGTTTTGGTCATTAGTAATTAGTAAAAACATTGTATTTAGTCTTTTAGCTAAAATGAAAACCAAGCACATTTTAGCTAATATCTTATATAACAGGCTCTGATAAATAGATTATATAGTCAAGATTTGCTACTTAGTTTTAACTCTCTTGCCTCTTCATCCTTTCTACTTCTCCTCAATTGTTTTCAATGATTTTGTTTATGGGCTTGAGGTCAATAGAATGTCTTTTGTCCATTGTATTTTACTTATACAGGAAAGGATGAAACGAGTCAAGTGTTGTATAACATGGCACTCTCTGAAATTGAAAAGATGCTTAATAGAGCGGGAACATCTCTAAGTAACATTCCAAACATGCCTTTTCCTAACTATGAATTCATCAATGATTCATGTAATATGCTTTTACAAGATGAACTATCATATGACAGAGACAACCTCAAAAATCAGCATGATACGTGGTACTCTTTGATGACAAGTGAACAAAAAAGTGTATATACCACAATCATCGATGCTTTAAAGAAAGAAAAAGGTGGTGTATTTTTCCTTTATGGTTATGGCAGGACACGAAAGACATTCGTATGGAAGACTCTAGAAGCCGCGATACATTTAGTTGGTGATGTTGTTATAAACGTAGCCTCAAGTGGTATTGTTGCATTGTTACTTGAGGGTGGTAGGACAACACATTCAAGGTCATATCCCAATTAACATACACGAGTATTCCGGGTGCTCTATACAACCCCATAGTGACCTAGCGCATTTATTGAATAAGGCAAAACTAATCATATGAGATGAAGCTCTGATGATGCACAAACATTGCTTTGAGGCATTTGATCGTATCATGCAAGATATAGTTAGGTCGCCAAACAAGAAAAAACCATTCGGAGAAAGGTGGTTGTATTCGGAGGAGACTATCCTCAAATTCTTCCTATCATACCGAAAACATCCGGGGCTGATATCGTACAAGCATCGATACATTCGTCTAAACTATGGCAGAGCTGTAAAGTACTTACCCTTACACAAAACATGAGATTATCTGTAGGGTGTAACGAAACTAACATATAAGAGACAAAGGCTTTTGCAGAATGGATTCTAAAAATTGGTGAAGGTAAGATAAACGAACCAAATGATGGTGAGACATTTGTTGATTTCCCAGATGCTGTTGTTATCAAATCGAGTGGCAATCACATTAAAGATATCATCGAAAGCGTTTATCGTTCGTTTAACAATCATCAAGCCGATCCTACTTACTTTAAAGACAGGGCAATCTTAGCTCCTACAAACGAAGAAGTAGACTTGATAAACGAATACATGTTATCGTTAATCGACGACGAGGAACGTGTATATTATAGCTCGGACTCCTTATGTCCGATTGAGGATGGTGATACGTTTGATGATCAGGTCTAATTACCAGAGAGATACTGAATGCATGCAAGGTATCAGGGATTCCTAATCATAGACTTGCACTTAAAAAGGGTGTGCCGGTTATGCTTTTAAGAAACGTCGATCAAACAAATGGCCTATGTAACGATACACGCCTTAAAATACCACGTCTTGGGGTTAATGTTATTGAAGCAAAAATCATTACCGGTGCATCCTTTGGAGAGGTGACTTACATATCACTCATGAAGTTCATTCCTTCGGAAAAGAGAATCCTGTTTAGGTTCCAACGCAGACAGTTTCCCGTGGCTGTTTGTTTTGCACTGACCATAAACAAAAGTCAAGGGCAGTCAATGTCTAACGTAGGTTTGTTCCTCCAAAAACCGGTTTTTAGTCATGGCCAGTTATATGTTGTAGTTTCACGAGTAACTAGCAAAATGGTGTTGAAGGTTTTGATATGCGACGATGAAGAGAAACCTACTAACAAAACAACTAATGTTGTCTATAAGGAAGTGTTGCAAACATATCGAGGTTCAATAGGGATACATAAAATATTTCTTATTTTAATGTTAATGTGTTTTACTTGGTCTCCCTTTTTTGTCAGATTACACGATGCACTCTAGACGGAATTAATAAAATTTCCTTAACAGGCTGTGTTTGTCGTGTTTTTTGTTTAGGAGTCCGGATCGTGAAACGACACACATTTCAATAGGCTGGAGACTCCATCATCAGGATGTTAGTCTGTTAATGGTGCCAATTGTTTGTTCTGATACATGTGGTTATGATGTTTAATGTAGTGTTGATGGGAAGTAAATTTAGACTTTTAGTTCTGTATTATAGGTGAGTGCTTTGCTAATCGTTGTTTGTTGCAACCCTTGAGAGTATTCTTTTGGATTTTTTTTACTAGCAAAGTGTTCTCGCACTTTATTCTAGAAACAAATGTGATTTTGACTAGCAAGTCCATGACCTTCCTTGTTTGTAATTTTGACTAGCAAAGTGATCGCTATTCTAGAAAAAAAATGATGATTTGTTAAACATTGTATTGATTTTTGAGGAGAATAATAAGAATGAGCTCGAGAGACTAGACAAAAAAGGCATGATGATTGAAGATATTCGTTTCAGGAGAATAACAGACATTCGTTGTTAACCAAGTTTAACCAAGTACACTTGTTCATTTTCAATAATTGATTATTGATACTAGCATCATATTTTTCCAAAAAATATGACATTGCAGATAATATTTAGACTATCCAAGTTTTCATTACATGCATTTACAAGTGTAATATGATCTTTGATGATTGTTGAAAGATTAAGGCATCGCAGTCTCTTTTTTATATATCCAAAAAAGTGGAAATTGGTGTCGTTTTAAGTGGACGAAAGGAGTAGAGAATATAGTGATATGAGTTGAGGGTAACGACTATGTGGTTATAATACAGGCAGGATACGCAGAGAAGGTGTCGAGTGTGTGGGAAACGGTTGCAAATGAAACAAGTGGATATGCAAAAAGCTCATGAGTAAACATTGTTTTATTGGTTTTGTCTTGCTTCTTCTTAGAACATACTTTGTAAACATTGTTTTATGGGTTTTGATATTCTTATGGATCACACGTGACATCATGTAATAACAACAGTGGCTTTAAGAGTCTCATGATTTGGCGAACAAAATTTTATGACAAAGCTTCCTGGTGTCAAATTAATTTTATTTCCAGACACTAGACTTGTTTTGTGTCTTAGCTTGGGTGAAAAGGGAAACCATTTTCTTTCTTCATACTATACTCCCAGTCATGAGATGTAAATGGATTCTTATTGTCCTATCTACATAAGATAACCTCTTAGATGTTATGATGTTAGGTGAATGGGAGCACATATGAGGACAATAATAGACATTAAAAAATACCTTATTATTAGATAATCATAAATTAGAGCAGCAATTTTTAACAAGGCGCTTCGCTGAGAGACATGAAACATGATAATTTAATGTGCAAGTGAAGTTAAAGACAGAATCAAAATAAAATGACCAAACGTTATGCAAAAGTGATCTAGACATCATATAGAAACATTGCCCCTCAATGGTAATATATGTCCCCCCCCCCCCCCCTCCCCTCCTCCCCACCAATACTTGTGATTTTGTGAATAGTATTGTGTTTGTTGAAAGAGAAGTTTTGTCCTAATGGTTTTGCTTTGATTTATTCACTGTTAAGCATTATATTATAATCCATGACGTTTAAGTAAGTTTTGGTCTGCAGAAGACTAAACATTACCAAATTGACACATGGCGTAAAATTAGTGACAATTAGTGCCACAAAATTATCAAAATGATAAAAACAAACATTGTAAATATAATTTTACAAGTAGGGTCTATCCAAAAAAATTACTGTAATATTAATTAAGTAACTTAATTTAATTTACCTACATATCCGCGGGTTAAAATCTAGTATGAGTTAAAAGTGTGTATAATCGTTCATTCTTTCCAAACACTTTCTCATTCAACAAAACACTCTCACACTCTCTCACTCTAACATACGGCTCTCATCTTCAACAAATCAAGAACATGAAAAACACTGAATCAAGTGCTGAAAAGTTAAATATAAGTTGCTAAGAAGGAACTATAGTCATTACAACTTTCGATTTGAGGTAAGATTTACTTAAAAATACGAATTTTGAAGGTTTAGTGTTCGGTTTTTATGAAAACCGAATCATATATTTCGTTTGTGGATATTGTTGCATGTTATATATTTATGTGGATTTGTTTAAATCAAGTGTTACAGAAGTTATGTACCAAATTTCAGCTTCTAATTCAAGCTTTAAGTATGATTTTCAGAATCACTATGTATTTTAATGTGTGTGTTCGACGAGAATGAACAAACATCGAAAATGGAACTGATTTAGTGCATGATATGTTATGTTGTATGTTAAAAGTGTTAAAAGGAGCATATTTAAATTTGTGTTAACAATTTTTAGCTACTGAATAAGTACAAAAATGATTAAACGAAATCTGGAAATATTAGAAAAATGTCTAAGTATAAACACAAATTTGGATATGATGAACACATTTTGAGTCTGCCCGAATTTCAGATCCAATAGAACTCGGATGCAACTTCGGATGTAAACTTGAAAATTCACAAGTCAATACACGAATTTTGGATATTGAGGCATCCGAATTTTCGGATCATGGAACCATCCGAATTTCATATGGATTGTACAAATGAAAATTTCTATGACTGAGACTTTGGGACATCCGGATATCGGGTCTAACGGAAATTCAGATGTGGTCCGAATTTCGGTCCATTTTAACTAAATTCATAAAAGGTGTTAAGCAGATATTAACATTGATGTACTATTACACTGACTTAACAGGATCATTATGGTGTTGGCTAACACACATTGATTAAAATATTGTGGTAAAGTCTACTTGTACTATGTAAGACCCTATGGAATCTTTCCAGGACATCCTCGCTAAGTAAACCACTGTGAGTGATAGATTACTATTCAAGCATTTATTTTATTTGCATTCATATTCTGGAATGTTCACATTGCTCATTACATATCAGTTGACACTCTTATATGATTTATTGTTACTAATGCACACTCGTACTTGACATGCTATAAGCATGTATCCTACGTTCAATTCAAAGTGCATCGTTTAGCATGCTTTCTCTGCATGATGAATATCTCATAATCCGATGTGACCTGGGATTTGGGGTTGATAGCAGGCCACTGTCGGGGACTGATTATCCCGTATATCTCACTCCAGCCAGGTTAGCACATCCCGACCGATACTTGAACTGCCAATCAATGCTTTCACTGCATGATGACAATTTGTTATTTGTGCTCTCTGCACGAAGGGGAAATCTACTGCCCGTATTCTCGATTGGTTTGTAAAGATATTTATGTTGAATGTGTAATCTGTCATCTCACTAAGCCATAACTTACCGTTGACTTTCTCATGTTTTCAGGCAAAGGAAAAGAAATCGTCGGGCCTTCTATTTAAGCTTTCACTCAATTCTCGGTGACCTTTAGAAGCTTATTGGTAACTGAAGATTATGTAGCTTTGGGGTTGGGATTTGATGCTTTTGAAAACGAACAATGATGTTGTGATAGCTAGATTATGACACCGTAGACTTATATACTGCTCATGCTTTAGTGTTGATGTACTTAAAACTTGTTCTATGTTTAATACTTTAATTATATCAAATGTTGGGTTTGCATATTGATCCTGGAATTTATCATATGTTCATTATAAAGGAGGATGTCTCCGTTTGGTATCAGAGAATTAGTTTGAGGTTTCAAGTGTCCGTGAGGATTTGGACTCAAACATAGGTTATGATATTAGAATGAAATCCTAGGAAATGATCTGAACTAAGATAGGATTGGCAAACCACGGGGACAAATAAAGGGTAACTGTGAACACTTAGAACTAAGATATAAATGTTCTAAGTATTATTTGCTATATTTCAGAACATGTCTGGAGAGCAAATGCTCCAAATGATGCAAACCATGATGGAGCAAAACAATGAACGACAAGCTAAAAGAATGGTTGAGCAAGCTTAATCATTCGCAGACCAGCTGAGGGCCAGGGATGAGGCCGAGGCTAAGCGAAAGGCTGATAAAAGGAAGGACAAGAAACATCAACAAGGTGAACAAGGCGATAGGCAGGAAGAGTCTGGGTCTTCCAACTAAGAAAAGGGTTGTAGATTCAAAGATTCAAAGAGTAGTGGAGCAGTTGTTTTTTATGGGATTGGAGATGCCGTGACAACACTGGAATGGATTACAACCACAAAAAGAACCTTCCGAATCAGTGACTGTGTTGAGAAGGATAATGTTCGATATGCCACTACAATGTTTGCCAAGGATGCTGTCATGTGGTGGGATGTGATAGTCAATGTGCTGAATATGGAGGTAGTGTCGCACATGTTGTGGAAGAAATTCAAGAAAGTATTTTCACAACAATACTGTCCTGCTGATGAGAAACGCCGCTTGGAGGCGAAGTTCTTGGGATTGACGCAGGGAACAAAAACCGTCACTCAATATGCTATCGAGTTCATTCGCTTGAGTCTATTCACACCTCGCTAAGTAAACCACTGTGAGTGATAGATTACTATTCAAGCATTTATTTTATTTGCATTCATATTCTGGAATGTTCACATTGCTCATTACATATCAGTTGACACTCTTATATGATTTATTGTTACTAATGCACACTCGTACTTGACATGCTATAAGCATGTATCCTACGTTCAATTCAAAGTGCATCGTTTAGCATGCTTTCTCTGCATGATGAATATCTCATAATCCGATGTGACCTGGGATTTGGGGTTGATAGCAGGCCACTGTCGGGGACTGATTATCCCGTATATCTCACTCCAGCCAGGTTAGCACATCCCGACCGATACTTGAACTGCCAATCAATGCTTTCACTGCATGATGACAATTTGTTATTTGTGCTCTCTGCACGAAGGGGAAATCTACTGCCCGTATTCTCGATTGGTTTGTAAAGATATTTATGTTGAATGTGTAATCTGTCATCTCACTAAGCCATAACTTACCGTTGACTTTCTCATGTTTTCAGGCAAAGGAAAAGAAATCGTCGGGCCTTCTATTTAAGCTTTCACTCAATTCTCGGTGACCTTTAGAAGCTTATTGGTAACTGAAGATTATGTAGCTTTGGGGTTGGGATTTGATGCTTTTGAAAACGAACAATGATGTTGTGATAGCTAGATTATGACACCGTAGACTTATATACTGCTCATGCTTTAGTGTTGATGTACTTAAAACTTGTTCTATGTTTAATACTTTAATTATATCAAATGTTGGGTTTGCATATTGATCCTGGAATTTATCATATGTTCATTATAAAGGAGGATGTCTCCGTTTGGTATCAGAGAATTAGTTTGAGGTTTCAAGTGTCCGTGAGGATTTGGACTCAAACATAGGTTATGATATTAGAATGAAATCCTAGGAAATGATCTGAACTAAGATAGGATTGGCAAACCACGGGGACAAATAAAGGGTAACTGTGAACACTTAGAACTTAGATATAAATGTTCTAAGTATTATTTGCTATATTTCAGAACATGTCTGGAGAGCAAATGCTCCAAATGATGCAAACCATGATGGAGCAAAACAATGAACGACAAGCTAAAAGAATGGTTGAGCAAGCTTAATCATTTGCAGACCAGCTGAGGGCCAGGGATGAGGCCGAGGCTAAGCGAAAGGCTGATAAAAGGAAGGACAAGAAACATCAACAAGGTGAACAAGGCGATAGGCAGGAAGAATCTGGGTCTTCCAACTAAGAAAAGGGTTGTAGATTCAAAGATTTCAAGAGTAGTGGAGCAATTGTTTTTTATGGGATTGGAGATGCCGTGACAACACTGGAATGGATTACAACCACAAAAAGAACCTTCCGAATCAGTGACTGTGTTGAGAAGGATAATGTTCGATATGCCACTACAATGTTTGCCAAGGATGCTGTCATGTGGTGGGATGTGATAGTCAATGTGCTGAATATGGAGGTAGTGTCGCACATGTTGTGGAAGAAATTCAAGAAAGTATTTTCACAACAATACTGTCCTGCTGATGAGAAACGCCGCTTGGAGGCGAAGTTCTTGGGATTGACGCAGGGAACAAAAACCGTCACTCAATATGCTATCGAGTTCATTCGCTTGAGTCTATTCACACCTCACCAGATCGACACAGAAGAAAGGAAGATATACAGGTTCTAGGTCGGTTTATATTGGGAGATTCGTCGAACGATGAGTAGCGTTCGGTATACAACATTTGCTGGGTTACTAGAGGCTGCTCGAAATGTGGAGCAGAATTTGTTGCTTTCTGGTTATGTTACGGGGTCGGCTTCTACAGGTTCAACTCAACCATCGCCGCCAAAAAAGCAACGGGAATCTGGGAACTCAGGATCATCTCGATCCTCTCTCCAATCAAGTCAACCATCTTCCTCACCGAGAAAAGGAAGGGTCTTCTCGGCCAACACTGAAACGAGGGATTGCAGGCGGTGCAGAAAGATGCATTCTGGGGAATGTAAAACTCAAGATATGTACTGTTATGGTTGTGGACAGATGGGCCATCACTGGGAACATTGTCCACGAAAATCCGAAGCATGCTACAACTGCCACAAAGCTGACCACTTTGCCAAAGACTACCGGAAGCCCTCGAGAGATCAGAATACCCAACAATCGACCACGAGGTCTTCAGGAGTATCTACTGCTCGAAGGGAACAAACTACGAGTGCTCCAACAAGGGTTTTTCAGATTACTGCTGAAGACGCAAAGGATGACCCTGAAGTGGTCACTGGTACGTTCTTAATAAATTCAAGGGCAATTGATCAAAAATAGTAACAAGTTTTGACATTTTTATCATTAATAATAACATTATTTATTTTTTATCATTAATAGTAACAACTTTTTATTTCTCTATCAATAATAGTAGTGGGTAACCTATAAATCTGTTTAGCAGGTCACCAACTTTTAAGTTATCAAAAATAGTAACATCTTTTCAGATTTTTATTAATAATAGTAATATATCAAACTAAAAACATAATTTTTCTTATTAACTTTTCTAATATTCCATAAACACCAAAATAAACCAAATTTTTATCCCGAATATTTACGGATAGATAAAATTCGATTATTTACTCACAATTATATATAATATGAAAGAAAAAATACTATGAAATCATTTCAATTTTCACTTTTTCCAACAAAAAAACTACGAACCATCGTTTTCTTAGTTTTTCAGAATAACATACAAATCGTTCCATTTTTTAGTTTTTTCCAATTTAAATGGGTCATAGTTTTTTATTTAAATAACAAAAAATCAAATTGAGTCTCAATACTTTTAATTCATAAAACTATAAACCACAATGAGTCATGGTTTTTCCATTCATAGAAAAACTAAATAATGAATGGGTCGCAATACTTTTTCATTCGTAGTAATTTTCATTTGGTCTTTTATTCAAATGAAAGACCCTTGGTCTTTTATTCCAAAATTTCTAACTTTGGCACTTTTAGTCCCTCAGCTTATCTGGTTCCATTAATTACTGATTTCATAGATAAAGAATTCTATCTTTATTTATTATCCTTAAAATTTAATAATTATATATTCACTTAATAACTTAAAAATTCTAAATTTCTAAATAATGCAACCAACTTTATAATTAATTTAAATTCGGTACCAACTTTCAAAATCCAACTTAAATTACAAATTTAAACTAATAACTTCAAATACAGTAATTTGAATCTGAGGATGTTACAGCATGGGCTCCACCACGCTCAAACTTCGTCCTCGAAGTTAACTAGATCCAAAAAGTTGCGGATATTTCTTTATCATCTCTGCCTTTGTCTCCCAAGTGTGATTGGCTCCTTTATGATGCTTCCAACGTACAAGCACCATCTCTATCTCTTTGCTCCTCAACTTCTTTACTTTGGTATCCAGAACACATTCCGGCTCCTCAACATATCGGAGCCTTTCATCGACTTGCAGCTCAGTATGATCTGCCCAGTCCTCATTGCCAGTAGTAAATGACTTCCTAAGATTTCAAACATGAAACACCGGATGTATGCCCGACATCTCTTTAGGCAATTCCAAACAGTATGATTGACTACCCACTTTCTCTGAAATCTTGAACGGCCCAACAAATCTCGGGTCTAACTTTCCTCTTTTCACAAATCGTGTAACACCTCTCATAGGTGACACTTTCAGATATACCCAATCATTTACCTCAAAGTTGATTGGCTTGTGCCTTCTATCGTGATAACTTTTCTGGCGATCCTGGGCCACTTTCATATTTTGTCTAACCAGTTGTATCTTCTCATTTGTCTCTTGTAACAATGCGGGCCCAGCAATCGGCGTTTCTTCGGTTTCTCTCCAAGACGTAGGAGTCCTACACCTTATCCCTTACAACGCCTCAAACGGTGCCTTCTTTATCGTCGCATGATAGCTGTTATTATATGAAAAATCTATCAAAGGCAAATGGTCATCCCAATTGCCACCGAGATCCAATACACATGATCTCATCATATCCTCTAAGGTGAGGATTGTTCATTCACTTTGGCCATCGGTTTGTAGACGATAGGTCGTACTCATAGTGATCCTTGTACCCAGTCCTTCTTGCAAAGCCGACCAAAAGTTTGAAGTAAATCGGCTATCTTGATCTGACACTATAGACTTCGGTACTCCATGTCTGGAAACGATATCATCCATGTAAATCTGAGCCAATCTTTCAAGCGAGTAATTTTCTATAATCGGTATAAAGTGAGCCGACTTAGTCAGTCTATCAACAATTACCCATACTGCATCGTGTTGACGCCTAGTCTTCGGCAACTTCGTGACAAAGTCCATCGTGATGTGTTTCCACTTCCATTCCGGAATGGGAAGCGGTTGCAAACTACCATAAGGCTGCTGGTGTTCGGCTTTCACAGGCCGTCAAGTCCTACATCGTTCCACGTACTCGTCGATATCTTTATTTAATCCCGGCCACCAGAAATCCGCTTTTAACTCATTGTACATCTTTGTACTCCCAGGATGTACAGTAAACTTAGATTGATGCGCTTCTTCGATGATTACATTTCTCATACCACCAAACTTTGGTACCCAAATCCTCCCATATATACCTTTCAATCCCGACTCGCTCATTTCCATATTCTTCATTTGTACCCTTATGTCCTCATCATTAACATTTTCGTCTTTCAAGGCTTCCTATTGAGCGGCCTTAACATCATTTATAATCGTAGATGTTAGCATAGTAGACGACATCACGTAGCAGCAGTCCTTAGCATAAGCTTTGCGACTCAAAGCATCGGCTACTACGTTAGCCTTTCAAGGATGGTACAGTATCTCACAGTCGTAGTCCTTAATAAGTTCCATAGATCGTCTTTGTCTCATATTAAGTTCATTCTGACTAAAGATGTACTTTAAACTCTTATGATCTGTGTAGAGTTGACACTTAGTTCCATACAGATAATGTCTCCACAACTTCAAAGCAAAAGTAACAGCTTTCAACTCAAGATCATGAGTTGAGTAATTCTTCTCATGCTGCTTAAGCTGTCTCGAGGCATAAGAAATTACTTTTCCACGCTGCATCAGTACAGCGCCCAATCCCAACCTTGAAGCATCTGTGTACACTAAAAAATCTTCATTGCCCTCCGGTAGAGCAAGTATCGGTGCTTCGCTTAATGTCTTCTTCAATATCTCAAATGCTTCTTGCTGCACGGCTTCCCAATCAAATGGTGCATTCTTCTTCGTTAATGCAATCAGAGGAACTACAACTTTCGAAAAATCCTTAATAAACCTCCTATAATACCCCGCCAATCCAAGAAAACTCCTGATTTCTGTAGCTGATTGAGGCGG
The DNA here is from genome assembly GCA_020465985.1 of Centrapalus pauciflorus. Classification (NCBI taxonomy): domain Eukaryota; kingdom Viridiplantae; phylum Streptophyta; class Magnoliopsida; order Asterales; family Asteraceae; genus Centrapalus; species Centrapalus pauciflorus. The sequence goes on from JAANYP010001347.1 coordinate 208,807, forward strand.
TTCCCAGTTTCTTATGGCCTCAACATTAGCTGGATCAACAGAAATCCCAGCTCCGGGTATAACATGTCCCAAAAACTGAATTTGTTGCAGCCAAAACTCACACTTTGAGAATTTGTCATACAACTTCTCTTTTCTCAACAGCTCCAACAATTCCTTTAGATGATCAGCGTCTTCAGCCTCAGTCTTGGAATACACCAAGATATCGTCAATAAATACTATTACCGACTTATCTAACATCGGCCTACAGACCCTGTTCATAAGATCCATAAAGACAGTCGGGGCGTTGGTTAACCCAAAAGGCATAACCAAGAACTCGTAATGCCCATAACGTGTCCTGAAAGCTGTCTTAGGTACATCTTCTTCTCTTACTTTCAACTGATGGTATCCCGACCTTAAGTCGATCTTAGAAAACACACTTGCACCATGTAGCTGATCAAACAAGTCATCTATCATCGGCAATGGATACTTTTTCTTAACTGTCAACTTATTCAGCTCCCGGTAGTCAATGCACATTCGCATTGTGCCATCTTTCTTTTTAACAAATAACACCGGAGCTCCCCATGGCGATGAACTCGGTCGAATGAAGCCCTTATCCAACAAATCCTGGAGTTGTTTCATCATCTCTTGCATCTCGGTAGGAGCAAGGCGATACGGAGAACGAGCTACCGGTGCAGCTCCAGGGATCAAATCAAATCAAATCTAAACTCTACTTGTCTCTCAGGCGGCACGCCAAACAAGTCTTCCGGAAACACATCCGGGAATTGTGATACAATAAGCACATCGGCCACAGTCTTCTTCTCAGCCTTGGCATCAATAGCATATGCCAGGTAGGCGTCACACCCCTTTGCAACAAGCTTTCAAGCTTTTGCAATGGTCAACAGACACAGATCCCCACTTCTCCTATCCCCATATATACATATTTCACGCCCCTCCGGAGTAGTTATCTTTATCATATGTTCTTACAGACTATATGGGCTTCATTCTCGATCAACCAGTCCATTCCGATAATCACGTCAAACTCACTGAATGCTATCAGAATCAAATCAAGATTGAAGACTACATCTTTAATCACCAATGTGCAGTTACGATATACATGATCTACTTTGACTAGAGTATTACTAGCAGTTGTATGTCAAGTACGACAGTTAACTTAGACAGAGGCATGGCATGTTGTTGTGCAAACATAGTAGATACAAATGAGCGGTTGGCACCAGAATCAAATAATACTCTTGCAGGCAAGGAGTTAACTATGAACGTACCCGTAACCACCTCTGGTTTTTCCCTGGCCTCCTCCACCGTTATTTGAAATGCACGAGTCGGTGCCCTCTGTGGCTGATTCCGGCGGTTGACTGAACCACCACTTGATCCTCCAAATGATCGAGATGAAAATGGAGCAGCAGCAGCTGGATCATTCTTTCTGCAATTCCTACTATAATGCCCCCATACACCACACTTATGGCAAGCATCACCCTTCCTTGGGCACTCATTCTGAAAATGACCCAACTATCCACAGCAAAAGCAAGCGCGTCCATTAGTGCACTTGCCGAAGTGTTCCAAGTGACACTTATTACAATATCGCGGCTCGGTGTTGATGGAGTATGCACGAGCACGACCTGAAGACCCAGATGGTTGACGATAAGATTGCTGAGGAGAATACTGTGACGAGTGAGAAGATCCCGAGTATCATCCCTCACGCTGTCGCTTCGGCGGTGACGGTTACGTTGGGTTGGTGGAAGCAGCAGCAGACCCAATTGAGTAACCCGACATGGTCAGAATTTGTTTTACATTTCTGGCAGCCTCAAGTAAGCCAGCAAACGTAGTGTAGCGCACGTTGCTCCTAACTCTCCTAATCTCAATAACCAAACCAGCCTCAAATCTGGTCACTTTCCTTTCTTCGGTATCAACTTGATGAGGCGCAAACAGACTCAGCCTCGTGAATTCCACAGCATATTGGGACACAGTCTTAGTCCCCTGCATCAATGCCATAAACTTTGCCTCAAGTCTTCGGCGTTCATCAACCGGAAAGTACTTCTGAGTGAATAGGTCAGTGAACTCAGCCCAAGTCATTACAGAAACTTTCTCCAAGGTTAAGGCGTTAACCATGGAATTCCACCACATAATCGTGTCTTTAGTGAACATAGCAGTAGCACACCGAACCATGTCCTTCTCAGCACAGTCGCTGATTCGAAATGTCCGTTCGGTTGCTGTTATCCATTCAAGTGCGGCAACAGCATCACCCAGTCCATTAAATTCCACAGCACCATTTCCCTTAAAGTCCTTGAATCGACAACCTTTGAGTTTATTAGATGACCCAGTGTTGTCATCTTGTTCATCATTGTTGCCCCCCTCTGTAACAACCTAACTTTTAGCCGATCATGTAATGCTTAATTTTGAGATAATAATATAATTTTTGTTATATTATTTATGTTGAAAATATTAATTAAGAATGAAAATTGATTAAGTAAATATGATTTTAAATTATATTTATGATATAATTAAAATGAGTAAAATAAAAGAGATATAAGATACAAAAGTTTAGTGGGTTAAATAGCAAATATGATCAAATTAATATATAAAAAACTAAAATTATGATCATTTAAGATCATTAACAACAAGCCTCTCTCTCTCTCTCTAATCTCTCACTAAACTAACGGCAACTTCACAAAATTGCCAAGAAATTCAAAGATTGTTGCAATCAATTGAAGAATTAAAGACAAAGGGAGTTACAATCAACATCAAACTACAAATAAATTTGAGGTAAATTCACTTTTAATTTCAATCTTTATAATGTCTGGATAAAACCGATACCAAGGTTTAAAATGTTAAAGATTTGGTGTTGCATGTGTACAAAATTGATAGATAATCATGTAATGAAGTAATTAAATGTGATAGAAACAAAGATTTTGGGTTAGATCTTTCAAATTACTTAGAAATCGGAATTTTTGGACAAAATGTGTTCTTGACAAAACGATGAGTTCTTGGACAAATCTTGATCAAAATATGATGTTTTTGATAGGGAAATAAGTATAAAATCAACCCAAAAGTGCTAATATATCAAAATATTACATTGCATGTTAAATATAAAAGGGTTTAGTGATATTTGATAAAAATCCGTATGAATACAACCAAGAACATGAAGAACAAATCTGGAAAATGTTCTAAGTGTGGGATCCGAATTCGGGTATAACCGAATTCGGATGGTGCCCCATTTCGGATCCCATGATTCGGACCTATACCTCAATTTCGGATGCTTTCTATTTCGGATCCTTATAATTCGGATCATCCTTTGGTCCGAATCCGGATGACAGATCCGGATAGGTCCGAATCCGGGTGCTCAATTCAGTTAGATCCGAATCCGGATCCCCAATCCGGTTTGATCCGAATCCAGGCTGATCCGAATTCTATATATATTTTGATATTTTAAGTAAATAAATGATTATATGCATATACTTATGGTTATATATATATATATATATATATATATATATATATATATATATATATATATATATATATATATATATATATATATATATATATATATATATATATATATATATATATAGAAAACTTTGAGAATTTAATGAGATAAAGAATGATTTGTAAGTTATCAGAATCAGATGAAATTAAAGATTTTAAAGACTAAAAAGATGATGATAATGATACGATATTAACATGATTTGACATGATAATTCTAGACAGGTTCAGTGAAATTCTGAACATACATACAAATATTTAAAGACTTAAAAGTGGGTCAAAGACTTGATTTGACATAGAACAGAATTGACAAAGATAAAATCCTGAGATAACTCAGGTGGCAGATAAAGACCCAGATCAGTGAGTTATAGATATTTAGATTTAACATGTTTGAATTTCCGGTTGAGACATATTGTTGATGATAGATTAAATTGACATTCTTATTATCAGCTGGATTGTGACCTGTGCACACTATGGTTCGGTGTTGCCCAGTGGATCATGATAGCTATTTGACTTATCACTTCATATGATTTTGCATTTACAGTCATTTCTGATACTGCTTTGAGATTACTGCTATCATGACTTTGATTACGTATGCTTCATCATTGCATATACTTGACATATTGATTCAGCTTGATTAGCCTTGATTGGTCTATTGTTTTAGACCTGGCTATTTCACCAGTTCTATTGAACTTGGTAATGACCTCCGATTTTCCGCCACGTTGATTTACTGGTAGCTAGCCCAGTATGTGGCTGATCCCCACAATTTAAGCGTGAGCGTGGCTTGAGCATCATCCGACTCTATGACTTCTATGTCTCAATCATGAGGGTTGTTGCGGCAGCCAAGACATATCACGCTAGACTGATGATCCGCTTGACATGCATGTTAATTTGAAAATCTATTTACTCACTTGTCGGACCTGGCTCTTAGGTCTATTAAAGATCAAGACAGAAGTTTCTATAGACCACTACACAACAAAACCTTTCGGTACTGATTGGAAGACAACAAATGTTGTGGTTTTGGGTAGATTTGATATTATTCTATGATGTAATGATTAGATTAGATGGTACCCTTTATAAGTTTAATTTAAAAACTTTAATCTGTATTAAACTTAATCCTAATATGTTAGTACTGTAATTTATAATTCCGCAATTAATTACTCTATCTTAGTTTGATTGATATCGTATTGCATGATGTGGGACCTAGACTAGTGAGAACTGCCCCGTAAGGGGTGGTCTTCACAGGATGGTATCAGAGCACATAGTTTGAGTGAATCAAGTATTACGTAAGTATACTTGGTCTCAAACTGAAGCAATACATATGTATCAATCATTTAGGTGGATTGAACTGAGTAGGATGTACAAACTATTAGGATGGGAAAAAGGGTACATAGATCTAAGTCTATAAACGGATAGTTAAATGATTTTAATTTTCAGATTTAAGATGTCAGGATCAGGTGACATACCAAACATGACCCCACAACAGATGTTTGAAATGATGCAACAACTTTTAGCCCAACACTCAGAACAACAGAATAAGATTATGCAAGAACAGTTTCAGGCCAGAGATGAGGTCGAAGCTAAAAGACGTGAAGATAAGAAAAATAAGAAAAAAGATAAACAAGTCCAGAATAATGACGAATCTGATTCTGATAACACAAATCCTGAAACCCAAATTGCTCAGCCAAAAGGCTGCAAGTTTAAAGATTTTAAAGCCAGCGGTGCCCTGAACTTTGAGGGTACAGTAAATCCAATTCAGGCGATGGATTGGATCAACCATACCGAGGAGATAAAGATGAAAAGATTTCGCGTAGGACTCAATCCTATATATCGACATCCGATGAGCGCGATCAAATACAAATCTTACTTGGAAATGGTAGAAGCAGCTAGACAGATCGAGCGAGGTTATTTAGAATACGATGATCAGTTTTACGCTCCAACGACTAACCCGACGAATCCATCTCCTCGAAGAAACAAAGATTTGGCAGATTTTTCAAGACAAGTAAATCACAACCCCATCAATCTCAACAGTATAGTTCGCATTCGAAAGCCCAAGCGTATTCACTAACGAACGAGCCGCGATTCTGCAAGAGATGCAGAAAGTCACACATGGGATTGTGCAACCCAGAGGATGTTACTTGTTTTGCGTGCAACATGATCGGTCATAGCAGTGAAGAATGCCCACAGCAGGGACGAGGATGTGAAAAGTGCGGGAAAAGAGGACATTTTATGTATCAGTGTCGAAGCGGGCAACGATATCAGTCGCAACCATCAACAGGAGGGTCTACAGTGAAAAGTTCTGCTGCAACTCCGACAGCAAGAACACGTGCATTTCAAATAACAGCTGAGGAAGCAAAAGAAACACCTGACGTAGTTACCGGTACGTTCCTGGTTAACTCAATCCCTGCTCGCGTATTATTTGATTCTGGCGCTAGTCGTTCTTTTATATCGACTTCTTTCGCACAAAGATTATACAAATCTCCATCGAAGCTTCCCGTAGTACTTGACATTGAGACAGCCAGTAACAGTTATGTTATGGCTGATTCTGTTTATCGAAACTGCACTCTACTTGTTGATAATATTGTGTTCAACCTCGACCTCATTCCTATTCCATTGAAAGAGTTTGCCGTTATCATCGGCATGGACTGGCTAACGAACAACGAAGCAACGATCGTATGCAACCATCGAATCATCAGAATCAAGTCCTCAGACGGCCGAGTATTGGAGATCAAAGGAGAGAAAAGAAAAGGTGCTCACTGCTTCATTTCTGTAGAGAAAGCTCACAAATGTTTGTCTAAGGGTCACGAATCTTATCTGTGCTATGTCTCTTCTGAATCTAACTCTGAAAAGAAAACCCTAGCTGACATTCCTATCGTCTGTGAGTTTCCAGACGTCTTTCCCGATGATATTTTTGGAGTGCCACCAGAACGTCAAGTCGAATTCGGCATTGACTTAGTTCCTGGTGCGGCTCCCATTGCAAAAGCTCCTTACAGACTTGCACCTGCAGAAATGCAGGAAATGTCAAAGCAGTTGCAAGAGCTGTTGGAAAAGGGGTTTATCCGACCAAGTTCATCTCCGTGGGGTGCACCTGTCTTATTTGTCAAAAAGAAAGACGGAACTTTCCGTATGTGCATTGACTACCGCGAGTTGAACAAAGTTACTATAAAGAATAAATATCCTCTACCCAGGATCGATGATCTGTTTGATCAGCTACAAGGAGCCAGCTACTTCTCGAAAATAGATCTTCGTTCTGGGTATCATCAGTTGAAGGTTAAAGATGAGGATGTTCCAAAGACAGCCTTCCGAACAAGATACGGTCATTACGAATTTCTCGTGATGCCGTTCGGCTTAACAAATGCACCAGCGGCATTCATGGATCTCATGAATCGCGTGTGCAGACCAATGTTGGATAAATCAGTTATCGTGTTCATTGACGATATTTTGATTTACTCCAAAACGGAGGCTGATCATTCTATTCATCTGCGACAATTGCTAGAATTACTGAGAAAAGAAAGACTCTACGCAAAATTTTCTAAGTGCGAATTCTGGCTCAGACAGGTATAACTTTACATTGTCTTGAGCTATTCCTTAAGCGTTCCTTGATTGAACAAAACTTGAAACTCTATTTTGTTGCTTTCATAGATTCAATTCCTTGGCCATGTTGTTTCTGGCGAAGGTATTTCCGTTGATCCATCTAAAGTCGAGGCCGTTCAAAAATGGCAAACGCCTCGCAATGCCTCTGAGATTAGAAGTTTCCTTGGATTGGCCGGTTATTATCGGCGATTCATAAAGGACTTCTCAAAGATTGTTGTGCCGCTTACAATGTTAAGACGAAAGAATACACCTTTCGTATGGGCTGATAAACAACAAGAGGCATTTGATATTCTGAAACAGAAGCTTATTCAAGCGCCGATCCTAGCCTTGCCAGAAGGTAACGACGATTTCGTTGTTTACAGCGACGCTTCTGGTACTGGCTTAGGATGTGTTCTTATGCAAAGGGGAAAAGTAATTGCCTACGCTTCAAGGCAATTAAAGGATTACGAGAAAAGTGCACCAACTCATGATCTTGAGTTGGCTGCCGTTACCTTTGCTCTAAAAATCTGGCGTCATTATCTTTATGGGACTCGGTGTCAGCTTTACACCGATCATAAGAGTCTCAAACATCTGTTTACACAAAAGGATCTGAATATGAAACAACGACGGTCCTTGGAGCTTATTAAGGACTATGATTGCGAGATCCTATATCATCCCGGCAAAGCTAATGTTGTCGCGGATGCTTTGAGTAGAAAAGTTTATCCAGAAAAGTGCTGCTATGCCCTAACTCCGGTTATATTCTCTTCTGATCTTATTGAAGACATCAGAGTTGCTCAAGCTGAAGCACTGAAAGAAGAGAATATCGGTTCTGAAAATCTTAAAGGGCAGCTACAATTTCTAACTCTGAATCATTTGGGACTTCATTGTCTCAAGGGAAACCGAATTTGGGTCCCTAAGTATGGTTCGATCCGTAGCACTCTTCTCTCGGAAGCTCACAAGTCCAAATTATCTGTTCATCCTGGCAGCTCAAAGATGTATTTTGATCTAAAAGCTGATTATTGGTGGCTAGGAATGAAGAAAGACATCGGAAAATGTGTTAAAAGCTGCAGAGTCTGTCAGATGGTAAAGGCAGAACATCAGAAACCCTTCGGGGATATGCAACCACTGCCAGTTCCTGAGTGGAAGTGGGAGCATATAACTATGGATTTCATTACTAAGTTGCCTAAAACCAAAAGACAGCATGACTCCATCTGGGTAGTCGTGGATCGGTTAACGAAGTCAGCTCACTTCATACCGATGAAATAAACATATTCCCTCGATAGATTGGCACAGCTATACATCACTGAAATCATTTCTCGTCACGGTGTGCCAAAGTCTTTCGTATCCGATCGTGATAGTCGTTTCACTTCTAGATTCTGGCAAGCACTACAAGACGGGATGGGTACTCGAATCTCTATGAGTACTGCTTATCATCCTAATGCAGATGGCCAGAGTGAGCGTACTATCCTTACTCTTGAAGATATGCTTCGTGCCTGTGTTCTTGATCTAGGTGGTCACTAGGATGACCATTTGCCTCTGGTCGAATTCTCATACAACAACAGCTATCATTCAACGATCAAGATGGCTCCTTTTGAAGCTTTATATGGAAGAAAGTGCAGAACTCCCACCTGTTGGCGCGAAACAGGTCAATCGCCAATAGCAGGACCTGCCCTTCTACAGTTGACTCATGAAAAGATTCAACTTGTCAGAAGGAATATTCTTGAAGCTCAAAGCAGGCAGAAGTCATACTATGATAACCGGCACAGATCTATCAGCTTTGCGGTTAACGATTGGGTGATGTTGAAAGTATCCCCAATGAGAAATGTGGTTCGATTCATAAAGAAAAACAAGCTAGCTCCGAGATTCATAGGTCCGTTCAAGATTGTCGAAAAGATAGGAAATCAATCTTATCGTCTTGAACTGCCAGCGGATCTATCTGGAATACATCCTGTATTCCATGTTAGTCATTTGAGGAAAAGCTTAGCAGACGAAAGAGAAATTCAGATACCACACGTTAATTTGCAGATTGATGAAAAGCTTCGAGTGGTTGAAGAGCCATAACGTATTCTGGACTTGAAGACCAAGAAGCTTAGAAATAAAGAGATACAGATGGTGCTCGTCCAGTGGAAACACCACAATGGTTCGCATCAGTCTTGGGAATCCAGAGTTGTCATGAAAGCAACATATCCCAGTCTGTTCCGAACATAGCTAACTTCTGGGATGAAGTTTGTGCGTGGTGGAGCCCATTCTGTAACAACCTAACTTTTAGCCGATCATGTAATGCTTAATTTTGAGATAACAATACAATTTTGTTATATTATTTACGTTGCAAATATTAATTAAAGAATGAAAAATTGATTAAGTAAATATGATTTTAAATTATATTATGATATAATTAAAATAAGTAAAATAAAAGAGATATAAGATACAAAAGTTTAGTGGGTTAAATAGCAAATATGATCAAATTAATATATAAAAACAAAATTAATGATCAATTAAGATCATTAACAGCAAACCACTCTCTCTCTCTACTCTCTCACTAAACATTCGGCAACATCACAAAATTTCCAAGAAATTCAAGATTTGTTCAATTAATTGAAGATTTAATACAAGAAGGAGTTACAAGAATCAAAGATCAACAACAATCTACAAGATTTTGAGGTAAATTCTTTTTTAATTTCGATCTTTATGTATATTTGGTTCGGATTTGTGAAAAACCGAAACCAAGGATTTAAAAGATGAAAATTTCATGTTGCATGTATATAAATTAGAAAGATAATCATGAATCTAAGTATATAGAACTCATAGAAATAAAAATCAGTGATTAATTCATCCAAATAAAGAAGAAATCGGAATTTTTGATGAAAATGATGTTCTTGACAAAAATAATCATTTTTGGATGATCTTGATTAATTAATAGTGTTTTTGATAGGGAAAAATGTATAAAATCGATCCAATAATGATAATACATCAATATATTTAGTTGCATGTCAATTATTAATGTGTTTAGTGAAAATTGATAAAAATCCGTATGAATAAAATGAAGAACACCAAGAACAATTCTGGGAAAATTTATGAGTTTGGGATCCGAATTCGGATAAGATGTCAAATTCGGATCCCACTCCGGATGAAATGTTCCAATTCGGATCTTGCTTGGTCCGAATTCGATTGTCCAATTCGGATGCTACTTAGAGTGAGTCAATTCGGGTGCCCAATTCGGTCTGATCCGAATCCGGATAGATCCGAATCCGGGCTGATCCGAATCCGGGCTGATCCGAATCCGGATAGATCCGAATCCGGGCTGATCCGAATTCTATATATTTTGATATTTTAATTAAATAAATGATTATATGCATATATATATATATATATATATATATATATATATATATATATATATATATATATATATATATATATATATATATATGTATATATGTATATATATAGAAAACTTTGAGAATTTAATGAGATAAAGAATGATTTGTGAGTTATCAGAATCAGATGAAATTAAAGATTTTAAAGACTAAAAAGATGATGATAATGATACGATATTAACATGATTTGACATGATAATTCTGGACAGGTTCAGTGAAATTCTGAACATACATACAAAGATTTAAAGACTTAAAAGCGGGTCAAAGACTTGATTTGACATAGAACAGAATTGACAAAGATAAAATCCTGAGATAACTCAGGAGGCAGATTTTACATCTGTTTGATAAAGACCCAGATCAGTGAGTTATAGATATTCAGATTTAACATGTTTGAATTTCCGGTTGAGACATATTGTTGATGATAGATGACATTCTTATTATCAGCTGGATTGTGACCTGTGCACACTATGGTTCGGTGTTGCCCAGTGGATCATGATAGCTATTTGACTTATCACTTCATATGATTTTGCATTTACAGTCATTTCTGATACTGCTTTGAGATTACTGCTATCATGACTTTGATTACGTATGCTTCATCATTGCATATACTTGACATATTGATTCAGCTTGATTAGCCTTGATTGGTCTATTGTTCTAGACCTGGCTATTTCACCAGTTCTATTGAAATTGGTAATGACCTCCGATGTTCCGCCACGTTGATTTACTGGTAGCTAGCCCAGTATGTGGCTGATCCCCACAATTTAAGCGTGAGCGTGGCTTGAGCATCATCCGACTCTATGACTTCTATGTCTCAATCATGAGGGTTGTAGCGGCAGCCAAGACATATCACGCTAGACTGATGATCCGCTTGACATGCATGTTAATTTGAAAATCTATTTACTCACTAAGCTTTGCTTACAGTTGCTACATTATAATTTTTACAGGAAAAGATAAAGGAAAGTCACCTGCCGGACCTAGCTCTTAGGTCTATTAAAGATCAAGACAGAAGTTTCTATAGACCACTACACAACAAAACCTTTCGGTACTGATTGGAAGACAACAAATGTTGTGGTTTTGGGTAGATTTGATATTATTCTATGATGTAATGATTAGATTCGATGGTACCCTTTATAAGTTTAATTTAAAAACTTTAATCTGTATTAAACTTAATCCTAATATGTTAGTACTATAATTTATAATTCCGCAATTAATTACTCTATCTTAGTTTGATTGATATCGTATTGCATGATGTGGGACCTAGACTAGTGAGAACTGCCCCGTAAGGGGTGGTCTTCACACCCTCTTTTTCCTTATTTTTCCTCTTGTCTTCTCTTCTCTTAGCTTCGGCCTCATCACGAGCTCGAAACTGATCTTGAATCATCTTATTCTGCTCAGCCATCATGGCTAACATCATTTCTCTTGTTTCTTCGGGTGTCATTCCTCCTCCAGACATGTTCTGAAATGTAAAACATATAACTTGTTTAGTAACATGTCATTTACTTAAAGACACCACCCAATTGTCTCGTATGATAGTCAATTTCCTATGATTACTAGATCGTAACCTATCTTAGTTCAGATCATTACTTAAACCACTGCATATCATCCCTTAATGTTTGAGACCAAGACCTCACGGACACTTGAATCTCAAACTACTGCTCTGATACCATCTCATGTAACACCCTTGCCGCAATAACCATCATTACAATACACCCAGGATTAATCACCAAACATAGATTACATAATGATCTACATACTTAAATTACAGTGCGGAAGCATAAAAGTACATAATTAAAATAATACAACAGTTTCAAACACCCTACGGTGCTACAAGGTTTCAAGTCTAAATCTACATACTCAAACTTTATTACATTCATCCCAAACATATTTCAACAACTGTCCCATAGCACAATTACCGATTGAGTAGTATCAAATCTTCCAACACTTCACAAACGACATAAATAGAAGGTCCGGCGGCAGATTTTCCCTTTCCTGTAAAAAGTCAACAACTGAGGGGTAAGCGAATGCTTAGTGAATACACAGATTTACGCATTTTATAAATCCTTATGAAGCCCACATGAGTGGCACCGACGACACACGTCGTGCACTCTCCACGTACACAAAGTACGACACACATGAGCTGTCGCTCTTACGAGCCCAAAGCTCGGTATGAAACCTAACCATCTAAGACAGACATAACATCGGGGATGACATACTGCTATCCAGAACCTCGGAGGGATCAACTCCGGGTCATATAGCGCAGTAACATCATAGTAACAGATGCGACCCACCGGTCCATCGTTAGATGCACAACAAACGAACGGACATGCAACAAGTATGAATGTGCATCTAAATCTACGCAAGTTAGTAGAATTCCAAACGATAATGAAGCAACATGTCTCAGCAGGCAATAGCTAACATAAAGCAGAAATAAACATGCGAAATCATATGTACTCACAGTGGGTGGGTGCGTTTTTAAACTTTAACCAATATTATTTCTCCTTGGAATTTCAACCGGATCCATAAAGTACCCCAATGTGGGTTAAACAACACCACAAGGGACCTGTAAGTCAGTTGTAACAACATATCGTGTCAATAACTGTTTGGTTTCATAAAATCAAATTTTATAAGTTTTTGTATCATTTGACCCAATATTTCGGATCCATGTCCGAATTCGGACCCCACCCGAATTCGGACCATAGTCAATTTCGGTCCCTATATAAGCCCCAATTCGGACCCCATATAATTTCGGACCACCATCAAGTTCGGACCCCATCGAATTCGGGCCACCATCCGAATTCGGACCAATCCGGATCCCAACACTTAGAAATTATTTTGCTATTTTGAATATTTGAGGTTCGGACCAGATCCGAGTTCATCTCGGATCCGAATTCGGACCTCCTGCTGTTCGAACTTGTGCAGTTTTTATTATTTCCAGATTTAATTTCCATCATTTTTGTACTAGATTAATACATGAAACAACTAATGCCAACTTAAATATACTTGTTTTCAACCATTTTAACACTAATATTAACACTTTTATGCACCAAATCAGGTCCTATATGATCATTTTTGTTCATCCTTCGAACACACACACAAACACACACTTAATTCTAAAAATCATACTTTCAGGTTGACTCAGAAGCTGAAATTCAATATATAGCATCTTATATACTAGATTTAAACAAATCCACAACCTGATCATACGTGCATCCATAATTGAAACTCCAAAATCTAATTTTCGGTTCATAAAAAACCGAACCAAATGTTCCTAAATTCGAAATTAAAGGGTTTCTTACCTTAAATCGTTGCTTGCAGATGTTTTAATTCTTTCCTAGCAATCTTGATTCAAATTTTCAGCTTCAAATACTAACTTTTGATAATCTTTGAATTTTTAGAGAGAGAGGGAGCCGAGAGATGAGAAAGAGAGTGACAGTTCAAATGAGACCCTTGGTCTTTTATTCCAAAATTTCTAACTTTGGCACTTTTAGTCCCTCAACTTATCTGGTTCCATTAATTACTGATTTCATAGATAAAGAATTCTATTTTTATTTATTATCCTTAAAATTTAATAATTATATATTCACTTAATAACTTAAAAATTCTAAATTTCCAAATAATGCAACCAACTTTATAATTAATTTAAATTCGGTACTAACTTTCAAATCCAACTTAAATTACAAATTTAAACTAATAACTTCATATATAGTAATTTGAATCTGAGGATGTTATAGATCTCTTCGACCAGTTGCAAGGCGCTAGTTATTTCTTGAAGATTGATCTCCGATCAGGATATCATGAGCTCAAAGTTCACAAAGATGATATTCCTAAAATGGATTTCAGATTTCGTTACGGACGCTACGAGTTTCTGGTGATGTCATTCAGTCTTACAAACGCATCGACTGCTTTCATGGATCTCATGAATAGAGTTTGCCGGCCAATGCTCGACAAATATGTCATTGTTTGCATTGATGACATTCTTATCTATTCGAAGACCAAGGAAGATCATGCAACACATTTAAGTGAATTGCTGGAGTTGCTACAAAAAGAGCAACTTTATGCCAATTTCTCAAAATGTGAATTCTGGTTGAGGTAGGTACGTCTCAACATTCAAAACAATTCCTTGATTCCTATATTCACTTGTAAATTCTTGTTAACTTTACTTCTCCTCAACGTCTTATTCAGTCCAATTTTTGGGGCATGTAATCTCTGGTGCTGGAGTTGTCATTGATCTCGCAAAGATCGAGGCTATCCAGAACTGGAAATCTCCACGAAATGCCTCAGAAATCCACAATTTCTTGGGATTGGCTGGTTACTACTGCTGAATCATCAAAGACTTCTCCAAAATAATTGTTCCACTTACCAAGCTTACTCGTAAGAACACAACCTTCACTTGGGAAGAGGAACAACGCACAACTTTGGAAAATTTAAAGAAGTTATTAAGTGAAGCGCCAGTATTGGCCCTGCCTGAGGGAAGCAAAGACTTTATAGTCTACAATGATGTATCAGGCATGGGATTAGGAGCAGTATTGATGCAGCGGGGAAATGTGATAGCATATGCTTCTAGACAACTCAAACCTCATGAGAAAGACTACTCTACTCACGACTTAGAGTTAACTTTTGTGACATTTGCTCTAAAACTTTGGAGACATTACCTATATGGGACAAAATGTCAGCTCTACACTGACCATAAGAGCTTGAAGTATATATTCAGTCATAAGGACCTGAATATGAGGCAACGAAGGTCCATGGAGCTGATTAAGGTCTATGACTGTGAAATTCTATACCATCCGGGAAAGGCCAATGTGGTGGCTGATGCACTAAGTAGGAAAGCTTACTGTAAGGCTTACTGCTATGCCTTCTACAATGTTGATGTCAACCATCATTAATGATGTAAGGGCCGCTCAACGACGGGCTTTGAAAGAGGAAAACATTAGGGAAGAAAATATCATAATCTAATTACCACTAATGCAAGATGACGGAATTAGAATGAAAGGTGTGTATGGCAGAATATGGGTTCCGAAGTTTGGTGGTATGCGAGAGGTAATTTCAGAGGAAGCCCATCAATCAAAGTTTTCTAATCACCTTGGAAGCACGAAAATGTACAATGACTTGAAGGCTAATTTCTAGTGGCCAGGGTTGAAAAAAGACGTCGAACAATATGTGGAGAAGTGCAGAACTTTCCGTTTAATCAAAGCTGAACACCAACAACCCTATGGTAGTATGCAACCTCATCCTATTCCAGAATGGAAGTGGGACCATATTACTATGGATTTCATTACTAAGCTGTCCAAAACTCGTTGTTAACATGATTCCATTTGGGTCATTGTTGACCGCCTAACCAAATCTGCTCACTTCATACCCATTAGGGAAACCTACTCACTGGAACGTATGACTCAGATCAAGACATGGTGTGCCCAATTCTATTGCTTTTGACAGAGACAGTATATTCACTTCACATTTCTGGGTTGATTTACAAAATGGTCTCGGTACTCGTATTGCTATGAGTGCTGCTAATAGACCCCAGTCTGACAGACAAAGTAAAAGGAAGTGTAGGACTTCAACTTGTTGGAGGGAAACCGGAGAAACTCCTATTGTCGGGCCAGCTCTTTTATAAGAGACAAATGAGAAGATTTAGCTTATTCGGCAGTACATGATAACGACACAAGATCGACAGAAGAACTATCATGATCGCCGTCACAAAGCTATTGAATTCCAAAAAGATGACCGGGTATATTTGAAGGTGTCCCCGATGAAAGGAGTCACCAAATTTGTGAAGCGAGGAAAACTATCTCCTCGATTTGTAGGACCTTCGTATTCTTGAAAAGTTGGGAATCAGTCCTATCATTTGGACTTGCCAGAGGAATTATCGTGAGTACACCCAGTCTTTCATGTGGTCTATTTAAGGAAAAGTATGGTGCCCGAGAGGGAACCATGGACTCGTCATTCTGAGATAAAAGTTGATGAGCGGTTAAGATTCATTGATGAGCCGGATTGTATATTGGAAACTAAGGTCAAGAAACTCAGAAACAAAGAAATCAAGATGGTGCTGGTTAAGTGGAAGAATCCCTAAGTTTTTGGGTTCTGGATTTGCATCAACTCGTCATTGGATGTAGATGCGTTACACGGGTATTTTGATCGCCAACAAGTATAATTTCATTGTTCATAATTTAACAAATGAACGTAGGTGACATATTTTCCTCTTTGGTCAACTCCACATTCAACTAATGAAAATGAATCCATTTACAATCGCACATGTACATGGAAATCATTTTATAAAAGTTGATTTGAAAGAAGGCCACCCAATGTGATATTTCTGCGTATAACAAGGCTTCCCAAAAAAGCCAAAAAGAAGAAAATGGATCGGTTGAAATATAAAGATCAGTTACTCGTCTATAAACAATGTAATATTGATTTTAATTCTATACTAGTGGAGTGATAAGTTATACAAGTTTATTATTAACACAGGAAATTATGTAATATTGTCACATCATTGTTTAATTTTGTTTTAAATTTTTCTAAATCAAAAAACTAGATAATTTTTAGAATTTTAAAAAAATGTATAACTATAAAATTAGAAAAAGAATTGAGAACTTTTTTGATATCAATAACCAATTGAAAAAAATAACGAACGTAAGTCTCAAGAATCAGATGTTATAAATGAAGGATCAAATTGTAATAAATTTCATATTTTAATAACTTGTAATGTAGTAAAATTATTTTAAAAAACACATGATTTAATATAAACCATAAGGACCATTTGTGTAATTTACTCAAATATAGTTATTAACAATCGTTGACTAATCATTATTAAATTTTAATAAATTATTAATTTGGTAATTATCATATAGTCAAATCAGTTAATTATTATATAATGATTAATGTAATTAAATGGTGATTAGGAGGGGTTCTACCTGGAAAAATTAGTCTTAGAATGGTTTATGACAAATGGAGATGAAGTGGGTCTTGTTTAATTTAGATGGTGAGTTTCATATGACAATGTTGGAGACGATCATTTCTTGTCATGGTGGTTTGTTGGTGATGGTGATTCTCTTTGTCTAGGAATTTTAATTATAGTGGATAAATATTGTATGAACTTGTTGGCTACGTATGTTGCTAGCATTTATATAATACTTATGTTGGTTTATATCATTAATGGATGATGATAATTCGAGTAAGCGTTTATTATATGATGGCATGTTACGATGAATTTAATAGATGATGGGATTTATAGATGTACTTGAGTGCCCGTTGTATTCTTTGACGCTGATGGTTTATTGTTCTTGTGATTGTGATGGGTTTTTTGTGTTTGATGGATATGTTCTGCTATTCAGAATTAAATTTTTTTCGATACTGTTTTTCTATCTCGAAAATATTTTCTTCCTTGTGATCTTTTATAAAAGTGTTTGTATTTAAGGAGATGATGTGGGTATTTTTTTTTAATTTAGATGATGAGTTTCTTATGATAATGTTGGAGATGATCATTTTTTGTCATGGTGGTTTGTTGGTGATGGTGATTCTCTTTGTCTAGCAATTTTAATTATAGTGGATAAATAATGAATGAGCTTGTTGGCTACGTATGTTGCTAGCATTTATATAATACTTATGTTGCTAGCATTTATATAATACTTACGTTGGTTTATATTTTTAATTGATGATGGTGATTCTAGTGAGCATTTATTATATGATGACATGTTATGATAAATTTAAAAGATGATGGATCTTATAGATGTACTTGAGTTATCGTTTTTTTTAACAAAACATACAAGGATTACATATATACAAAGGATGGTGGGTGGTAATAAAAGAGACATAAAAACAAATGAAAATATCAAAATAATAAACCAAAATTTAGCCTTTGAAAAAAGAAAGATGTATATTAAAGACTACTTTTTCAAGCGTAAGACTTCTTAAAATCAAAAGAGCTACACTAGATGGAAAAATTAGTCTTAGAGTGGTTTGTGACAAATGGAGATGATGTGGATCTTGTTTAATTTAGATGGTGTGTTTCTTATGACAATGTTGAAGATGAAAATTTGTATACATTTCCGTGTGTTCTGTGAATTATATAGTTTAATAATTGTGTTGGTTGTAGGTTTCACAATTCTTCTGTTAATTGTATTTGCACTCCTATTTTACTATTCCATTCTTTTATTTCAGTACTTTGATTAGTATGATTTGACTGATTGTACATGTAGATAATATCTTGTATTTGTATTTTAATTTCTTCTAACTCTTTATCTTTTTGTTGAAGCATTTTTCTTGTTTGTTGATGTTGGAGATGATGTGGGCCTTGTTTAATTTAGATGGTGAGTTTCTTATGACAATGTTGGAGATGGTCATTTCTTGTCATGGTGGTTTGTTGGTGATGGTGATTCTCTTTGTCTAGCAATTTTAATTTTGCAGTAAAATTACTATAAAAATTTTCATAAAGGTTTTCATGTGAACTATAATCATATATTAGTTCTGCTTCTTCTTCCATTTCTTGAGGTATATCTAGTGATGCCATTAATTTAGTGAGAGTTTCTATTTGTAATATTGTATGAACTTGTTGGCTACGTATGTTGCTAGCATTTATATAATACTTACGTTGGTTTATATTTTTAATGGATGATGATGATTCTAATGAGCATTTAATATATGATCGCATGTTACGATGAATTTAAAAGAAATTTTCCATCTAGAAGTAAAGGCTCTAAACGAGCATTCAAGCATTAACAATAATAAATACTTAGCATAAAACAGTGCAACAATCTTATTCAGGTTTATTAAAGGTTGACAAATGGAGATGATTTGGGTCTTGTTTAATTTATATGGTGAGTTTCTTATGACAATGTTGGAGGTGATCATTTCTTGTCATAGTGGTTTGTTGGTGATGGTAATTCTCTTGGTCTAGCAATATTAATTAGCTGGTATTGGATCATCTTTTTGAAAGATGTTTTAGTATGTAGTTGTCCATGATTCGGGTGAAGGGTATATACCCTTATTCTCCAAATCCATCTATCTGTACACCTCAGCACCACATCAGCTTTTCTCTCTCCACCTTTCTAAACCTTTCTAACTTGGAAAGACATCCCACTATCTCTACGTCCAATGAGGAAGCTTCACTAAGATTCTCAGTGAGAGTATAAAAGGAAGCTTCTAAGGAATGTGAGATAACCAAGAGTGTAATATTCAGAATGTTCAAAGAAGTGTGTCTTTCATGCATGCAAGTTTGCTTGAATAAAACAGTAAAGTGTGTCCAAGTTATTCTTGTTCAAGCTTTCCGTCTGTCTGTCTTGTAAACAGTGAGTTCATCTTAGTGAGTTTATACATTGTATCTAGTCTGGGTGTGTCTTAGATTAGTTAAACATCTGTTGTATCTGTCATCTCAGTTTGAACCATTCCGCAGTTCAAGCTTGTTTGTAATTAACACTTGTTTATAATATACACACACATTGAGAAAAGTGTATTGAATTTTAAATAGCTGTATTCACCCCCCTCTACAGCTTAGAGCAACATACTAGGGAAACCTTTTGGGACCCACAGCTAGTATCAGAGTGGATAGAGTGTGTGTCAACTCTAGATCTCTCATTCTCCTTATTCCCCACTATGGACAACAGTGTTGCCAGCTCTTCCTCTTACTATGACAATGGTTCAATGGCAAAAGCCCCTAAGTTTAATCATTAGAACTTCTCTGGTTGGAAGTGCTGAATGATGCTCTATTTAGAGAATCTGGATGTACAACTACCAGAGATAGTAATGGAAGGTCCCTATTTGCCAACTTCTATTACTATTATCACTCTTGCTGCTGAAGGAGCTGTTTCTGAAATTAGGACCTTTGAAAAGGCGAAAGCTCAATGGTCTGATGAAGATAAAAGGCTAGAGGCTCTTGATGCAAAGGCCAGGAACAACCTGGTTATTTCTCTTCCTGATGATGTGTTCAAACAGGTTGAGAAAATGGAAGAATTGTCTGAGAATAAAGACTGTGAAGAGCTTACTGAGTTAGATGATGAGCAAATGATTGCTATTTGTCAGAAAATTCAATAAGAAGAGGTTTGGTGGAAAAATGTTGCAAAAGAAGTGAGGTGCCATAAAAAAGAAAGCATTTGACAAAACTAAGATTGAGTGCTTTAAATGTGGCAAAACAGGCCATATAGCTGCTGACTGTGTGTCTAAAGTTGTTGGTTCCTCATCCAAACCATACAAGATAAATAAGGACGATGGCTACATGGTTAAGTACCTAATGGCCATGGCTAAGCTGAGGAAGTTGGAAGACTTAGTGGCTTCCACCAGGCAGAAGGGACTCATGGTTGAGACATGTGACTGGGAGGAATCTGACTCATCATCAGAGGAGAAATATAACAATGGTCCGATGGCCAACACTGATGTCCCTTCAACAAGAAATTTCAAACAGGATCTCGCTGAAGCTGAAGCTCTTAGCAGCTTGGAAAACTGGAACCCAACTATGATGTATAAGGTACAAAGTTTTATGGATTACAGTTCTGATGAAAAAGTCAAAATCTTTGCATATTTACTTGTTGATTTAAAAGCTGCAATTGAGAAGCATGATGCTTTGGTGTCTGAGATCTCCAAGTTAAAAACTGATCTTGAAACAAAAACTAATAAACTGGAAAACTTCCATAAGTTGGAAACTGATTTTGATGAAGTAAAACACATAAATACCATTTTATTAGAAGAAAAGAGAGAGACAGACGCAAAGCATGCCAAGCTTCAAAAGATTGTTGACTCTTGGTGCCAATCTGCACAGAAAGTCAATCATTGTATCAGTCAAAAGATCCCTGCTCAAATCCAAGCCTATCTTGGAGGGGATCTTGATACAACAGCTTCTATTGTTGAGATAAATAATCTGGAAAAAGACTTATCTACTCTTGGTGAGCTTCTTAGTACTTTCATTCAGAGAGTAAATGGAAAGCTAGTCTCAACAAATAGGCTTGTCAGACCTCAAAACAATGACAGTTTGTGTGAAAAAGTTCTGAAGACTGATGATGGAATGTGTTCTCCATCAAATCAGCCTGCTAAGTGCACAGCTGCTTCACACAAACAAAAGAAGGAAAGACAAGTTCAAACTGCAGCTTTGAACACTAAACTTGTCAACAAGACAGGTTCTGGATCTAAAGCTGATGGGAAGAAACCTATTAATCCTTTTGATGCTGAACATTTTGAGAAGAAGTTTTCAAAAGGTAAGCATCCTGTTTTCAACAGGGGTAAGTCTCATGTTGAAAGTAAATCTGCTGTGATCTCAAATAAGTTTTTAAATCATAGTGGAATATTGGTTATAAATGAAGGTAAGTCTTTCAAAACCAGAAGCAGTGATTATGTTGATAGACAACATCCATCACATGTCAGTAAGGGCAAAGGCAAAGTCATTGCTCAACTTGAGAAAGTTGGGAATAAGTTTTCCAAACCTGTGGAAGGACAAAGGCCAATCAAACTTCCTATATTTGATCTCTGCCCTCCTAAAAAGAGGAAAGAGGACACAGGTAAAGCTGTTGCTGTTGTGCCTTCCACTCAAACTGTTGATTCTTCTAAAAATAGTAATAAGCTTGCTAAACCTGCTGAGAAGTCCAACAAAGTTGTTCCAGAATGTGTTTCTGGAAGTACTTCTTCCAAAAAGTCTAAGAAGAGAAAATGCTATAAATGTGGGAAGAAGACACATATGGCCAAAAACTGTCCTGAAACTGAGGACATGAGCCCTGCTGAAACTGCTAGTTCCAACATTGCAAAAACCAGTAGTGTTGGAATTAACATGGCCAATGAGTATAGTATCCAAGCTGATACAATCCAGATACGAAATATTAGTGTTGGTCTTACTGGTCCATCAACAAATGTTGATGAAGAAGGAGAATTCATCCTTATGATGAGTTCCCCTGAAAATAACTAACATTTTCCCATGAGATTATGCAGGTTTAACAACCATCCCAGGTTTGGTACTTGGAGAGCAGCTGCTCAGGCCACATGACGGGTTGCAAGGACTTGCTGAGTGATCTCAGGCCTGAAAAAGGGCCAAAAGTCACCTTTGGTGATAATGTTCAGGGATCCACTGAAGGATGTGGAACCCTTCAAGCTGGTGCTACTATATTCAAAAGAGTAGCCTATGTGTGTGGGCTAAAACACAATCTTGTAGGCATCAGTCAACTGTGTGATGCTGGGTATATGGTTAACTTTGATGAGCACCTGGGGTACATACTGGATCCCCAAGGCAAAGTTGTGTTGTGTGCACAAAAAAAAAAAAGAAAGGTGTATATGTTGTGGACATGAAATCTGACGATCCCACAACTGAAACCTGCTTTATCTCAAGGATCAATGCAAACCTGAACTACTTATGACACAAAAGGCTGTCACACCCGAACTTCAAGAATATCAACAAACTCTATAAGAAAGAGTTGGTAATAGGTTTGCCATCAATAACCTTTGTTAAGGATAAACTCTGCACAGCTTGTGAGAAAGGCAAGCATAGAAAAACATCTTTTAAATCCAAGCATACTTCCTCTATTGATACTCCTCACTTCTTAATCCACATGGACTTGTTTGGACCTCTTAGTGTCCCAAGTCTAGGAGGTAGAAGATACACTCTAGTAATGGTTGATGAGTTCTTCAGCTTTACATGGGTGATCTTCCTAAAGACCAAAGGAGAGGCTGCCATAGAAATTATTGGATTTATCAAAAAGATGGAGGGTCTGAACTCTGCTCAAGTTAAGCAGCTTAGAAGTGATCATGGTACTGAATTCAGAAACAGTACTCTTGAGGACTTCTGTGAAGAAAGAGGGATCTCACAAAACTTTTTAGCTATAAGAACTCCACAACAAAATGGAGTTGCTGAAAGGAGGAACAGAACTCTCATTGAAGCTGCTAGAACCATGCTGTGTGCATCAGGTTTGCCTTCATCATTTTGGGCTGAAGCTGTCAACACTGCGTGCTTCACTTAAAACATATCCTTAGTGGTGAAAAGGTTCAACAAGACTCCCTATGAGTTAATCAAAGGGAGGAGGCCAAACATTAGCGATTCTCATGTGTTTGGATGTCCCTGCTTCATTCTGAATCAGAGGGACCAACTGGCAAAATTTGAACCCGAAGCTGACGAAGGTGTGTTTGTTGGATATTCTGCTATCTCTAAAGCCTACAGATTATACAACTACAAAAGAAAGGTGATAGATGATTCTATCAATGTCACCTTTGAGGGGTCTAGGAGTGCCCCCACCAAAGCTGTTCCTGAATCAATTTCATGAGAGTTCAGCTTTGATGATCTCATGCATTCCATCAATGAAGGAGAAGGACTCTAAAGCTTCCACCTCACCCGGAGTGGAACCTGTTAACCATAATGGACATGATGATGACCATGTTGGTACACCCTGAGTGAATAAGTGTACTGACATAATTAATACACCATGTCCAGAACCAATCAATGTTGACTTCCCTAAATCCTCTGCTGATGTGTTCAACAACAGAGATTCATGTTCAATATGTGAACAGGCTCAAGATAACAGTGTGTCTGAAAATCTTGAAAGTTGTTCTGCAAGACCTGATGAAGATGAAAATGATATTGAAGAATCTTCATTGAGACATGATCCTAAGTGGATCAGGTGTCACCCCAATGATCAAATAATTGATGACATCAACAAAGGGGTACAAACAAGATGGGACAGCTTGGGAAACTTTTGTATGTTTTCTAGCTTTGTGTCCCTGATGAAGCCAATGAAAGTGGATGATGCTCCAAAAGATGCAAATTGGATCACTCCCATGCAAGAAGAGCTCAATCAGTTTGAGAAAAACAAAGTATGGAAGTTGGTCCCGGTTCCTAAAGGTAAAACCATAATTGGCAATGGGTTTTCAGAAATAAGATGGACGAGCAAGGTCATGTCATTAGAAATAAGGCATGACTGGTTGCTCAGAGCTATAGACAAGAAGAAGGGATAAACTATGATGAAACATTTGCTCCAGTGGCCAGGTTAGAAGCAATTCATTAGTTTCTAGCCTATGTTGTCCACAAGAGCATAAAGGTATTTCAAATGGATGTGAAGAGTGCATTTTTGAATGGTAAGCTGCAAGAAGAAGTGCATGTCAAGCAGCCTCCAGGTTTTGAAAGCGAACAACATCCAGGTTTTGTCTATAAGTTGGACAAAGCTCTCTATGGTGTAAAACAAGCCCCTAGAGCCTGGTATGACACTCTTATTGATTTCCTTTTGAGTAATGGCTACTCCAGAGGTAAAGTGGATACCACATTGTTCATAAAGAAAGTGAAGTCTGATATTATGCTTTTTCAAATTTATGAGGATGACATAATATTTGGTTCTAACTACTCATGAAATCAAAATATGAAATGAGTATGATGAGTGAACTTACTTTCTTTCTAGGATTATAGGTTAAACAAACCTTAAATGGAATTTTTATTTATCAAAGAAAGTATACTTTAGATCTTTTGAAAATGTTTAAATTTGATCAAAGTTCTCCCATCATAACCCCAATGGCAACCATTGTAAAATTGGATGTTGATGCCAGTGGCAAAGCTGTTTCAGTAGCAGCTTACAGAGGCATGATTGGGAGCTTGCTATACTTAACTGCTAGTAGACCAGATATTATGTTTGCTACCTGTTTATGTGCTAGGTTTCAAGCTGATCCTAAGGAATCACATCTAGCTGCTGTAAAAAGAATCTTTAGATACCTAAAGGGTACACCAGGTTTGGGTCTTTGGTATCCCAAAGACTCCAGCCTTGAACTAATTGGCTATTCGAATTCTGATTTTGCAGGCTGCAGGATAGACAGGAAAAGCACAACAGGTGGATGTCAACTCCTTGGTGGTAAGTTGATCAGTTGGTGTAGCAAGAAGCAGAACTCAGTTTCCACTTCTATTGCTGAAGTTGAGTACATTGCTGCTGGAAGCTGCTGTGGGCAGATTCTATGGATGCAACTTCAGCTTGAGGATTATGGACTCGTATATAGGAAAACTCCTATTCTTTGTGATAATACTAGTGCTATAGCTATCTCCAACAATCCCATTTTTCATTCCACAACAAACCATATAGAAGTCAGACATCACTTTATCAGAGATCACATCTAGAAAGGTAATGTGGAGGTAAAATTTATTTCCATTGATGAACAGCTTGTAGACATTTTCACAAAGCCTCTTGATAAAAACAGGTTTAATTATGTAAGCAAGCTGGACATGTTAAATTAAAGTGACTAAGTGTCAATGATGCTCTAAAGATCACAGGTTCAAATTTGTCCAGATTTCTCAGAACAGCTTGGATAGAACAGGTTTTACTTGTTCTATACTTAGTCAGTTTCTGAAACCTTGGACAGCTTGGACATATAACAGGTTTGCTAAAACACGTTAAACTTCAAACCCGTTCTATTGTACAAACCTCCAACCTGCTCACTCTCTCAATCTATCATACAAGGCATTATCTTGTAACCTGATAAGCTATTGAATAGGCTTCACAATGAAACCTGTTCTCATCTAGCTGCACAGGTTGAATGAACAGCTTGAGGGATGATCAGTTTGTGATGAAAACTACTCATCACAGGTTTGAACAACAGCTTAGAACATCAGTTTTAACTGTCTGTCTTCATAATTAAGTTACTTACTTTTTGTATTTATTTAACTAATTACCTGCGGATAATGTTTGTTAACGTTTGTTAGTAGTTAAAAAGGTCAAGTGGTCTGACAACCGTTCTGACATGGTAAACCGTTCCGTTTTCCGTTAAAGAACATTTCAAATCAACCGCCCAAACATTTCTCTCTCCTACTCACTCACATTCAAATCCTATAAATACATCCATCACTGTTTCATCAACATCTTCTTCTCTACTGCTTCCATAACCACCTGAAAAACCCTAAATCGACTAAGTGTCAAGCATCTTTCATCCTACTGCTTTCCAAATGGCTCACCAAACAACCCCCTGCTACCAGTATTCGTTGGTGATGATATTCAGAAACATCCCTCTGTCACCAGAATTCTCACACTCAAACCCACCAACTACATAGCCAACATAACCATTCCCAAAAACTATGTGTGAAAGAGTTATGAAAAAATGGTGGAGTTTCTTCAAGCCCACACCCTGCACTATGCATGACTGCCTCTCCTGGTGTCCTGTACCAGGAGATGGTTTATGAGTTTTGGTACACATATTCGTATGACCCTTCAACTAAAACCATCAGATGGGCAAGCTGCTACGATTCTGTGGCGTAGCAGATTCAAAATTTGGAGCTACATTGTTCAGGAGGGACTTATCACCCACCTACAGTTTTCTATTCGCCTCTGTGGTGATGTCTTTTGGCTTTAAAGTTGGCTCTTTTGACCAGCTTAGCAGGGATGAAATCCCCATAGTCCTACATTTTGTGGATGGGACTACACTGAACATGGCCAGATGGATCTTTGTGAATTTGAGGAACATGGTGCAGCAAGAACATCGTCCTGCTGCTGTCAAATACCCAAGATTCTTAAGCCTCATCTTCAAACATGTATGTAGTGAGCCTCTCTATACTTCTCAACCATACTTGTCAACTACTGCGTTTCCTGTAATAGGAAACAAAGTTTTCTACACCCAGTTCTTTCCAATGAACCCCCTCTATCAACACCAATGAGGAGGTTACTTGGTTTGTTAGAAGGACCATCTACTGTGAGGGTGGATCCTATAGCTCTCCTAAAGAAAAATTCAAATCCAGGCCCAAGCTAGTGAAAAGGGGTTTGGAATCGACTGAAGCTGAGCCTGTCCGCAAGAAGGCTAAAACAGTTAAGTCTAAGTCTGTTCCTTCAACCTCAATGGCTGAGGAAGAGCAGACTCCTCACCCTGGTTCATTTGTTGAACCTGCAGCCTTTGTGGCTGGTGCCTCTATGGCACCTGAGACCATGAAACAAGTTACCCCTCCTGTTTCTGACCCAGTCTCACCTCCAGTCCAAACAGAACCCCTCATCACTTCCCCACAACATCCATTCTCCACTTCATACCTCAAATCATATAACAGACGCAAATCCATAGCCAAAAAGAAACCATCATTCAAAACTAGCCCCTCTGACCCCTCCCAACAGGATTCAGTTGAAAAAGAAGCAACCCCTGCTGCTTCTTCTATTTTAGGAGAAATTTCATCACACTTGGAGCAGGCTTCACTCCACAAAAAGTCCACCCAGAGTCAGCCTAGAACCTCTGGTTCCTCCCAACAGGAACCAGTTATACACAAGGAGACTACCACATCCATTATCCCAGCCTCCCAACAGGCTAAGGATATTGAAAGAAAGGAGTCCACTCCACTCCATACTGAGTCCACACAGTCTCCACCTCATACTTCTCAATAACCATCTGAGTCTGCATGAGGTGCCAAAGCTGCTAGCACAGGCCATCCAGCAGATCATCCTCAAACTTCTGCTCCTGGTGATGCAGCTGTTCAACACCCAACAACTGTTGAAGGACCATTAACCCAGGCTGATGAACCTGAAGGAATACACCATCCCTCTGGTGAGGCTGCTCCCCAAGTGCACATTCCACCATCAGGTTTCACCACCGATGACGTTAAAATGCACATCCCTTCTCCCCATGAAGAGGTGCCTAAAAACTATGGTGCTACTGAGGGAACCACCCCTGGTCTTAATGAAGGTGCTACAACATAAGCAGCATCTGAAAGGCCACCAACTCCTACCACCTCACCTCGTGATGCAGATATAGCCACTGCTGAAGGTCCCCTTGACCCTTCCAAGCTGGGCCATCTAACTTATGCCCAAGCTATGGAATTACTCTCCAAAGTCTCCCTGCCTTCCCCTACTGCTCAACATACTCCTACATCCTCACCTTCATCATCCCGCTCCTCACCATCTACCCAATCCAAACAATCAACCTGTAACACCCCTCCCGATCCCGAAAATGCCACGTCAATACAATATCATAGGTGGCAATAACGCAACGGATCCATAACATACGTGTCATAGGATAGTGCAGATTACGGCTAATTAAAAACTTTAAACACAAAGTTAATACATACAAATCCTAGATTAACAAAACATACAAATTCCGGTCACTGGATACATCGACCCCAAAACAACCGTTATACAAGTTCTATATAAACATAAAACCATCACAGATCTTCAGTCTATCTCGGATCTACCTCGGCTGCGGCTGAGATCCTTTCTGATTCCCTGAACATGTTAGACTCGATAACGTGAGCTATAAAGCCCGTGAGCACGCGAGGGTTGACACTGCACAGAACACATAGCACATAGCACGCAAAACCCTGTCCCTGTCCCTGTCCCGATAACCCAACACACATCTCAGGTATAAAGCACAAGTATGAGATCGAACACAGCCCTGTGGGGACCCCTCCCCGATGGACACATCGCACACAGCAATGGTCGGTAATACCCTGTAGCACGGAAGCTACCCGGCTACAGGCCCTGCCGTATATATACGCCCCAAGGACTGTAAGGGACAGTCAACCCGCGCGATTCCCCTTCGCGACTTATCATCCGTATGGAACTCATCACGGACCCCTGAACCGATCTCGCATCTCATACATAACACATATAAGGAATAAAGCATACCTGAGGTTCACGTCCCTGTCTCACATAGATATAACACGCACAATATAGCTATTCAACTATAACGTAAAAGATGGCGCGCGTTTTAGAAAACGTCTCGAGTACTCACCTGATTGGTTCCCCGAAGTCTGAGCGCCCTGATCAAATCCGGCTCGAGATCCGCTAGTCCCTGTGATCACACGGATAGCCCAACAATCAATCACAATTTCCCAATTATCACATATCACATGATTACAACAATTCGGACTCAATTCAAACCCGATAGTCCCACGAAACCGAAACCCGACCAATACCCGAACTCAACCCGAACTTGACTCAAAGCAATCCCAAACAAGACCCTGACCCAAACAAAACACAGCCCAAGCAATCCCGAAGGAAACCCGACACAATTCGACCCCAACTCAATTTACAAGGTTAAACTCGGATTTCCCCAACAGGTCCTTGGTCGCGCCGCGGAGACCCTGGTGGTCGCGCCGCGACCCCGTGAAAACCTGAACCCCTGACCTGCGATTTCCATGGTTGCCCAGGAGTATACAACTCCTTTCTTACACGAATTTGACCACAAATATACATACAAAACCATACATATCAACCCCTTTAGAATCCCACATCTAACTCTTACCAATTCATAGCATACAACACAATTTGAGAATCAATTCATAGCTTGCTTACCTTTGGAGCTCAAGAACAACACCCAAGAAGATGAAGAAGCTAAATCCCAAGGTTTTACAATCAAAATCTGAGGCTTGGGGCTTCAATTCTGCTGCTGGAGCTCACAAATACACACACATACACACTTAGGGTATTTCTCAAGAATGGATAAGGTAATAGGAAGATAAGCACGTATATACTCTTCTAATTTAACCGGTCCCGAACCCAATAACCCGAACCCAATATCGCATTTTCACTATTTATGCCCATTTAACCCATTTAATCCCACGAGCCCAAAAATATAATCCGTTCTTTAAAATTATAACCCGGTGACACGCAAGCCCAATCCCGACACGTATTAATCCACGAAACGGGATATAATTGGACCAACCCAATATTAATAAATTATTTATCCACTAAAATAATTCCACGTACCAGGTCAAATTAACGGATGTTACAAATCCTCCCCTCTTAAAGAGATTCCGTCCCGGAATCTAACTCGAATTCTGGAATAGGTGAGGATATCTCGATCGCATTTCTGACTCGGGCTCCCAAGTAGCGTTGGTACCTTTATGGTGTCTCCACTGAACAAGTACCAAGGCAATCTCTTTATTCCTCAGCTTCTTGATCTTTCGGTCAGTCACGGCCTCGGGCTGCTCCACATATCGCAGTTGATCATCGACTGAAATCTCAAATAAGGGCACATACTGGTCATCTGTAGCCAGACACTTCCGGAGATGACTCACGTGAAACGTATCGTGCACACCAGCCAACTCTGAAGGCAATCGCAGTCGATAGGCCTGATCCCGGACTCTCTCAACAATCTCGAATGGCCCAATATAACGAGGACTCAGCTTCCCACGATGTCTAAACCGGATAACCCCTTTCCACGGCGACACCTTAAGAAATACGCGGTCCCCGACACTGAACTCTAACTCTTTCAGACGGCGATCTGCATAGCTCTTCTGACGGCTCTGGGCGACCCTCATATGCTCCCGAATCACGGCCACTTTGTCACTGGTCTCTTGTAATAACTCCGGCCCGCTGATAGGTCGCTCACCGACCTCGCCCCAACACACTGGGGTCAGGCACTTACGCCCATATAGTGCTTCAAACGGAGCCATTTTAATCGTGGCGTGATAACTGTTATTATACGCGAACTCGACCAACGGTAAATGCACGTCCCAATTGCCGCTGAAGTCGATAGCACACGCTCGCAACATATCTTCGAGGGTCTGATTGGTGCGCTCGGTCTGCCCGTCAGTCTGCGGTCTATACGCTGTGCTCAGCTGAACTCTGGTACCCAATTCCCGCTGGAAACTCTGCCAGAAACGAGACGTAAACCGCGTATCCCTATCCGAAGTAATCGACATCGGAATCCCATGCCGCGATACTACCTCGTTGATATACAGCCTCGCTAACTGATCCATGGTGATAGTACCCCGAACGGCTAAGAAGTGCGCACTCTTCGTTAGTCGATCCACTATAACCCAGATCATGTCGTTCCCGCGGACCGTGCGTGGAAGTCTCACAATGAAATCCATCGTGATGTGATACCACTTCCACTCGGGGATTTCCAACGGCTGTAGATGCCCGTGCGGCTTCTGATGCTCGGCTTTGACTCTGAGACACGTCATGCACTGCTCAACATATCGGCCCACATCTCTTTTCATTCCCGGCCACCAGTAAAAGTCACGGAGATCGCGATACATCTTAGTACTCCCCGGATGCACAGATAGCCTCGACCGATGCGACTCATCAAGAATCAACTGTCGCAAATTCCCGACCCTCGGGACCCAGACCCTATCATGAAACACAAGCAACCCACGATCGTCCCTGATCAATGACTCGAGCTGCCCGATCAATCGTTCACGCTTCACATTATCACCTCGCAGGCCCTCCTGCTGTGCTAACCTCAGACTATCGATCAAAGTCGAGGTGATCTCAAGCCTCGAGGCTCTGGAAATTACAGTCTGGCCGCATGCCCTACGGCTCAGCGCGTCAGCTACCACATTAGCCCGACCCGGGTGGTACTGAATCTCGCAATCGTAGTCCTTAAGCAACTCAAGGCTACGGCGCTGTCGCATATTAAGATCTTTCTGGCTGAACAAATACTGAAGACTCTTATGATCGGTATACACAATAAACCGAGACCCATACAGATAATGACGCCAAATCTTCAACGCAAACACAATGGCGTCCAACTCTAAATCGTGCACGGTATGGTTCTCCTCATAGGTCTTCAGCTGGCGCGACGCATACGCAATCACTTTCCCTCTCTGCATCAGAACGCAACCCAAACCCGACCCTGAAGCATCACAGTATACCACAAAATCATCGGTACCCTCCGGCAAGGTCAACACTGGAGCCTGACACAATCGGGTCTTTAGCTCTCGAAACGCACGCTCCTGATCCTCGGACCACTCAAACGGAACAGACTGCCGTGTCAATCTCGTCAACGGCAAGGCAATCCTCGAGAAATCCTGGATGAAGCGTCTATAATACCGGGCGAGACCCAGAAAACTACGAATCTCAGGCACTGATCTCGGAGGCTCCCAACTCATCACCGCCTCAATCTTGGCCGGATCCACCTTTATACCCTCGGCACTGACCACATGACCCAAAAACTGCACTTCCCGAAGCCAAAATTCACATTTGGAGAATTTCGCGTATAGTCTCTCCCTGCGCAGCACAGATAAAACCTCTCGGAGGTGCTGCTCGTGGTCTTCGGCACTCCGCGAATAGATAAGGATATCATCGATGAACACGATCACGAATCTATCCAACATAGTTCTACACACCCGATTCATTAAATCCATGAAAGCGGCGGGTGCGTTAGTCAAACCGAAAGGCATCACAAGGAACTCGTAATGCCCATAACGAGTCCGAAACGCTGTCTTCGGCACATCCTCGTCCCTGACCCTCAACTGATGATAACCCGATCGCAAGTCGATCTTGGAGAAATAACTCGAACCCTGGAGCTGATCAAACAGGTCATCAATACGTGGAAGCGGATAACGATTCTTCACGGTCACTTTGTTCAAATCCCGATAGTCGATACACATCCGCATACTGCCGTCCTTCTTTTTCACGAAAAGCACTGGCGCACCCCACGGCGACGAACTAGGACGGATAAATCCACGATCCAGAAGTTCCTGCAACTGTGACATCAGCTCTCGCATCTCTGTCGGTGCCAGCCTATAAGGCGTCTTTGCAATCGGCACCGCCCCAGGAACAAGATCGATCCGAAACTCTACTTGGCGATCTGGCGGTAACCCAGGCAACTCCTCTGGGAATACCTCGGGGAACTCACGAACCACCGGGATATCCTCTAAGGTCTTCTTTTCCTTCCTCGCGTCAACTACATAAGCTAGGAAGGTCTCGCACCCTTTAGAGACATATCTCTGAGCCCTGGCCATAGACACGATCCCGATATCTCCCTTACGGCGTTCCCATACACAATCACACTCTCACTGTCAGAAATGGGTATACGGATGATCTTCTTGGCACACAGAATATCAGCCCGTCTGGCAGTCAACCAGTCCATACCCACTATCACATCGAAGCTACTTATCTCAATCGGCAGCAAATCGATCGCAAACTGATGGGAATCTATTTCTAACACACAGCCCCGATAAACCCGACTCACTAACATCGAACTCCCATCGACCCTCTCGACAATCAACGGAACAGATAAAGAAGAAGGAGACACACTAAAATACGCATAAAATGTAACAGACACATAGGAGCGATCTGCCCCGGAATCAAATAACACACGAGCTCGAAGTCCGTTAAGGATATACGTACCCGAGACAACATCTGTAGCATCCCGTGCCTCCTCTGCGGTAGCCTGAAACACACGCCCGCGGCCTCTCGGAACTATCTCACGGCGGCTGGACGACGACGGCTCGGCCCTGGCCCCACTCGAACTAGCACCCTGTACTGCCGGCCCCGGCTCTGGACAATCCCTAACCCGATGCCCTGGTCTCCCACATCTGAAACATAACGGCTCAGGCACCGTACAAACTGAAGCGGCGTGGCCCCGTTGGCCGCACCGGAAACAACGTGGCTGCTCCGATAAACACTGTCCGGAATGGCGCCGGTGACATTTCGGGCACTCCCGATCACCATAAGAACTCTCGACACGGCGACACCTGGGACCCCTGTCCCACACTACTCTGGCTCTGCGCTCCCGACCCCTGACTCTGGCCCTGACCCTGACGTCTCGATCGACGATCTCGACCCCGATCCCTATCACGTCTCTGACCCGACCCTTGCCCTGAAATCTGCCCGGAACCCTGACCTGAAAACCGCCACTGATCCGGACGCTGGTCACTGGGGGCGTCCCCGGAAGATCTCCATACACTGGACGGCTGATCAGAAGTCCCAGTACGCTGCCTCTGGGAAGAGGGCTGTTCCCTTTGCTTGAGGATCTCTCGCTCCCTCATGCGGGCCATCTCAAGGGCTCTAGCAAATGTCGGGGTATCGTGTAATCCCACAAACTCTCGGATATCTGACCGAAGCCCATCAATAAACGCGTCTGCCTTACGGCTCTCCGTGTCAACATGCTGAGGTGCAAACTGTGAATACTCGTTGAATCGGTCAACATATTGCTGCACCGTCATATTACCCTGCTGCAAATGGAGGAATCGGCGCTCCATCTCCCGTCTCTCATCCCTCGGAACGTACTGTAGCTCAAACATAGCCCTGAACTGCTCCCAGGTCATAGCATAAGCGGCGGACTCAGTCATCGACGACTCAATCGATTTCCACCACTGCAAAGCACCGCCCCGTAACTGATATGCGGCGTACCCAACCATATCTCTAGGATCCACGTGGGCCACTCGGAACGCGCCCTCAATCTCACGCTCCCATGCGATGGCCGCCCCCGGCTCACCGTCACCCCGAAACTGCGGCGGAGCCCCTGTCATGAAATCCTTAAACGATCCACCCCTCTGAGAAGATGACGGTGCACCACCCCTAGATTCAGTCTCGGCATGCTGAACAACCGGCCCCAAACTCTGACCCTGCTCACGTTCTTGCTCTTTCTGCTTCCTATAAAACTCGGTAAGAACGTCTAACAGCTCTGATTTCCGGATATACTCATCACTGGGCGGCTTACCCGCGCCCGAACCCTCTCCCTGATCTGCCATGATAATCTGCACAAAGCAAAACGATTAAGCACAAAGGATAAATCACCCAGCATTATACACTAAGCCAGGTCGGTTAATCCGCTATATAATCGCAAACGATCCCCCATGGACCGGAACAAGGTCTAAGTTAAGCATCCACTAATGATACTAGAGCTTCAAACCACAAGCTCTGATACCATGCTGTAACACCCCTCCCGATCCCGAAAATGCCACGTCAATACAATATCATAGGTGGCAATAACGCAACGGATCCATAACATACGTGTCATAGGATAGTGCAGATTACGGCTAATTAAAAACTTTAAACACAAAGTTAATACATACAAATCCCAGATTAACAAAACATACAAATTCCGGTCACTGGATACATCGACCCCAAAACAACCGTTATACAAGTTCTATATAAACATAAAACCATCACAGATCTTCAGTCTATCTCGGATCTACCTCGGCTGCGGCTGAGATCCTTTCTGATTCCCTGAACATGTTAGACTCGATAACGTGAGCTATAAAGCCCGTGAGCACGCGAGGGTTGACACTGCACAGAACACATAGCACATAGCACGTAAAACCCTGTCCCTGTCCCTGTCCCTGTCCCGATAACCCAACACACATCTCAGGTATAAAGCACAAGTATGAGATCGAACACAGCCCTGTGGGGACCCCTCCCCGATGGACACATCGCACACAGCAATGGTCGGTAATACCCTGTAGCACGGAAGCTACCCGGCTACAGGCCCTGCCATATATATACGCCCCAAGGACTGTAAGGGACAGTCAACCCGCGCGATTCCCCTTCGCGACTTATCGTCCGTATGGAACTCATCACGGACCCCTGAACCGATCTCGCATCTCATACATAACACATATAAGGAATAAAGCATACCTGAGGTTCACGTCCCTGTCTCACATAGATATAACACGCACAATATAGCTATTCAACTATAACGTAAAAGATGGCGCGCGTTTTAGAAAACGTCTCGAGTACTCACCTGATTGGTTCCCCGAAGTCTGAGCGCCCTGATCAAATCCGGCTCGAGATCCGCTAGTCCCTGTGATCACACGGATAGCCCAACAATCAATCACAATTTCCCAATTATCACATATCACATGATTACAACAATTCGGACTCAATTCAAACCCGATAGTCCCACGAAACCGAAACCCGACCAATACCCGAACTCAACCCGAACTTGACTCAAAGCAATCCCAAACAAGACCCTGACCCAAACAAAACACAGCCCAAGCAATCCCGAAGGAAACCCGACACAATTCGACCCCAACTCAATTTACAAGGTTAAACTCGGATTTCCCCAACAGGTCCTTGGTCGCGCCGCGGAGACCCTGGTGGTCGCGCCGCGACCCCGCGAAAACCTGAACCCCTGACCTGCGATTTCCATGGTTGCCCAGGAGTATACAACTCCTTTCTTACACGAATTTGACCACAAATATACATACAAAACCATACATATCAACCCCTTTAGAATCCCACATCTAACTCTTACCAATTCATAGCATACAACACAATTTGAGAATCAATTCATAGCTTGCTTACCTTTGGAGCTCAAGAACAACACCCAAGAAGATGAAGAAGCTAAATCCCAAGGTTTTACAATCAAAATCTGAGGCTTGGGGCTTCAATTCTGCTGCTGGAGCTCACAAATACACACACATACACACTTAGGGTATTTCTCAAGAATGGATAAGGTAATAGGAAGATAAGCACGTATATACTCTTCTAATTTAACCGGTCCCGAACCCAATAACCCGAACCCAATATCGCATTTTCACTATTTATGCCCATTTAACCCATTTAATCCCACGAGCCCAAAAATATAATCCGTTCTTTAAAATTATAACCCGGTGACACGCAAGCCCAATCCCGACACGTATTAATCCACGAAACGGGATATAATTGGACCAACCCAATATTAATAAATTATTTATCCACTAAAATAATTCCACGTACCAGGTCAAATTAACGGATGTTACACAACCTATACTCCTCCATCCCCAAAAGATCTTCCTTTGAAGGATCAGCTGTCTTTGCTGACCAACAAAGTTGGTTCTTTGGAAACTTCCATGACCTCCCTTCCTTCTATCATATCAGACTTTGTGTTTGCTCAGCTTTAGGGGTTCCTCAATTAATTCAAGAGTTCTTTTCCAACCCCTGCTCCCCAAGCTGATCAATCCTCTCAGCTGCTTGCACTCACTGCATAGCTGCAAACACTATCCTCCACCCTCTCCTCAATTCATTCTACCTAACAGGACTCTGTGTCCTCCTTGTCAGTTGTTTCCCAACAGCTGTCAGCCCTCTTTGACACTTGCACAAACACTCTCCCTTCTACTTTGGCTAGTCTGAACACTTTAGTGGTCTCTCTGTCCAATTCTGTGTCATCAAACTTTAATGATACGTAAGATTCTCTTGAACTAAATCTTGCACAGCTTCAAAGTTTGTTATTCACAGCTTCTGACAGGGAAACTATTACTCAGCTATCCTCCGTTGCTACTTCTCACTCTACCTCTCTTCAAACCTGTGTTACCCAACTTGTAGAGGTTAAGGATAACTTGGCTTTCTTAGTGCATAGCCTTATTGGTTCCAAACCTGTTGCCAGAACTGCTGCTCAGCCTGCTGGATTCGTTCCTTCAGGTAGACCCATGTTGATGGCTTTGTGCCATCTCCTCCAAAGGGGGAGAAAATATCTGCCTCAAAGACCAAGTCTAAGGGGGAGAAATTTTCATCTCCCTCTAAGGAGAAATCAGCATCAATGGGACAAGCAGCAGGTCGTTCCCAAACAGGTCCTGCTGCAGATGTCTCCAAAAACTACTGAAGCTGCTCAGCCTACTTAGGCTGGATCTCCAAGCCCTGCACCATCTAAGGGGGAAGAATTCATTCT
The DNA here is from genome assembly GCA_020465985.1 of Centrapalus pauciflorus. Classification (NCBI taxonomy): domain Eukaryota; kingdom Viridiplantae; phylum Streptophyta; class Magnoliopsida; order Asterales; family Asteraceae; genus Centrapalus; species Centrapalus pauciflorus. The sequence continues at coordinate 246,459 of JAANYP010001347.1, forward strand.
TGAGGCCAGGATAAGCATAAGGAGACATCTGATATTGAAGCAAACTGAAGAAGAAGAAGAGAAAGAGGAAACTGAAGCTGTCATAACCACAACAGCTAAAGGGAAGAGAAAAGCCTTAGTGGACACTGACTATCTAAAGGCTGCTCAACACAAATTTGATAAGTCTTGGGCCAAAGACATGGCGTCCCAATGGAGACTTACTATATATTCAAAGAAGAGCAGCTTTAGATTCTAGAAAGGCAAAAGAAAGAAGAAGCCTCTATTAAAGCTGCAAAGGCCTTTACATACAAGGAGGCAAGAAAAGCACAAATGCCTTCCTTGGATGTTCAAAGGAAACTGGTAGAGGCTGTCAATGAGTCAGTGACTGAGAAAGAGGGAGAAAAAGAAAATGGTGCTCAGGTCTATGTGATTAAGTCAAAATTAGCATCCTCCTCAACAAGAGCCCAAATACACTTTGACAACTTGGCAAGGAAGAAATTCTTTAATGTTGCCAACAGAAGGCTTGCCAAGGATACAATTGTCAAAGTTGTCTTCGTATCAAAGAAAGGCAAGCAGTGGAAGCTTTAGATAACCAGGCTAGGTGCTGAAGGTCCAGAATTTGAAGCATATGAACATACTGATGTTGCTTGTATGGGGTACAGAGAGTGGATTGAACTGACAATTCCCCTGAGTAAGTCTAAATCTGAAACTGCTAAGACTATCAGGGCATATGTCAAAACATTAATGGAAAGAGTCAAGAACCTGGGCCTGAACTCAGAAGAACAAATCAAGGGTACCTCTGTGGTTGAACCCAAGATTAAGGCCAGGAGAAAGAGGAAGGATACTGAGCTAGCAGAACTCCTGATGATGATTGATCAAGGCATCTCAGTTGTTGAGATCAAAGGAGTAAATCACAGTCTGCCCAGAGGAGTGGAACCTGAGGAAGACAAGCTTATAAAAAACCTGAGTTTGGGGTATTTTTTATAGATCCCCTATCAAAGGAAATGTGTTTCTAGAGAGCATTTGATCTGCATAAGGGTGGTATTAAGCAGCTTATAGCTTTCAGACTTGCAAACTCCTTCAAATAGTCTTCAAGATGGAGAGCAACTATCTGGAAACAACTGAAAGGCTTCTATGAGAGAGGAGAGCTTCAACACCCTGACTTCATGTTTCTCAGACATGAAATTGAAGAGATTGATGAAACCATAGAGCACTTCGAACAGTTGTTTGAGAAAAGACCACATCAGCTTGAAGGTCCATCTACTGCTGAGTAGATGAAGAATGGAAGTTGTTCATAAGTTGGACAGGCTTGCCATTATTTGCTCCCACAATCAACAGTCCAAATTGTTGAACCTTATTTTTGTACATATGTTGTACTTTATTACATTAGTTGCTTTAGTACATTAGTTGTACTTTTGTAAAAACATGTGTTGTTTGCAATCAATATCAGTATATATATATATATATATATATATATATATATATATATATATATATATATATATATATATATATATATATATATATATATATATATATATATATATATATATATATATATATATATATATATATATATATATATATATATATATATAAACTGATCTTTTACTTTACTTCAATGTTGTAATTTCATTCAGCAAAGTGTATTGTAAAAATATATAGTGATTATTGATGGAATCAACTTGGACTGATTATTGGAATAAGGGGGAGATTGTTAGGTACAAAAAGGCCTCAGTCAAACCTAACCTACATCTTAGGGGGTGATTTTTAATCAAACCTGTTTGATGCACTTAAAGGTATAATTTAAGTCCTGATAATGCCTTATTGAAACCTGATAAGTGATTTGCAATATTAGTCAAAGTTGTTTACCCTGTTGCATATGTTGCAACTAAGGCAGATTGTCCAAGTTGTTCTACTCTGTTGAACAGGCTGGACATAAACTGTCTACGCTGCTCTAACCTGTTGAGCAGTTTGGACAAATTCTAAGTGTTCTGTTCTTTGTGAACAAAACTTGTTCTTTGTGAACAGGCTAAACACTTTATGGAATATGTTTCCACGTCCTCATGTATTGTCTTTGACCAAGAGATCAGTTAACAAAGTCAAAGACAAAGTGGAAAAATAGAAGCAGCAAAGACTGCCTACGCTATTCTGTTACATGAAGACAAAATGGATATTTGAAATGGGTGACAGACCATTTCTTATATCAAAATGGCCATAACAGAAGATGAAAAGTTTAAAGTTGACATTCTTCTTTTAGTTAAAGCCTTCTACAACAGAGACAAAAGGTAAAAGACAAATATTCTGCAATGTAAAGACAATTTTGCTTTGTCATAACGTGCGGAAAAGTTGTTTTGTCTTTTTTGGAAAGACATCCCACTATCTCTACATCCAATGAGGAAGATTCACTAAGATTCTCAGTGAAAGTATAAAAGGAAGCTTTTAAGGAATGTGATAACCAAGAGTGTGATATTCAGAACGTGCAAAGAAGTGTGTCTTTCATGCATGCAAGTCTGCTTGAATAAAACAGTAAAGTGTGTCCAAGTTGTTCTTGTTCAAGTTATCCGTCTGTCTGTCTTGTAAACAGTGAGTTCATCTTAGTGAGTGTATTCATTGTATCTAATCTTGGTGTGTCTTAGATTAGTTAAACATCTGTTGTATCTGTCATCTTAGCTTGAACCATTCCGCAGTTCAAGCTTGCTTGTAAGTAACACTTGTTGGTAATATACACAAACATTGAGAAAAGTGTGTTGAATTTTAAATAGTTGTATTCACCCCCCCCCCTCTACACCTTAGAGCAACATATTAGGGAAACTTTTTGGGACCTACAATATATATATATAGGGGTTCAATAGAAAACCAACATTCATCGGAAAACATTAGAAAACTTCCATGCACCACCACAAATGCATCACAAACGTCGCGTGATTCATCATTATTTCCACGTGATGCATCAAACACTCATGTGATGCATCGACTTCCTGCGTGATGCATTAAGATTTTTGCATTATACATCACCTAATCCAGTGGCTATAAAGTGTAAGGTTACTAACCTACGGATCCAATCTTGACGCGATGTCGTCCAACGAATGCGGAATCCTCGTTAGCGGTTTAACGGATCGATCACACACACGAAACACGGAGACACACACGATGATAGATGTAAACCCGAACGTCCCGACAGTGATTCACTCCAAGAACACACTGAAAAGTCTCTACAAGTTCGTAATCTCCCGAATGTTAACTTCTTCAAAGATTGTTAATCAAAACTGATTAGCTCTTAATTATAGGCATCAGATTCGAACTTGCCCTGGACAAGTTCGAGAAGGCCCAAGCCCACGAACTTGTCCACCATAAGTTCGAATCTAGACCTTTGAACTCATTCAAAAGTCATTGAACTTGTTCTAGAACTTATGTTTGAACTTATGTTTGAACTTAAGTAAAACATCAATTACAACCAAGTTCAAACATATATCCAATCATTATCAAAACATATATCAAACATATATTGAACATATATAAAACACATATCAAACATGTATTAATATGCAATTACGAACAATTGGACGATTACAAAATAGCATCTATACTTAGACTGCTATCGTCACACAGGATGCACTAACATAAAGTGGTTACTTGGTTTTCCGTTTCATGAAGATTTTTTATTGAACCCACCCATATATATATATATATATATATATATATATATATATATATATATATATATATATATATATATATATATATATATATATATATATATATATATATATATATATATATATATATACACGTATCTATATATATACGTATACATATATACACATACATATATATAGACACACACACACACACATATATATATATATATATGTATATGTATATATATATATACATATACATATACATACATATACATAGATATATATATATATATATATATATATATATATATATATATATATATATATATATATATATATATATATATATTATATATATATATATATATATCTATATATATATATATATATATATATATATATATATATATATATATATATATATATATATATATAGGATTGGGTTCACATGAGAACCCCTCTATTTCGTGAGAACGTGAGAACCACTCTAAAATTTGTGCATCCACTCTATAAAATTTGTGCATTTGATACTAAAATTAAATGTCTTCAATAAATTTATGCATTTCATGTAAAAATTTACGCATCTCATGCTATAATTTATCCATTTTATGTACGAATTGTGCATTTAAAAAAATTGTGCATTTGATGTTCAAATTTGTGCATTTAGTTTATAATATAATAAATATAATTTTTGAATGTAATTTTAGTGTTAGATTATGATATTTATTGATATTTAAAACTACTAATGGTTTTAAGTAAAACTTTTAACTTTTAAATTTGTGCATTTGATGTACAAATTTGTGCATTTTGGAGTGGTTCTCACGTTCTCACGGTAAAAAGGGTTTTTACCAGAACCCAACCCTATACATACATACATACATATATATATATAGTTTTGCTATACTCACACACCTCAATTCCACTAATTATGTTAATTGCATTCCCCCTCTTAATTATTTGATTCGTGATGTGGGTCCCACAAATCACATCAATATATTTTTTTATTTTTAAAATTGTGGGACCCACATATGCTTATCACACACACCCTGTTGTCGCATCACCTTTATTATTAGTATTATTTTGTTGATGTGGGCTCATAAATACTAATGACACACCCCCTATAGTCATATCATCTTTAGTTTTTATTTTTTATACTATGGGCTCCACATGCTAATGACACACCCCCTCCTTTTTCATATCAATTTTTATGAGTTATTTACAAAATTGGTCCTTAGGTTTGTATCAAACATATAATTTGGTCCCTGAACTTTCAATTAGATACAATATTACTGTAACATCCTAAAAATTAAGGTAAATAAAATATTTTATAAACTAAAATTAATTGCACTTTTATGGCTAAAATATATATAAGTGTTGACTACCACATTATTCCTATAGAATGACCAAATGTACCGTACATGTTTGCTAACTTGCACATGTAACATTGAACACTTGTACTTAAGTTTTAAAAACTTCAAACAAATGTTAACCTAATATTTATAATAGATTCTCTAGTTAATTTATTAACAACTCAATATGTGAGACATCCTCCTTTTCAGTGACATAAGATAAACGCCAGGATCAACATGTAAACCCAATAATAAATGTAATTAAAGTTTCAAACATGGAACGAGTTATTATTACATCAACACTAAAGCATCAAAGGTTTTTAAGTATACGGAGTCATAATCTAGCTATTACAACATCATTGTTCATTATAACATCACCGATATCGAGCCCCAAAGCTACATTGCCTGCAGTTTACAAAGTAGCTTCTAAAAAATCATCAGAAATTTTAGTGAAAACCTATGTAGAAGGCCCATGAACTTCTTTTCCTTTGCTTGAAAGTATTTGAATTCAACAGTAAGCTATGGCTTAGTGAGATAACAGATTACATATTCAAAATATATTTCTTTACAAGCCAAAAGTGAATACGGGCAATGCTTGCTCATTCGTGTGGAGGGCACAGATAACAAGTTTTCATCATGCAGTGAAAGCATGGATTGGCATTTCATATATCGATCGGGGAAGTACAACCTATCTGAAATGAGTATATGGGATGATCAGTCCCCGACAGTGGCCTGTTGTCAACCTCAGCCCAGGTTACACCAGATTATGAGATTATCATCATGCCGGAGCATGTACTAAAAGATGCATTTTCAAATGAACGTAAGCTACATGTTTATAACATGTCAAGTAAGAGTGTGCATCAATGACAATAAATTCTATAAGAGTGCCAACTGATATGTTATGAGCAACAAGAACATGCCAACAAATATGAATGCAAAGACAATAAGTGCTTGAATGGTAGTCTATCACTCATAGTGGGTTTTACTTAGAAAGGATGCCCTGGAAGGATACCATAGGGTCTTACACAATACAGGTAGACTTTACCGCGATAATCCAATGTGTGTTAGTCAACACCACAAAGATCCTGTTAAGTCAATGTAATAGGGCATCAATATCAATATTTGCTTATTTCATAATACTTAACTTTAAAATTTAGCTAAATGATCCGAAGTTCGGACTCTAACCGAAGTTCGGATAGACCCGAAATTCGGATGGCCCGAGATTCCATCATTAATATTTTTATTTTGCACCAATCCACCCGAAATTTGGATGCAAGCATAATCCGAAATTCAGATGCCTTAATATCCGAAATTCGTGTCCTGACTTATGATTCTTCATGTTTCCATCCGAGGTCCATTAGGTCCGAAATTCGGATGGATCCAAAATGTGTTCATCAGACCCGAGTTCACACTTAGTCATTTTTATCATTTCCAGATTTTATTTGGTCATTTTTGTACCTATCCTGTGACTAAAAACCACTGATACAATATCCAATATACTCTTTTTAACATTTAATAACTTCCTCTTAACAGATTATGTACCAAATCAGACCCCTTTTTGCCATAATTTTCACTGCTCGTCGAACACACACACTAAAACACATAGTAAAATCTTAAATCGTACTTAGGGGTTGAATCAGAGGCTGAAATTTTCTACATAGCCTACATAATACTTTATTTGAACATATCTACTTGAATAAATAACATGCATTCGCATCCACAACAAGAATCTGTGATTTGGTGTTCATAAAAACAAAACACCAAAACCCACAAATTCGTACATTTGAGTAAGTCTTACCTCAAATCATTGGTTGTAGTGGTTATAGTTCCTCTCTAGCAACGTAATTCCAGCCTTTCAGTCTTTATTTCCAGAATTTTGTGTTCTTGAATCGGTGAGGATGAAAGAAACCGTGAGTTTAGAAAGAGAAAGAGTTATGATTTCTTTTCAATGTTGTGTGTGAACGGTCACACACACTCACATGTTTATAATTATTGAAATTTTTCTTATTTGCAAAATACCCCCTTCAACTTTTGCATTTTCCTCACTTTAATTAATTTTTTTTTAAATATCCACACTTGGGATTTTGTTTTCATCAACCATGATGGTCCCTCTTTGTTAATCTCGCTCAAAAAACGACGACGATGATTTCTCTTCATCATTATCTTTTTTAATATTGAACGATGTTCATTTTACCATTGATGGTTTCTTATTGTTATGTTTGCTCAAAAAACAGTAATGAGGATTTCTCCTCATTATTTTATCATATTAAAATTCGTGAACGGAGTTTACTTAATCGCAATATTAATCCATTAATACATCAATTGGGTCTTTAATTGTTCAATACATGTAAGTTAACTTTGGGATGTTACAACATGGGCTCCACCATGCTTATACTTCGTCCGCGAAGTCATGCTACGCTAAAAAAACTTGGGTACTTGGTCTTTATATCTTCTTCAGACTCCCAAGTGTGGTTAGCTCCCCTATGATGCTTCCACTTTACCAGCACCATCTTGATAACCTTTTTTGAGCTTTTTGACCTTCATCTCCAATATGCGCTCCGACTCATCAACAAATCTTGGACGTTCATCTACTTGTATCTCAGAATGATCAGTCCATGGTTCCCTCTCAGGCACCAGACTTTTCCTTAAGTATGGCACATGAAATACTAGGTGAATTCCTGATAGCTCTTCTGGTAGTTCCAAGTGATAGGACTGATTCCCAACTTTCTCAATTATACGAAAAGGTCCAACAAATCGAGGCGATAACTTCCCTCGCTTCACAAATCTGGTGACTTCTTTCATTGGGGATACCTTTAAGTACACCCAATTGTCCTTTTGAAATTCAATAGCTTTGTGACGGTGATTGTGATAGTTCTTTTATCGATCTTGCGCCATTTTCATATACTGTCTGATGAGCTGAATCTCTTCGTTGGTTTCTTGTAGTAGAGCTGGTCCAGCAATAGGGGTTTCCCTTGTTTCTCTGCAACAAGTTGGAGTCCTACACTTCCCTCCATACAAGAACTCGGGCGGTGCCATCTTTATTGTAGAGTGGTATTTGTTGTTATAGGAGAACTCATCTAAAGGGAGATGATCGTCCCAATTACCTCCCAGATCCATGACATAAGCCCTTAACATATCTTCTAAGGTCAAAATTGTCCTTTCACTTTGTCTATCTGATTGGCGTTTATAAGAAGTACTCATAGCAATACGAGTACCAATACCATCTTGTAATGCTGCCCAGAAGTTAGACGTAAATCTACTGTCTTTGTCAGAAACAATAGATTTGGGAACACCATGCCTTGTGACGATTTCATTCATATAGATTTGTGTCAAACGTTTGAAAGAGTAAGTCTCTTTGATGGGTATAAAGTATGCAGATTTGGTTAGACGGTCAACATTGACCCAGATGGAATCATATGACGACGAGTTTTGGGTAGCTTGGTAATGAAGTCCATAGTAATATGGTCTCACTTCCATTCGGGAATAGGAAGAGGTTGCATACTACCATAGGGATGTTGATGCTCAACTTTAACTAATCTGCAAGTTCTGTACTTCTCAACATATTATCCAACATTTCTTTTCAACCCCGGCCACCAAAAATCGGCCTTCAAATCATTGTACATTTTTGTGCTTTCAGGGTGAATTGAGCATTTTGATTGATGAGCTTCTTCTAGGATTTCTTCGCGCATACCTCCGAACTTAGGATCCCATATACTTCCATACACACCCTTCAACCCAGTTCCATCATCTGCATTAGCGGTATCTGAATTCTGACGTTTTCATTTTTAACTTTCTCCTCCTTTAACGCATGAAATTAAGCAACCCTTACTTTATCAATTATGGTTGAAGTCAGCATTGTAGAAGTTAAGGCGTAACAATAAGCTTTGCAGTAAGCCTTTCTACTTAAGGCATCAGCAACCACGTTGGATTTGCTCGGATGGTATAGGATTTCACAATCGTAATCCTTAATTAGTTCCATGGATCTGTGTTGCCTCTTATTCAAGTCCTTCTGACTGAATATATACTTTATGCTTTTATGGTCAGTGTAAAGCTGACATTTGGTCCCATACAAATAATGTCTCCAGAGTTTTAGAGCAAATGTCACAGCAGTTTACTCCGTGTCGTGGGTGGAGTAATTTTTCTCATGTGGCTTGAGTTGTCTAGAAGCATACGCTATGACATTTCCTCGCTGCATCAACACTACTCCTAATCCCATGCCTGAAGCATTAGTATAGACCATGAAATCTTCATTTCCTTCAGCCAGGGCAGACACTGGAGCTTCACTTAGAAGTTTCTTCAAAGTTTCAAAAGATACGTGTTGTTCCTCTTCCCAGCTGAAAGTTGTGTTCTTACGAGTAAGCGTGGTAAGCGGAACAGCTATTTTAGAGAATTCATTGATGAATCGGCGGTAGTAACCATCCAATCGCAAGAAACTATGATTTTCTGAGGCAATTGCGTGGTGATTCCCAATTCTGGATAGCCTCAATCTTAGCTGGAACAACAATACAGATATCATGTGCCCCAAAAATTGGATCCGAATGAAATGTTGAGGGAAGGAAGTCAACAAAAGTTTACAATTGAGCTTAAGAATTGTAACATCCTCGAATTCAGTTACTGTAATTCAGATCTATTTAAGTGGATAAGTTATAATTAAGTTGAATTATGAGCAACTATTATGTATTTGGGGATATTTAAAAGTTTGTTGCTATTTTATAAAGTTACAAAGTTTAAGAAAATTTGAACTCTGAATTATTGTTAGGAAGTAGTATGAATTATAAAATCTAGTAATGATAAATTTAAGAATAAATCAGTATTTTATGGAACCGGTTAAGTTGAGGGGTGAAATGTGCAAAAATGAAGAAAGTTAAATAAAAAGGCTAAAAGCCTTTCATTTTCAAATTTTCACTCTCTCTCTAGACTCTCTCTCTAGAAAACGCTCTCTACTTCTCTCTAGATTATCTCACAAACCGACCAGCCGATTATCAAGATTTATACGTCATCGGAAAGATCTCGTGGAGTACTACAACAATCTACGGTTGGATTCTTGATTTCGTACGGATTGAGGTAAGAATCGACCCTTTTAAGTTTATGTATATCGGTTTTGAAGAACATAAATTCGAATCTGCTATTTTTATGTGATTAGAGCTAGTTTTGCTTGAGTTTTAGCAAGAATATGATAGTGTATGTATAATAGAATCGAAACTAAGCTCAATGCATGATATATCGGTGATTTTAGGCTTAGAAATGCATGTTTTAAAGTTGTAAAGATGAACAAACTCGAAAATACCAAGAACACAGTCGAAATGCAAGAACAAACTCGATTTTGGTACTAGATTCAAGTATATTTTTGAGTTTAATCCTCAAGTTCGAATGAGGGGTTCGAATCTACCCACAAACTCGAATGGGGTTCGAGTTTACCCTATGGGGGTTCGAGTTTGGTCTCAAATTCGAAAGGAAATTCGAATTTAACCCCTTAAATTCGAATTTAATGCCTAAAAATTGAAAACCCACTCTCTAAACTCGAATATTTTGAATGAAACCCATAGTCAACACATAAAATAACAAGAGTTATTCAAAGGATAAGGTGTGAACTTGAGATGGGTTCAAACTTAGTTATGGGTCGAATTTAGACATGGACCCGAAATGGGGGAAAATATTGCAAAACTTACAAAACTTGGTCTTATGAATTTAAACGGTTTTTGACTCGAGGTATTGTTGTAACTAATTTAACAGGTCCCTTGTGGTGTTGTTTAAGCCACAGTGGGGTACTTGGTGGATACGGTTGAAAGCCCGAGGAGAAATAAAAATTTACTTGAGGATTATTAACGCACCCACTGTGAGTACCTCTGATTTTAACATGTCTACATCTGCTTTATGTTTGCTTCGCCTGCTGAGGCATGTTGTTTCACTTTCGTTTGACAATCTACTAACTTGCATATATGTTGATGCACATTCATACTTGTTGCATGTCCGTTTCTTTGTTGTGCATCTTATTGATGGACCTGAGGGTCGCATCTGTACTCCGATGTTACTGTGCTATATGACCAAGAGTTGACACCTCTGTGGTCAGGATAGGCAGTAGGTCATCCCCGATCGTACGTTTGCCTAAGATGGATTATTTTATTCTTATGCCGAGCGTCATCTCGAAGGAGTTACGGCTCGGGTTTGCGTACTATGTGTACGTGTGGAAGTATACGGTATGCGTTACCGGTGTTACTTCTGGGGGCATCATAAGGGTTTGTGGAATGCGTAAAATCATTGGTATTCACTAAGCATTCGCTTACCCTCTCAGTAGTTTACTTTTTACAGGAAAAAGGGAAATCTGCTGCTGGACCTTCTAGTTAGGTCGTCTGTTGAAGTAATTGAAGATATTTGTTATTCCGCTTGGTATTTGGTATGGGATTATTGCTATTATATGTTTGGGATGATTGTAATAAACTTATGAGTATGTAGACTTAGATTTGGTACCTTGTAGCACCGTAGGGTGTTTGACACTGTTGCGTTACTTTATTTATATGCTTCCGCACTTAAATTAGGTTGTCAGATCATTATGTTATTATATGATGGTGATTAATCCTGGGTGTTATTTAAATGGTGGTTATTGTGGCAAGGGTGTCACACAAGATGGTATCAGAGCAGTAGTTTGAGATTCAAGTGTCCGTAAGGTCTTTGTCTCAAACATTAAGTGATGATATGTAGTGGTTTAAGTAATGATCTGAACTAAGATAGGTTACGATCTAGTAATCATAGGAAAGTAAATTTCAAACGGGACAACATGTGATGTAGTTAATTATGTGATGGGATCACTAAATAATTTATATATTTTATATATTTCAGAACATGTCTGGAGAAGGAATGGCGCCACGAGAAACGAGGGAAATGGTGCTATCAATGATGGCAGAACAAAACAGAATGATTCAAGACCAATTTCGGGCGCGAGATGAGGCCAAAGCCAAAAGAAAAGAAGACAAGAGAAAAGAAAAGAGGGAATATGAAAGGAATTATGTTGTGGATGACATAAACCTTAGGAATAAAGATAAACGTAAAGACAAGGGCAAGGAAAAGATTGATTATGAAACTGGGATTGATGAGAATTACATGAACTATGTAATTAGATCATTCAAGGACTGGCAACCACCCACATTATCTGGATCTCTGAGAATTGAGGAAGCAGAAATGTGGATTACAATTATGGAACAAATCTTTAAGGAGATGAATTGTAAGGATGAGTACAAGGTATTTTTGGCTAAGGATCAATTGATTGGACAAGCTAAGGAATGGTGGAAGTGTTGGGAAAAAGAATTGGGATCCGAGTTGATTGCTTCCTTTAGTTGGGAACAATTCAAGTTGTTGTTTAGTAGGCAATATGGTGAGCTTGATATCGTACCACGTGTTAATCATGTAGAAAGAGCTATTGGAAAGATTGTAAAGTCTGGAGAAGATGAACTAAATGGACTATTCTTGAGGTCAAGAACAAATAAACGTGATAGAAGTAAGAGATGTTGCCATTGTAATCAATTTGGACATAAGGCTAACAAATGTCCAATGAAGGTCGATGCTTGTTATAATTATGGAAAAGTGGGCCATTTTAGCAGAAATTGCAAAATTCGACCAAAGAGTTAGCATGTAATGATATTACATGATGAAACTATGAATGAAAGGTTCAACAAAGAGATGAGATCTCTGAGATTGTGGTTAAAATTTTTGGACGTTAATCCATAGAGTTAGAAGTGTACTTTAAAGATTCCATATGTAATATTTCATCGAAGTTATATAATGCTGAAGTTAACATGAAATCGAGTGATATAAAGTTTTATTACTAATATAAGTATAATCATGTTTGTGAAATGAGAATATTCGAGTATATAAATAGGCAGTAGATGAATAGCCAAGATGAACTTGGAAGCTTTGAATTGGAAAAGATGTTATAAACTTCTTGGAAATTTATGAATGAGTTTAGAAGTTGTAATAAAGTTTAAGTTTGACCATGATGGGTTAAAAAGAATTGGAACTAATAGTATTAGTATCCTATGTGATATGTTTAAAGGATTGATAACAACTTGTAGTGTTTATCATAAAACAAAATAGCATCAACTTGTATTAAAAGGAAACGGTAAGGTATATTGTATTGAATATTTTAAGCTTACAAAGGTTGTGGCTGAAAACACATGACACGAACTATTCATGAGAATTTGATGTAGTTGGAGTCAAAGAGGCTATTTCAATATTTGAAATATGTAAATTTTATAACAGAAAGAAAAGTAATTCAAGAATTTCTGAGAAAGCAAACGAAGGTATGAGAATACGTGACTTGTATTAATATTGAATGGGATTTGGAATATGCAATGCGAAGTATAAATTAAGAAATATATGCGAATTATAATTGATCGGAAGAGGGATATAATATTTAATGAAATGGAAATTTGATTAAACATAAAAAGTTTAAAGAGACTTTGGACATTAGGGAAATTGCTTATACAGCAAAGAAAAGTCTAGTACTACGATTCAGAATCTAAGGAAGATTCGGAGGTGATCATGAGTTCTGTTTGATTTTGGGTGTCGATCAATTATTTGTATCTACTTCTTTTGCTCAACAAGTGTAAATACTTTGATCTAATTTGTCGATTGTGATTGATGTTGAAATTGCTAAGTAACACGTTAGTTAGCGTAGATCATGTGTATCATGATTGTGCTTTAGTGATTGAGGAGGTAGTACTCAATCCTGACTTGATTTCAATAGAGACCGGTGATTTGATACGATAATTAGAAAGAACTTATTACATATATGTGACAAGACGCATGTAGTTTGCAATGAAGGAATAATAAAGATAACTACGCCGAAAGGAGGCGAGAGATTTGTATATATGAGTATTGGAGAAGCGGGGATCAATGTCTAATGATGATTGTTAGGTCCCGAAAGTTGATTGCTTAGGGCTGTGAGTTTTGTTTGGTATATGCTATTGATACCAAGGCTGAAGAGAAAACTGTGGCCGATGCGCTTGTTGTCCCAAATGTTTCCATATGTGTTTCTAGAAAACTTGTCTGATGTGCCACTTGAAAGACAAGTGAAATTTTGTGTTGACTTGATCCCTGGAGTTTCTTCAATAGCTTGTTGTTCGTATCGGTATGTATCTACTGAAAGGTAAGAGATGATGAAACAACTTTAGGAGTTATCAGATAAGGGCTTCGTTAGATTGAGTTCTTTGTCATGGGGAAGCCTGATATTGTTTATGAAACAAAGGATGTCATAATGAGAATGTGTATAGATTAACATGATTTGAACAAATTGACTATAACAAGTAAGTATTCGCTGCCAGGAATTGATGATTATTGATCAGTTGCAAGGGGTTGGTTATTATTCAAAGATTGATTTATGTTCAGGATATCACTAGTTGAAAGATTTGTAAGGATAAAATACTGAAAATGGATTTCAGGGATAGTTATGAGTTTTACGAGTATTTTGTTATGCCATTTGGGATAGCGAACACCCCAACTGTTTCATGGACATTATGAATAAAGATTTGTATATCAATGTTGGGGGAAATCTGTAATCAAAATTATCGATAATATGTTGGTATAAGTTTAAAGTTGAATATGTCAAATCGTGAGTTTTGATTATAATAGATTATATTTTGGGATATGTGATTGCTGGAAGTGGATCTCGGAGGATTCTGCTAAAAAGGGGAGTGATTGAGAATTTGAAGTTTGTCTCGCAGTATTACAAGAATTAAGAAGTTTTCTACGATTGGTAGATTGTAGACAACTTGATTAATTCGGTATATTATATATATACGGAATCAAGAAGGTTATTGCTAGAAAAAATTGCACAGATGTGCATGAGTAAGGTTATCATTATTTCCAGGGTATTCTAGAATTGATTATGTCTTATTAGAAGAGTTGTTTCATGTTTAACTTTTGGTTTGCTTTACAAGTAGGATTATGCACTCATATAGCTATGAGTACAGCTTACCGACCTCGACAAATGGTCAAAATGAATGAACTATTTTCATATTTGAATACATGATGAGATCATGTATTTTGGATTTAAGTATCAACAAAAAGGAACAAGTTAGCACTATGGTGTATTGATTCATTTAGAATAACAGAAAAGTTAGGAATCTGTTATCTCATTTGGAATTATCTAAGGAAATATCGAAATAGCACTTGGTGTTTTATGTGGAAAGCTTTATGTAATCTTCACAACTGGTAATGAAGATTGGGATGATTATACCGAATTGGAATTCATGAAAGGTTAGTATATGTAAAGAAGTCGGAGTATATTACAGATATGAAATTAATTAAGTTAAGAAACAAAGACATTAAAATGGTATTGATATGTTGGAAGCATAACAAAGAAGTAAATCACATTTGGGAGACAAAAGTCGATACGTTGAAAAAGTATAAGTATGTATTCGAATCTAAATAAACTTCGATGACGAAGTTTGAGCGTGGTGGAGCCCATGTTGTAACATCCTCGAATTCAATTACTGTAATTCAGATCTATTTAAGTGGATAAGTTATAATTAAGTTGAATTATGAGCAACTATTATGTATTTGGGGATATTTAAAAGTTTGTTGCTATTTTATGAAGTTACAAAGTTTAAGAAAATTTGAACTCTGAATTATTGTTAGGAAGTAGTATGAATTATAAAAGCTAGTAATGATAAATTTAAGAATAAATCAGTATTTTATGGAACCGGTTAAGTTGAGGGGTGAAATGTGCAAAAATGAAGAAAGTTAAATAAAAAGGCTAAAAGCCTTTCATTTTCACATTTTCACTCTCTCTAGAAAACGCTCTCTACTTCTCTCTAGATTATCTCACAAACCGACCGGCCGATTATCGAGATTTATACGTCATCGGAAAGATCTCGTGGAGTACTACAACAATCTACGGTTGGATTCTTGATTTCGTACGAATTGAGGTAAGAATCGACCCTTTTAAGTTTATGTATTTCGGTTTTGGAGAACATAAATTCGAATCTGCTATTTTTATGTGATTAGAGCTAGTTTTGCTTGAGTTTTAGCAAGAATATGATAGTGTATGTATAATAGAATCGAAACTAGGCTCAATGCATGATATATCGGTGATTTTAGGCTTAGAAATGCATGTTTTAAAGTTGTAAAGATGAACAAACTCGAAAATACCAAGAACACAGTCGAAATGCAAGAACAAACTCGATTTTGGTACTAGATTCAAGTATATTTTCGAGTTTAATCCTCAAATTCGAATGAGGGTTTCGAATCTACCCACAAACTCGAATTTAACCCCTTAAATTCGAATTTAATGCCTAAAAATTGAAAACCCACTCTCTAAACTCGAATATTTTGAATGAAACCCATAGTCAACACATAAAATAACAAGATTTATTCAAAGGATAAGGTGTGAACTTGAGATGGGTTCAAACTTAGTTATGGGTCGAATTTAGACATGGACCCGAAATGGGGGAAAATATTGCAAAACTTACAAAACTTGGTCTTATGAATTTAAACGGTTTTTGACTCGAGGTATTGTTGTAACTAATTTAACAGGTCCCTTGTGGTGTTGTTTAACCCACAGTGGGGTACTTGGTGGATCCGGTTGAAAGCCCGAGGAGAAATAAAAATTTACTTGAGGATTATTAACGCACCCACTGTGAGTACCTCAGATTTTAACATGTCTACATCTGCTTTATGTTTGCTTCGCCTGCTGAGGCATGTTGTTTCACTTTCGTTTGACACTCTACTAACTTGCGTATATGTTGATGCACATTCATACTTGTTGCATGTCCGTTTCTTTGTTGTGCATCTTATTGATGGACCTGAGGGTCGCATCTGTACTCCGATGTTACTGTGCTATATGACCAAGAGTTGACACCTCTGTGGTAAGGATAGGCAGTAGGTCATCCCCGATCGTACGTTTGCCTCAGATGGATTGTTTTTTTCTTATGCCGAGCGTCATCTCGAAGGAGTTGCAGCTCGGGTTTGCGTACTATGTGTACGTGTGGAAGTATACGGTATGCGTTACCGGTGTTACTTCTGGGGGCATCATAAGGGTTTGTGGAATGTGTAAAATCATTGGTATTCACTAAGCATTCGCTTACCCTCTCAGTTGTTTACTTTTTACAGGAAAAAGGGAAATCTGCTGCTGGACCTTCTAGTTAGGTCATCTGTTGAAGTAATTGAAGATATTTGCTATTCCGCTTGGTATTTGGTATGGGATTATTGCTATTATATGTTTAGGATGATTGTAATAATCTTATGAGTATGTAGACTTAGATTTGGTACCTTGTAGCACCGTAGGGTGTTTGACACTGTTGCGTTACTTTATTTATATGCTTCCGCACTTAAATTAGGTTATCAGATCATTATGTTATTATATGATGGTGATTAATCCTGGGTGTTATTTAAATGGTGGTTATTGTGGCAAGGGTGTCACACGAATCAAGGAATACTTTTGTTTCGAATGTTAAGACGTACCTGCCTCAACCAGAATTCACATTTTGAGGTCTTTGAATAAATAAGAATGTCATCGATCAAAACGATGACAGATTTGTCAAGCATTGACCGACAAACTCTATTCACGAGATCCATGAAAGCAACTGGCACATTTGTAAGACCAATAGGCATCACCAGAAACTCGTAGTGTCCGTAACGAGTTTTGAAAGTCGTTTTAGGAATATCATCTTTGTGAACTTTTAGTTGATGATACCCCGATCGAAGATTAATCTTCGAGAAATAACTGACGCCTTGCAACTGGTCGAAGAGGTCATCAATTCGGGGCAGTGGATATTTGTTCTTAATGGTCACCTTGTTAAGTTCACGGTAATCAATGCACATACGCAATTTGTCATCCTTCTTTTTTAAAAACAGAATTGGAGCGCCCCAAGGAGAAGAATTTGGGCGTATGAATGCATTATCGAGCAATTCTTACAATTGCTTCATCATTTCCTACATTTCATCAGGAGCAAAGTGATAAGGAGCTTTGGCTATGGGAGCAGCTCCAGAAATAAGATTGATGCGGAATTCCACCTGACGGTCTGGCGGCAATCCTGATATATCTTCTAGAAAGACATCTGGAAATTCTGAAACAACGAGAACAGTAGAAAGAAGTTTGTTTTCAGCCTTTGCATCCACAACATAGGCCAGATAGGCAGAACAACCCTTAACAACGTGCTTATGGGATTTAGAAATAAAAATAAGGCATAAATTGCCTTTTTGCCGTTCTCCATAATTACATGTATCACAACTGTTGGGAATTAATGTTTGTTTATGAATGTAATAAGTCTATGGTGCATTTTGTAATTTCTTAGTAGTTTTGTTTGTATATAAATAGATGTAAGTGTATTGTAGACGTACATAACTTGCACGGATATTCCATTTTGTACAGCTAGGTTACTTCGTTTTCAGTGCATTCATTCCAAGAACCGTATTGTAATTGTTCATCTCAGAAATCAATCATTCGGTCATTTATGGTTAGATTTCTTGTTCTTTATTGTTTGAATCTAGTTTGTGATTGTTGTTATTGAATTATCAACGACCCACAGGGGTAGTGATCTTGATCATCCTCTTCTTACATACTATTTGGGCTTCATTATGGACAAGCTAATCCATCCCCACAATTACATCAAACTCCCCAATTTCCATTGGATTAAGTCTAAGTTAAAGACTATGTCTTCTATTAGTAATGTACAATTCCTATATACTTCATCAGCTTTAACTAACATGTTGCTAGCAGTTTCGATATCAATTACAAATTGCAAATTTGACATAGGCATGTTAAGTTATCGTGCAAATGAAGTAGAGACAAAGGAACGGTTTGCTCCCGAATCAAACAGAATACGAGTAGAAATGTAATTTACTAAGAACGTACCAGTGAACCTCAGGGTCATCCTTTGCATCTTCAACAATAATTTGTAACACCCTGGTTGGAGCCCTTGAGGTTTGTTCCCTCCTAGCGGTGGAAGCTCCAGAAGACCTTGTAGTTGATTGTTGGTTATTTTGAGATTGTGGGGGTTTTACACATTTTCTTGCAAGATGGCCGATTTTATGGCAGTTGTAGCACGCCTCAACTTTCCTGGGATAATTCTCCCAATGATGCCCTTTCTGTCCATAGCAGTAGCAACACATATCCTGGGTTTTGCATTCCCCAGAGTGAGTCTTTCGGCATCACCGACAATCCCTTGATTCAAGCCGAAAAAGCCCCTTCCTTTCCTTGGTGAGGATGATGGTTGATTTGTTTGAGGTGATCATCGAGATGATCCAGAGTTCCCATATTCTCGTTGCCTTTTTGGCGGCGACGGTTGAGTTGGACCAGTAGCAGCTAATCCCATGACGTATCCAGAAAGCAGTAAAATCTGGTCCACATTCTCGGCAGCTTCCAATATCCCAGCAAATTTTGTATATCATAACCTAAGTTTGAGTCCAAGTCGTTGCAGACACTTGAGGCCATAAACTAATGCTCTGATACCAAACTGAGACATCCTCCATTTTAGTGACGTGATAAACTCCAAGATCAACATGAAAACTCAATAATAAAATGTAATTAAAGTTTCAAACATAGAACGAGTTATTATTACATCAACACTAAAGCATGAAAGGTTTTTAAGTCTACGAAGTCATAATCTAGCTATTACAACATCATTGTTCATTTTAACCTCACCGATACGCAGCCTCATTGCTACATTGCATGCAGTTTACGAAGTAGCTTCTAAAAGATCACCGGAAATTATAGTGAAATCCTATGTAGAAGGCCCATCAACTTCTTTTCCTTTGCCTGAAAATATTTGAATTCAATAGTAAGCTATGGCTTAGTAACATAACATATTACATATTCAACATATATTTCTTTACAAACCAAAAGTGAATACGGGCAATGCTTGCCCCTTTGTGCGGAGGGCACAGATAACAAGTTTTCATCATGCAGTGAAAGCATGGATTGGTAGTTCAAATATCGATCGTTGTATGTAACATGTCAACTACGAGTATGCATCAATAACAATAAATCATATAAGAGTGTCAACTGATATGTTATGAGGAACAAGAGCATGCCAACAAATATGAATGCAAAGACAATAAATGTTTGAATAGTAATCTATCACTCATAGTGGGTTTTACTTCTAAAGGATGCCCTGGAAGGATAGCACAGGGTCTTACACAATACAGGTCGGCTTTACCGCGATTTATAAATCAATGTGTGTTAGTCAAGACCACAAAGATCCTGTTAGATCAATGTAATAGGACATCAATATCAATATTTGTTTATTTCTTAATACTTAACTTTGAAATTTAGCTAAATGATCCGAAGTTCGGACCCCAACCGAAGTTCTGATAGATCCGAAATTTGGATGGCCCGAGATTCCATCCTTAGAATTTTTATTTTGTACCAATTCACCTGAAATTCGGATGCTAGCATGATTCGGAATTCGGATGCCTTAATATCCGAAATTCGTGTCCTGACTTATGATTCTTCAAGTTTCCAACCAAGATTCATTAGGTTTGAAAGTCGGATGGATCCGAACAGACCCGAGTTCACACTTAGTCATTTTTATCATTTTACAGATTTTATTTGGTCATTTTTGTACCTATCCTACGACTAAAAACTACTGATACCAGATCCAATATACTCTTTTTAACATTTATTAACATCCTCTTCAACAGATTATATACCAAATCAGACCCTTTTTTTCCATAATTTTCACTGCTCATCGAACACACACATTAAAACACATAGTAAAATCTAAAATCGTACTTAGGGGTTGAATTAGAAGCTGAAATTTGGTACATAGCCTACATAATACTCGATTTGAACATGAATAAATAACATGCATTAACATCCATAGCAAGCATCTGTGATTCGGTGTTCATAAAAAACCGAAAACCAAAACCCACAAATTCGTACATTTGAGTAAGTCTTACCTCAAATCGTTGGTTGTAGTGTTATAGTTCCTCTCTAGTAATGTAATTCCAGCCTTTCAGTCTTTAATTTCTAGAATTTAGTGTTCTTGAATTGGTGAGGATGAAAGAAACCGTGAGTCTAGAAAGAGAAAGAGCTATGGTTTCTTTTCAGTGTTGTGTGTGAACGGTCACACACACTCACCCGTTTATATTTATTCAAATTTCCTTAATTGCAAAATACCCCCTTCAACTTTTGCATTTGCCTCACTTTAATTAAGTTTTATTAAATATCCACACTCTGGATTTTTTTTCATCAACCATGATGGTCCCTCTTTGTTAATGTTGCTCAAAAGACGACGATGAGATATTTCTCATCATCATTATCATATTTAATATCAAACGATGTTCATGTTACCAATAATGTTTCCTTATTGTTATGTTTGCTCAAAAAACAATAATGAGGATTAATCCTCATTAGTTATCATATTTAAATTCGTGAACGGAATTTACTTAATCACAATATTAATCCAATAATACATCAATTGTGTCTTTAATTGTTCATTACATGTAAATGTTAAATTAGGGATGTTACAATACGAATTATGCTTAACTAGCTTGTACATTTGGCATCAATTGTTGTAATAAAGATACCCTAAATTATGTACAAGTACCTAAACAAGAAAGTACAAGAATGTATAACATAATAGATTGTGAAGTGGAATCTAGTGATTAAATATAAAGACACAAGAGGTTCTAAATGAAGCAAACTAAAGGCTCAAGGGTTTAGGTGCATAAAGTAAAGAATTATATGGGTGGAAAATGTATTTTGGTGGCCAATGGGGGAACAAAACCGATTTCTGTGGTCGGTCATTTTCATTCTCAATTAAAAGACTCTCAAATGCCTTTGGGTTCCATAGTTTAAAGAAGCTTGGAAACAAATCTTGATCAAGAAACATAGTTATTTAGCTTGGAAATCAAAATGTATGACTTCATCTACTTTTCTTCCTCCTTTTCCCTATGTTGTGGAGTTGAGCCCTTACCCCCAATAACAATGACTTCAATGGCAATTATTTAATTTGTAAAGCTTTTGCAAAAAGGATGGTAGAAAGCTTGCTAAAATGACCACTTGATTAGTAATCCACGAACATTATATGTAAAAATGAGATATTTAGCCTTGTAGTCCATAGATGGGTTGTAAATCTATGGAATTACTTTAATCAATTATGAACTCCTTTAAATGCAAGATTTGATATGTCTGTGATGCTTAGAAAGGAGCTATTATTTCCTATAATTATTGTTTTAAAGTGGTTTTGAGTTGTACAAGAATATTCACTGAAACCAAACCAAACATAGTTGTCCTGCACTTGAAGAAGAAAAAAATACGTCATTTTTAAATATAGCTCAGATCGTAAAAAATTTTATATCGGAATGTAGATAAAAATCAGGAAGTAATGGTATATTTAGATTGATATAAAATAAAACCTATTAAAAGTTATTACAGAAAAAGAGAATAAAAGTATAAATGAAATAGAATATTTTAAAATAATATATGTGGGGCCCACAAAAAATTTTGGATTTTTCATTCGGTGGCTTAGGAAAAGTTGGTGGCTCGGCTTAGGAATAGGAAATTTCCCCCTGCTAAATGTGTTTTATAATAATAATAATAGAACAAAATTGTGAAAAGAATTTCGTATGTGAGCTTCTGTCCAAAAAATTACTCGTGGTTGTCCAAACAAGCTAGTCACATCAATTTGACTTGAATGAACCGCCAATGCATAAAAAATATGTTTATCGCAATCCACAACTCTGACACGAGTCACCAAGACATAGTGAATATGTGTATCGCGATTCGTAACCCCAACACGAGCCACCAAGACATACTGAAAATGTGTATCACGATCCACATACGACACAGTCATGCTGCTTATATAGACCAGTTGCTTTTGATTAGAATGATCGAATACCTTTAGATCACTTACCAGCGTACCCTACGTATATCAAGAGTCGTCATCAATGGTGAATGACTTTTTTGGACAAGATCCGTTTATGCAAAATTTCATAAATTATCAGCCAATACAGGTATTAAATAATTATTTTTATGTTTATTTATGTTTTTCATCATCTATGTGATTCACTTTGTTTTATATGATAAACAATTAGGAACCGACAAGTTCATGGCAATATGGATACACTCATCACGATCTTACACAACAACATGAGTATTATTCTCATCCACCAACAATCCAGGTACAATGTATAATATTGATTATAATGTATATTATTCGGTTTATTGGATGGTTGATATTAAGAATTTTTATCTTCAATTTTATATAAATACCAATACGATACAGACATCCACTCATGAATGAAATTCTTTCATATTTTGTAACTATATGTCATCGGCATAAAGATGTTGAAGGTGATGGAAATTGTGGTTTCCGATAAATAATTGTTGCTATAGGTCACAAAACGAGTTATCGGAGGAGTTACGTAAAAATAAAAAACATACAAAACCATCATCGACTACGAAAGAGTGAAAGAATCCTTAAAATGGAAAGGTTCCGGATTTGCACCAATTCATCATTGGTTGTTTATACCTAATTTTGGAATTTTGATCGCTAATAAGTATGAGTGCATTCTTTATTGTTTAACAAATGATGGCAACAAGACGTATTTTTCTCTTTGGTCAACCCCACGTTTTGAAAATGATTCCATCACAATCGCACACGTGCATGGAATCATTTTATAAAAGTTGATTAGCGAGAAGGTCATCCAATGCCGACTATTTGTGGGTATAATTAGCATTCCATAAAAAGCATAACAAAAAAAAGTGGATGGTAAGATTTGTATAAAGATTGGTCACTTGCCTACAACCAAACTTATAATACTGAGTGTAATGTGCATGTACCGTTGAAGTAATAATTTATACAAATTTATTTTTATCAAGGGTTGTTATGTAATTCATGGAATCATTAAATTATATTGTTTATTATAATTTTTCGAATGATAAAAACAAAAAAAAATAATATGTGTTTTTAAAATTTTCGAATGAAAAAAGTAGATAAAATTTAATATTAGAAAATTAATGGAGAACTATGTGGATATCAATAACCAATTTTTAAAATTAGAAAAAGAATAGACTTGTTTGGATAACAATAACTGATCGCAAAAAAATAATGATAGTAAGTTTCGAGGATCAAAATGTAACAAATTTCATATTAAAATTGTATTGTAATAAAATTATCTAAATAAGTAAATCGTAATATAAAGTAAAATACAAGGATCATTAATTTACTTTATATAATTCATTAACAATCATTGATTTATAATGATTGAATGATTAATGTTTATAAATTAAAAAACTATTATACAATCAAATCAATCAATAATCAGTTAATAGTTATTTAATGATTATTAGTTAAATCAACTAATAATTATATAATGATTAGAATAATTAAAAGAAATTAAGAAGAGGGGTGTAATTAGAAAAGTGGGTGTGTGGATAGAATGACTCATATATAGAGTAATTAAAACTTCCCATCTTTCGATTCTCTCCAAACCATCTCAACAATTCACACCAAACCAAACCCATTGCAATTTCATTTATAAAAAATAAATCAGCATACTGGTAAGCAATATGCCTCAAGTCGTAGACGCGGCAATACTAATCCTTGCACCAATTCATTATTTCGTCCACCTCGACAACAAAATATTCAACCGATTTTTTTCTCAAACAGTTCCATACGTACCATATTTTCATCCTTCATTCAACAACCATTTACATCATCCATTCCCACAAAACACATACTCTTCACAACAAATTTCATACGTACCACAATTTTCACAACAAATTCCAGTACGTACCACAATCTTCACAACAATCATTTTTTCAATCACCCTCGTTGAACTTTTTAATGATGATTTTAACCCATTTCTAGGTGGCAACCAACACAACAAGATTCTGACGATGGCGAAGCCATTCCCAAAACACAACAAGATTCACATGACAACAACAAACTGACACCTTACCGGTTCCTAAAAGAGGTCCAGAGTAGACTTCTCCGGAAGAAAAAACTTTGCCAGAATACTTCCGAGGATCCAACAATTGGAAACGCCAAAAAACGTGACAGATATTGGGCGCGATGTTTGGATAATTTTTTGAAGTCGATTACATGGAATGACCCACATCGTTCATAAACTCAACTAAACTCAAAATTGAAAGATATGAATGAAAATTAAAAAAAGTTCAATGTTTTGATCAACAACAAATGGAACAATCGACGGTCAAACGAGAGCGAATACAACATTTTAAGGAATACACAAGAACAATTCAATGAAACCAACAAAAATAGGTCATTTCCAAATGACTCAACATGGAATATGCTTCGTTAACATCCAAATTGGGACAACGTACCAGGCATAAACGAGTCTCTCTTACCCGAACGTAAAAGATAAAAAATGTCACTGGGGTCAATTAATGTCAGAACACCATCGTCGGATGCAACATTTTTAGGTATTCTATAAAAGGATGATGATGAACAGTCGGATTCACCACACCGAAAAGGAAAAAAATCGACATCAACATCAAGTGAGCATGACATTTCGAACAAATTGTATATTTTATTCCCTGATGATTGATGATGTTGAATACAAGAAACGACACCGGTGGAAACTCGACGAAATCAAAGAAAAAAAAAGCTTTGTTAAACATCGAGTCGAAGAATGAATATCAACATCAAAGAGATATAAAGTTTTTCGCAAAACCATATGATCATTTACAAGGTGTCATATTGCAAGTGATATTAGACAAAAATAGAGAAATTGTGGCGCGTTGAGGTTTGGAGTTTTATGAATTTTTATTTTTTCGTAACTTTTATTTTAATTTTGTATAATTTTTAGTTTCGTAATTTTTATTTTCTAGTTTCGTAACTGTTATTTTCAATATTTTATAATTTTTATTTTTTCTAGTTTTTAAAAAAATTAAAGTTTTATTTATAAACTATAAATGGATTTTATTGCATAATAAAAATTTAAGATAGATAGAAAGTCGAGAATGATGAGTATTTCCAAAGTTTTAAAATGAAAACCGCACATGCTGACCAAAGGCCGTTTCTAGTTTCCAAGGTGTTAGGGCGAGGGATTAACAACGTCAACATAAAAAAAAAAGACTCTTTCATACGTAACCACGGTGGTGTGTTGTATGTTGTTAGTATAACTGGCCACATGCTGGAAGACAGACTCATATTGCCATATGGATTGAAACCATCAGCAGCCAACCCTAATCGGACGTTTCTAGTTTCTCGTACAAAACTGGAATATCTTTCATCACCAAACCCAATAAGCAATCCCAAACGGACCCAGAAGCCCAAAACTCATCCGGACCAAGCTACCTAGATCGCTACCCGCGCTCGGCATCGCGGTCGCGCCCTGGCCATCGAACACGACCGCGCTCACAACCGCTACCAAAATCGTGTCGTCCGCGTTACCCTCATCACGGCCGCGCTCAGAAAGCGGGGGGGGGGGGGGGGGGGTCGCGACCGCGACTGCAAACGAACAGTGTTGCTCTATTGTCGCTTTCATGGCTGCCCCAGGGGATTTAATACCCCCAAACTCGATTTCCGGCAAAACACAACAAAAACATATATAACTACAGGCTACAAGCTAAGAGCCAAACCCATGAATCAACAACATCTATCAATATTCAGAATAAGGGATTAAAACTCTTGCCCTCACTTTGCTCAAGAGCAATATAGAGGTGATGATGATGATCCATTTTCAGCAACCAATTTTCGTCTCCAGATCTCCCCTTGTTGTTCCTGATACTCATCGCAACACATACACAACACACACCCTTTCATTTTCTAAATTTGGCAAGAAGAAAGGAGTTCAAAAGGAAGCTCTTATATATGATTTCCATTTATGGAGGTTCCGACCCGCTAACCTGAACCCGACATCACAGTTTCACAATTAATATCATTTTAACCCTTTTAACTCTGTGATCTCATGATTATAGTTAATCCGCTAAAATAATAACCCAGCAAGACGTAGAACTCAATCCTGACACATATAATCCACTAATCGGGATATTATTCGACCAACGCAATAATAATAATAATTTAAATATCCACTAAAATAATTACACATACCAGGTCAAAAGTCCGGATGTTTCATTATATTTAAGTAAAATGCATACATATTTTTCTTTAGAAAAACACATACCATTGTATAAATTTTTAAGAGTTTAACAATACATAATACATGCACAACTAATAACATAAAATGGTTTATCTAAGAAAGCATACTAAAGGTCCCGAAAGGTTACCCAAGTATATAGCCTTAAGCTGTAGATGGAGGGGAGGGGGTGAATACAGCTATTAAAAACTACACACAATTTTCTCAATGTTTGTATGTATTATCAACAAATGTTAATTACAAACAAGCTTGAATGCGGAAATGTTCAAGCTGAGATGACAGATACAACAGTATGTTTAATGTCACACCTCGATACCCCGGTTGGCAACGAAGCGTGACGTCGCGGAAGCGTAACCATAATCATAATGAACGACCACTATATGGACGTTTTCAAAAATACATTGGTTTAACTTTAAAAGATATAAATGTTTTACATAACCCGAAAATGATAAAAGTAGTTCGCAAGATACAGAGATTTAAATACATAATTAAATTGTCCAAAATAATGCAAGTAAATCTCCGACGGTTTGAAACTGAGTGCGACTCCTTAAATGCGGAAGCTTGAAAATACTACCGAGGGGTAGGACTTGCCTTAATTTCCTGAAAATACACGCTAAAATACGTCAACAAAAATTGTTGGTGAGCTCATAGGTTTATACGAAAATCTGACTTGTATGGACAACAATAGTAGAGATTGAATTTATAAAATCATAAATTCCATGTTATGTATTACATATAAACCATCATGCAACCGAAGCTTAATTAAAATGAGTTTGCCTGTGCAGTATTCCCATACGTAATACCGTGTGTTGAATATATATGCACCCGCTGTTAGCCGACCCGAACTAACCCGAGTGGGGGACATGACTCCCAGTAGATCTATCCACAATATATTCGCGCTTACAAATAAATGCAATTAACGGTTCATGATATAAGGGCTGATGGAACCACATGTGTAATACATAATAGAAATGAAGATATTTTCGTGTCCATATAAAAACGAAGCATGTATTTCATCCCCAAAACATAACAGTGTGAAAAAAGGGGCTATGAGAACTCACCGAGATTGCGATGGTAAAAACTAGCGAAAAAAAGCTATTTAGCGTGAACGGGTGGATGATGCGTCGAGTGAGTTTAATCAAGTCCTAAATGATAATAAGGACTTAATATCTCTAATACATGATGATATATATATTTATAGATTTTTATGTCTTAAATCACCCAACATTACAAGTTTATAAAATCCGCTTAAAACGTCAAGTTTATATTTATATAATTTTCCAGCTTTTTCGGAGGTTTTTCGGCCTACTTTGAGGCTGTTTTTGACCAAGCTCCAAAATGTTTTAGACTTTGGTTTTCTAGGACATTAAACTACTATATACAAAGGATTTTTAGAATCAAGAACGTCCATTTTTCGAGATGTTTAGGTTGGTGAAAAAGCTCGTTAAAAACTCTATGTTGGCCATTTTTGAGCTGTCAAACTTTCGGTTTCCCAAATAATTTCTGGAGGTCTTAAACTCCAAAATAAATTATGAAAAATTCCAGATCTATAATTAAGATATAGATCTAACTTTTGAGACAAAACTCATTTCGTTGTGTTATGAATTAGTTATGATTTTTCAAAGTCGATATATATTTTCGGCCGAAAATCCGTAGTTTATAAACTTGAAATAACTTATGATTCTTGTTGTTTATTCAAAGACTACTTGTATAAAAGTCATAAAAGTTATATAACACATGTATATCACATGTTTTCACAATATTAACACTTTTATAATGTTTTCATATATTCATAAACACATTTAAAGAAACAACTTAAAAATAAAAAAAAACTAGAAACTTATAAACTTGAGTTTTTATGAAACTTGTTGTTGTAGGTGATTATATATATTATGCAAGACTTATATAAACATAAATGTATGATGAAATAAGCTTGTATTTACTTACTTTGAAGTATTTAGAGTATGAAATTGAGAAGAAGTTGGAACTCTTGCAAGATTTGGACCAAGAACACTTGAATTTCACCAAGAACACTTGAATGAAAATGTTTGTCGTGTGTGTATGTGTGGGATCCGGTTTTTAGAGAGAAAAACAAGGGTTTTGGTGTGAATAATAAGAAAGGGAAGCTCTCTATTTATAGGCAAAAGATGGAGGTTGAATTGATGGTGATAAGAGGGGTGGAGTGTAAGATCTTCTTTGAATTGAAAGGAGGATGGTGTAGAGGGATTTGATGTAGATATGTTGAGTAAAAAAATATTTATCAAGTCCTTTATGTACCTCCTATGGGCAGATTTTTCAAGATATTATCTTGTATTTTCATTTTTTTATTTTTGTATAAATGTATTTAGAATGTATTCTTGTATTTCCCTTTTCTTGTAAATTTATAAATACTTTTGAATGCATTGTTTTAATGAATTGTTTTAGTCTTGCATAATTAATGTTAAGTAACTGTATTAGTGTATGATTAGTGTCACTAATCATAGATTAATTATGTACTTAGTTGAATTAATCCTTCATATCGTAAATTGATTTCCCGATTCATCGCACCGATGAATTTGATTCTAATTGAGTTGAATTTTCTAATATGCCTTGTTAATCACTTGATTAATTTCTGATGACCACTGATTAGGCTATAATTGACTATTAAATACATATTGGGTCATCGTTGCTAACCTGGTTTAGTGCCGGATGTTACATTTAACTAGCCTAAGACAGACTTAAACTAGTTACAATGAATACACTCACTAAGAATCACTCACTGTGTTTACAAGACTCTGAGGAACAGCTTGAATAAGAACAGCTTAGACACTGAGTACTGTTTTATTCAAGCAGACTTGCATGCATGAAACACTTACTTTTAATGCACGTTCACTCTTGGTTTCAGCACTTAGCTTTTTGGCTTAATCTTTCAATCCTTGGAAGTTTCTTTTTATACTCACTCAGAGGATCTAAGTGAAGCTTCTTCATTGGACGGAATGAAAAAGGTAAAGTCTTGTTGAAAAGACAACATAACCTTTTCTGCACATTCTGAAAAGCAGACTTGTCTTCATGTGGGCAGAACTTTTGTCTTTTCACTTTGTCTACTGTTGCATTGCCTTTAACCAAATAAGGAATGTCAACTTTGTGTTTTTCTTCCTTTGTAAAGGCCTATTTTGATATAAGAAAAAGGTCTGTCACCCTTTTCCAAATATCCTTTTGTCTTCATGTAACAGAACAGCTTGGGCAGGCTGAGCAGTTCTGATTTCCACTTTGTCTTCGACTTTGTAAACTGATCTTGTAGTAAAAAATATTACATGAGGACTTGGAAACATATTCCATAAAGTGTTTAGCCTGTTCACAAAGAACAGGTTCTGTTCACGAAGAACAGAACACTTGTAAACTGCCCAAGCTGCTCACCAGTATAGAGCAGCGTAGACAGTTTATGTCCAGCATGTTCAGCACTGAACAGCTGAGCAGCTTGGGCAAAACTGCCTTTGTTGCAAAACTGCCTTTGTTGCAACACATGCAACACATAGAACAGCTCCAGGCTGATATTGCAAATCATTTTCAGGTTTCAATAAGGCATATAACAGACCTTAATTTCAACCTTCAAAAGCATCAACAAGTTTGGTTAATAATCTCCCCCTCAGATGCAGAACAGGTTTGACTGAGGCCTTTTTGTGCCTAACACATACCTTTCCCAGAGCTATGATGGTGACCGGAAAATTTTCTGGCAAGTGGAAAATGAAAATGGAGATCGGATCGGATCGGAGCTTCCAGCCAGTAAGAAAAGAGATTAGAAAGTATAAATAAAACTCTAATATAAAAAAGACAACAAATATAACAAGAAAACTCATATTTATAACCTGAAAAGTGGCGCCGGTGGTGGGTTACCGGAGAATGTGACCAGCAAATGTGACCGGTGGTGGGTTACTCGAGCTTTGAACTGTGAGAGATAGAGAGATTGAGGGTCACAGATGGTCGTGGTGGGTTACACGGTGCTCGTGGTGGGTTACACGGTCGATGGCTACTGATAGGGAGAGAGAGAGTTGTTTGAGAGAATGAAACTGAAATGGGTACTGAGAGGGAGAGAGAGTTGTTTGAGAGAATGAAACTGAAATGGGAAAATCGGTCGAGCAGGGCGTGTTTTAGGGGGACCCTTTTTGCGGTGACACCGTGTCGTCGCAGAATGTCTACAGCGGCGACAAGTCGTCGCAGATGGGCGTGGGTGTCGTCGCAGTAGGACAAAAACAAAGGCAACATTTTCACCGCGAAATAAATAAATTTAGAGGCAAAAAAAATTATACACACACACACACACACACACACACACATATATATATATATATATATATATATATATATATATATATATATCTTTACTACTAATAAAGCATTTAGTTACTTACAAGTTACAATGCTCAAGGTACAAGTCATTTATGCTGGTCTTTAAATTTTCTGAATCGTCATGCTACAATTGGGAACTCGTGAACAGCTCACTGTTTCGGGAACAAAAGCTAACTCTTCATCTTCTTGCTATCATTACAGATGACCGTCTATTTTCTCATGCATCAGAATAAAGCTAACTCTTTAACTCTGCCTTGCGACACCGCCTCTGTTGCCTCACCGTCGACGACCCTTGCTACGGTGCCACCCTCTTCACCACCGACGACCATTGCCGCCTTTTCAGTAGGTACTCCCTTTCTTTCTCTCTCATTATATCTCATCTCATACGATTTTTGGGTCAATCATGGACGAGGTTCGTTTCCATCACTCTGCCTTAGGGTTGTCTTTCACTTTCTCTCTTTCATGTGAAGGTTTTGTGATTAAAGATTTGATTAACATTTGAGTTAGATTTTCACCCTTTCCTACTCTTTTTTCAGATTGTCGTTTGGGGTCCAATGTTTGAACTCATGATTCGATTTTATCCTGGAGGCACTTGAAACTTCAAGTTGCTTTGATGATGATTTCTTAAAGTCCTTGCTCCAGGTATGCTATTTTTGGTCTTTATCATCTCGTTCTTACAATAGTTCTTATTTCAGTGCTTTATATATCTTTTTTTTTAAATTAATTTAACCTATAAATTCATTGAAATAAGTTATTTTATAATTATTTTTTGGATATGTTCATTTTATAGATATAAATTTCATACCTTATATATCCATCTGATGGTATGTGGATTTACATGTTACTGTATGTTCGAAAAAAAACAGCCCCTAAGAAGTATTGTTTTCTTTTCAGGAATCGTGTTTTGATGAAGTGGATGTTGGGAAAGGGGATCTATTTGATAAACAAAATTGCACAGGATCGAATAATCAAAACTTGATCTTTATTAACATATCATCGAATTCACACATTTACAAGTTTGATTTATCAACCTATTTATAAACTACTAAAAGGTGCGTTTGAAAGGACGCAACCTTTCATGATAACTATTCGAATGGTTGTGTCTTTTCATCAAGAGACACACCCTTTCGGTTTATCTATTTGGCTATTCTAGTCCCTATATTTCCATTAATTACAATAATCATACATCAACTAATCTAAATTACATAATTAACTAAACAATCATGATTAATCTATCATTCTCCCCCTTAATCTTGATTGTTGCTTGATAAGTCTTCAACTCCAAGTAGTTGTCTCATTGTGACGAACTTGATTCTTGGTAGTGCTTTTGTAAGTATGTCAGCTCTTTGTTTTTCTCCGTTGATGTGTTCGACTATCAAATCTTCTCTTTCAACACATTCTCTGATGAAGTGGTACTTTGTATCAATGTGCTTGCTTCTTCCATGAAATACTGGATTCTTCATTAAGGCTATTGCTGACTTGTTATCAACATAAATCTTGATCTTCTGTTCTTCGGTATTTTGTAATCTTGCTCAGTAATCTCTTTAACCATATTGCTTGAGTTGCTGCTGCTGTTGCTGCAATAAACTCTGACTCACATGATGATAATGCTACTGTCCTTGTTTCTGTGCACTCCAGCTAATTGGTGAGTTTCCAAAGTAGAAAACTATTCCTGTTGTTCCTTTTCCTTCTTGTGTATTAATACCATAACTGCTGTCACTATAACCTTCTATGTTGTTTCCTCCTTTGTATTCATAAGATATTCCGAAATCTTTAGTTCCTTTGATGTACCACAAAATTTGCTTGATAGCTTTCATATGTTGTTCTTGAGGCTCTAAATTTTCTTCATTCAACAAATTTTGTTGGTGTTCTTCTATGGTTGCCATAAGCAATGTTGGTTCTAGGTCTTCTTCTATCAGGTGTGACTGTTCTAAATTTTGACCTATCTGTGGACATTTGGATGCATAATGTCCATTCTTCTTACATTTATAGCAGTGAACTTTACTTAAGTCAGGAGTAAATTTCTTTGAGTTGCTATTGTATTCTTTCTTGAAATTATTTTGTGAGGTTTCATGATTCTTTCTGTCTGATCTGAATTTATTATTACCTCTACCTCTTGAGTGGTTAAATCTATTTCTACCACGTCCTCTAAAGTGTTGACCTCTACCTACATGTTGTGTGAACATTAAGCTCTCTTGACTATCAACATGCTTATCTCTTTTGAGTTTTAGTCTTTCTTCAAAAGTTTTTAATCTGCCAACAGCTTCATCTAATTTCATTGTGTCTAGGTCTGAGTATTGTTCTATAGATGCAACTATCTGTAGAAACTTATCTGGTACTGCGTTCAATAATTTTCTAACGAGTACAGGGTCTTCATATGTTAACCCTAGGCTAGCTGCCTTATTTGTAAGACTAGTCATCTTCATGATGAAAGAGTCTACTGTCTCATTTTCTTTCATATTTAACATCTCAAATTCTGTCTTGAGTGTTTGTAACCTAGCTTGCTGAACACGATCTACTCCTATGTGTCTTGTCTTTAATGTATCCCAAACTTCTTTAGCAGTCTTAAATTTTGAGATAAATAACAACTGGTCTTCTGGAAGTGCTTGATAAATATAGGCGATTGCCGTTTTATCCTTCTTAATATCTTCCTCAGTTGTTTCTTGTGGTTCAATCATTTCCCACAATTCATTGGCTTCTAATATTGCTTGCATTCTAATTGCCCACATGGTGTAATTTGTTGTCTTTAACAAAGGACAGGTAAAGTGAGATACTATTTCTATCTCCTTTCTATTGTTATCATGTCCTGATTTGTCACCCATGTCTAAAATGGAATTTTATAAATTTATAAAATTCTTCTTCAATAATTTAGGCCTTAAGTCTAAATTTTCTGGTTTCTAATTTTCAGGCTTATTTCTTAAGTCTAAAAATTTTAGTTTGACTCTTTATCTGTTTTTCTTATTTGATTCACAATTATAATTGGCCGTATTATAAAAATGAACTAAAATAAAATTTTGTCACTAGTTAATAATTACATGACAGAATTAAATTTTAAAAAAAAACTATAAATTCTAAAAAAAATTAAAATTTATATCAAAGAGCAGTAATACTTCGCGCGTTTAAATTTGTATAAGTATCACTATTTTAAAATCTTATAAAATATATTATAAAATTTTAAAACCAATAATAAATTATAAGTTACGCTATAATTTATTTTCTGAAACCTAATTTTATTATAAGTTACGTTATAATAAAATTAAACTAAGGTTTTTTATTTAATTTTATTTTCTATTAATAAAATTAAAAATAATGTATTTAAAAATAGAATACCTAACCTTTTGTTGTTGGGCTGAAATTGGATCCTTACTGGATCTTTTGAATGCAATCCGTGAGTTTTGTTGGGCTCCTCTTCACTCTTCTCTGGACCCTCTCGAACTCACTCCTCTTTTCTTCACAACTTTGAAATCGTTTCTTTCAGAAACGTTGTGTCTTCTCTTTTCTTCAACCGGTGTGTGTTACCCTATTGTCAATCGTTGCCTCTCTTCCCTTTTGAATCGTTGCAACCCTAATCTTTGAATCGATGTTGTTCTTCTTCTATAACCGCTTCTGATTTGGGGAAAACTAAGAACCCTAATCGCTGCCTCTTTTGATGGTGGCGATTGGTGGTTCTACGGTGATGGTTCTGCGTTGATGGTGGTTCTGTGGCGGTGGTTTCTATCCGTGGGTTTCTCTTACGATGATGTTACTGCGGTGATGGATTTCTGTTCCGTGGGTTTAATCTTGCGGCGGTGGTTCTGTGATGGTGGTTCTGCCCGTGGTTTCCTCCTTACTATGGTGGCACTAGTCCGTTGGCAATTTCTGTGGTGGTGCCTTCTCGAATCAGGTTCTATCTTTCTGATTCTTGTTGCCTTCGATTCAGTATGAAAATATGAATTTTCTAGGGTTTACAGTGTATATATCGATAGGGCTTACTGCTTCTCTTGTAAACTGTTGTTGCCCTGAAACTGTTGCCTTCGGTTATGTTGCCTTCTGTAGGGTAATTTTGATTTCAATTAGAATTGAAATCAGGGAAAATATGATGAATTTGTGCCGGTTGTTTGTAGAACAATTCAATGATGATTCTTCAATGAATCACCTTCTGGTGTAATTCGAAGTTATGCTAATAATCGGTAAATGGTAGATGATGAAATTCTGGTTTGATTCGAACTGGGCTGTGATACCAAATGTTGGGAAAGGGGATCTATTTGATAAACAAAATTGCACAGGATCGAATAATCAAAATTTGATCTTTATTAACATATCATCGAATTCACACATTTACAAGTTTGATTTATCAACCTATTTATAAACTACTAAAAGGTGCGTTTGAAAGGACGCAACCTTTCATGATAACTATTCGAATGGTTGTGTCTTTTCATCAAGAGACACACCCTTTCGGTTTATCTATTTGGCTATTCTAGTCCCTATATTTCCATTAATTACAATAATCATACATCAACTAATCTAAATTACATAATTAACTTAACAATCATGATTAATCTGTCAGTGGAAGGATTAACTATCTATAAGGTACGATATGAAGACAATTTAGTGACGCGTGACGGTTGGCTAAAAAATAATGTACGGTAAAGACAATTTAGCGAGCCTTGTCGATTGGCTATCTTCGGTTAAAAGGTCGTTTTCTCTCTGTCGATGAGTTATAATTTCCAGTTTAACGTTGGAATCGATTGGATAATTTGATTATTGTTTTTGGATAATTTGATTATTGTTTTTAATGGACAGGGTAATCTAATAGTTTGTTTCTAAATGTTTGGCACTTCTGTTTAATGGACACGGTAATCTGTTAGTCTGTATCCATAAACCAAACAAGGTTTAGGCTAATGGAAGAGGTGAATAAGTTAAATAGAGTTAGAGCTCATTTAAAGAAGATCAACAAACCTTTAGTCAAGACTATTCAGGTTACTTCATTATTGACTTAATTATATATGTGCTTTTGCTTTGCTTTGTTTTTCTCTTTAGTTTTCACAGTTTGGGTTTGGTTTGTTTGATGTGAAAAACAGAGTCCTAATGGTGATATGATAGATTGTGTTGTTTCTCATCTTCAACCAACATTTGATCATCTTAAGCTCAGAGAACAAAAGCCATTGGTATTTATTTATATAAACATACATACATACATACATATATACATATAAGAATGTATGTATGTATCCAAGTGTTAGATTGTATTTTGTTTTTTTGATGTTTTTGTAATGAAATACCTTGCAAATTTGCATTTGAAGAAGACTAAGGTGGTTGCTTTTTGTTGTTGGATTACAGGAAGCACCATCTGAGAGGCTGAAGGGGCGTATTTCAAGTGATGATGAAACCTTTGAGATGATTCGGCTATGGGGAGGAATTCTACCCAGAGGGTACAATTAACAATTCCTTTTAGAAGAACTTTTGAGATAGATGTTTTACGAGCGAGTTCACTACGAAGATTTGGAAGAAAGATACGAGTAGGTGTGCGACACGACACCATGAGCGGTGGCCACGAGGTTAGACTATGTACAAAAACACTATCTAAATATAGTCTTTCAATAGTAATGGACATATTTGGTGCCATTAAATAGAAAAATACTTAACAGTTTAGCATATAAATCAACATCAGTTTACTGTCATATTATATACTTTTTTTAGAAGAAAATGCAAATTGTATGTATGACCTTTTGGAATTGTAGCATGCTGTCAATTTTGTAAACGGAGATCAGTACTATGGAACAGAAGTCAGGTTGAATGTATGGACACCTGCGGTTACAGACTTGTATGAGTTTAGCATGTCACAAATATGGATCATATCCGGGGAAGGCACGGCCCCTGCTTAGTGGAGGAAATTTCTCTCTTAAATCCAGATAGAGTGTAACTAGCACTTTACTATGATTTCCTGAGCAGCTAATAAATTTTCTTTCATGAACCATGCATAAATTGTGGTAGATCAAGAAGGGTATATGAGTATATGGCTGATCTTATAAAATATTTTTAGTAATAAATTGTAGCAAAATATACGTTGCTTTGCTCATGGTGAGCAAATGATGAGAGAAAAGTGAGATTTTTTGGCTTTGACTTTTTCTTAAGGAAAGTTGATTGTCTATTTTGTAAACTCATATGGAACTTTAAATTTTTGAAGGTATAATCATCTTTTTCATTGCTAAACCACTCGCCTATTGAATTACACCGGTATATATAGAAGGTTTTGGCTTTTCTTGGGTGTGGTTTCTCAATGCTTTTCTTGGGTGTGGTTTCTCAACTTTGCACCACTTTTAGCTCTCTTTTACACGTGCACTAAACATGATTTAATGATAAAATGTAAATTCAAGAAATGTAATTAAAAAATAAGGATCCAAACATCATGATACGTTAACAAACTATTAACTCGTGCTTTGTTTATTGGTCTTGATGTTGAGCCTATTGATGATCGGAACATGTGTTTACTTATCCACATAAATCTTGTGGTATTTTTCATATACAATCCGAAGTCAGTAGCATTAACTTTATGCTGATTTCTAAGAAGTTTTTTTTGTGTTATGTTCCTACCCATGGAGTATCCTTATGACTATAAAAAACCGTTTTACCATGTCTCTATTGTTGCAGTGCACGTTGTATGTAACTGAGAGTCTGAAACACAGATAACTCTGCTTCCAGATTCACATTCACTTTACTATTCATATGGCAGTTTAATTGTTGACTTGTATTACCTAGATCAAGAGTTTTCTGCCAATTTTGTCAATCTAAAGGAACTTGATTTCTCTGCTGTGATTTCTTTATTATATATTGGTGTTCTGATTTGTATCATGAGGATACAAGGTCAGTCAATTAGAGTGGCATCAAATGTTTGGAATGCATTCTGGTAAGTTCACGTTCTTGTATCATTGCATTCTGTAATCTTATATTTAAGTTTCGGTGTTGGAGTCCAAGTCTTGACCCCGGGATATCTAAGTCTCGGTAAAAGGGGTTGCCGAGATTTATTTTTAGTTGATTTATTTCTTAATTTGTGCACAGGTAATAGGGGTTGTTGGATTCACCTCAAATTAAATTTAAGCCATGTCTTCCTCTTCATTGCCCTGGATATGACATATCACTTATTTGGATTTCTCCGACCAGCGCTATCTAATTTTTCGATTCAATGTAAGTAAGACTTCTATTATGCATGGGTTATCAATAAATTTATGATATGTGTTGAATAACTTTTCTGTGACACTCGTTTGTGTTCCATTTTCATTTGTTTTAATTTCGGGATTTGAAGAAGTAAGTAAATCATTTGACTTTTTTTTGACAAAGTTTAAAGTACGACTTTATTTTGGGTATGTGTTCATTTTGACGTTTTGTTGTGTGGGTTTTTTGATTTTCAGCTCAAATTTGATGAATCAGTGAATAGTTTTGATTTTTGACATTTTAAACATATATTTTGCTTTTGATTTACAGATCATTATGTTTTGAGTTTGTAACCGAAGCAGTATCCGATTAGATTTATGTGTCATGAAAGGTGATATAGAATGGAAACTTCTTTTTTCCACCATGGCAACCATAAAAGGATTTACTCTTAATTACCATGAAACCAAATGGTATGAATATTAATGCTTTCTAGGAATAAAGTGCTACCAACGTAAGAATGAGATTAAAAGGTATTATCTTTGAAAATAATTACTGATAGCTCATATAAGTCCTATTTTTGTTGCATACGAAAATCATTTATTCAAATCATGAAATCCATGGATCTTCTTGATCATCTTCAGGTGATATAATATTGCACAAGATGTGTTTTCATGTTCTTCTATCAAATCAGAAACTTCAAGGAATGTGTTGCCTAACAACTCACAAACACAGGACTAACATTTTTACATGTTCACTTTTAAGTAGGTACATCAATCCTGTAGTCCTGGGAGTAAGAAATTTATGTAATTTCATACATTCAAGTCACAAATAGAGGGTCAATCCAAATCATTGTATGTTAGTTTGTTGCTATTTCTAGTGTTGGAAAATTGTATGTCTCAATTGTGTATAATTTAATTGATGAGTTGGAATTAACAAAATCATTGTTAAGTTTAATTTTATAGCATTATTGTGATCATGAGAATTAAATTTAAATGCTGATTTTTACAAACTTTATCAAATTTGTGTGTATGTTAGTTTGTTGCTATTTCTAGTGTTATTGTGATTATGAAATGGTAACTAGTTAATAAATTGTGAAGTTATTGCATGAAATTGATCCTTAGCATTATTGTGATCATAGGGTTAATTTAATCTTTAAGTTCCATGAATATGATATGTGTTTGTTCGATTAAAATAAATGTTTGAAACCGATTCCGAGCGCTTGACGTGTAGAAAGTTTTGGTTTTCAAATCTAGTTTTAGTTGGTTGACTCTTTCGTAAAATGCATGTTTTCGCTAGTTTTATGAGGTTAGGGAATACCGGAGAACTCCGTACTTGATTTCTAAAATTAGTGGGATGTGTTCATTAATCGTCTTGTACGCACTTGATTGACATAGTGCTTTAAATGTTGAAACGGTTGGATTTAGTTCTAACGTGATTTCTGTTTTCAACTAAAACAATTTAAGTGTTTATTCACTTAGTTCCTTTTCATAGATCTTAAAGAACAATTCCAAATGGGTGTTGCTTTTATGATTTGATCATTATCTTACTTATTTGCTTTTGCTAGTTTAGTGCATTATAGTCTTACTCATCTCTCATTATAGTCTTACTCATCGGTATCTCGTTTCCTATTGCTGTTCCCTGTGATCGATAATTTCCGAGGTCAGCTTCAAGCTATATTATTTACGACTGGTACACTGCCAGTGGTATTTGGTATAACTTAGGCTTTCTTCATTCTTTTGCTAAGTCACTTATTGTTTCACATTTTCTTATACGTTTCTTTCAGTATTTGCTTTCTTTCTTTTTAGTAACCTTTAATTTTAGTCCAATAGTCTTGAGTAGCCGATGTCATTATGCACTGTATGTCATGTAAGTTGTTCGTGTGCTATGCTTTCCTAGTTATGTTCTTATATGCTTTTATCTCATCTAGCATTGCGGGTAGATGGCATGTTGGAGGAGTATCCACACGAGATTTGATTATTATGCACCGTTTGCTAGATCCCACATGCATGATTCAGGTTGCATATTGGCTTGCATTTTTCCTACAAGGTAATAGTTTGAAAAAGAGTAGTCCTTTACTTGGTGGGATGTACATCACAAGACTTGCGCGAGGGTTAGGCATCTTTGCAGACGCGACTATTGCAGCAGGATTGACAGTTGATCCCGATAGCACACGCACAGTCATTGACACTGACACTGACACGTTGAAATCAATGCACATGCCGACTCCGAGTGGTAGATTGATAGGAGATCCTTAGCAATTAATCAAGGTGATTAACAAAGTTCATAAGGAAATTCAATCCAATTAGAAACAATTTCATCGATGCGATGAAACGACAAATTAAGTAATCCAATCGATTTACGATATGATGAATTAATTCAGCTAAGTACATAATTAAATTAAGATTAGTGACAATAATCATGCATTAATACACTTACTTAACATTAATTATGCAAGACTAAAACAATTCATTAAACTAATGCATTCATAAGTATTTATGAATTTATATAAAAAAGAAAATACAAGAATACATTCTAAATACATTTATACAAAAAAATATATCAATAATACACCCTATGGCCGGCCATGTATATGGTACAAATAGAGTTTGACTTCTCAATGTTTTAATGCAAATACCTTGCACAATCTACATCACCTTTATTCACCATCTCCTTTCAAGTCACTTAAAACACACTCAACCTTCATTCTTTTCATCATTTCACTCACTTTTCATCCTCTATAAATTGAACTCTTTTCTTCATTCATTCTTACCACTTGCAAGAAGAAAAAACCCCTGATTTATCCCTCTCAAAACCGGCCACCCTTCACACACAAAACACTTCAAAAATTTCTGTGTTCTTCAATTTATTTCAAGTGTTCTTGGTGCAACTTTTCAAGATTTCAACTTCTTCTAGTTTGCATCATTCTAATACATCAAAGTAAGTGTTTACTAACTTATTACTTCTTATAAATTTGTTTATATAAGTCTTGCATAATATATATAATCACCAACAACAACAAGTTTCATTAAAACTCAAGTTTATAAAATAACTAGTTTTGTTTTAAACTTTGTTTTCTTCAAATGTGTTTATAAATACCCAAACACATAATGTAAGTATAAATAATATGAAATCAAGTTATATAAATGTGTTTCATAACCTTTTATACATATGGTTTTTGAATAAACAACAAAAATCACTAGTAGTTTCAAGGTTATGAAATCTGGATTTTCGACAGAAATATTACATCGACTTTGAAAAATCATAACTAATTCAAAACTTAACAAAATGAGTTGATTCTTATTTCAAAAGTTAGATCTATTTATTAACTAAATATATAGAGGTTTTCATAATTTAATATGGAGTTTAGAACCCCCAAATATTATTTGGGAACCCCAAAGTTTAATAGCTCAAAAATGGCCAACATAGGATTTTTAACGAGCCTTTCCCTAACCTAATCACCTCTAAAAATGGCCGTTCTTAACTTGAAAATATCCTTGTACATAGTAGTTTTACAACTATGAAAACCAAAGCCCAAATCGTTTTGGAGCTTGGTCAAAAACAGCCTCAAAGTAGGCCGAAAAACCTTTAAAAAGCTGGAAAATTATATATATAAACTTGACGTTTTAAGTGGGTTTTATTTATAAACTTGTTAAGTTGGGTGATTTAAAACATAAAAACCTTTATACATACATATTATCATATATATTGGAGTTATTAAGTCCCTCATATCATCTAGGACTCGGTTAAACACCTCAAGTCTCATCTTAAGTCATCAACGAAATCTACGTTTTTACGCTCATTTTGCCATCAATTTCCGGTGAGTCTTCATAGTATTTTCACAATGTTATGTTTTGGGGTAGAAATACATGCTACGTTTTCATATGGACACACAAACTACTTCATTTCTATTATATATTACACATGTGGTTCAATCAGCCCTCACATCATGAACCGTTAGTTACATTTTATGTAAGTGCAAATATATTATGGATAGATCTACCGGGATTAATGTCCCCCACCTAGGTTGGCCGCTCCAACTGCTAAGGGGTGCATATATATTTAACATTACGGTAACATACATTACATGGAATTTATGTTTTATAAATTCAAACTCAACTATTGATGTCCATACAAGTCATCTTTACGTCATAAGCTTAGTAGTCCGAGAAGGAGGGCAGAATTTGAGGAGAAACTTGGATTCCATTTCGTCCCAAGTACGAATGGAATTTGAGGGAAGCGACTCAAACCACATCATGGCACATCCTGAAAGAGAGTAAGGAAAAAGCATCAGTTGAATTACTTCCATTGGAACTTGATTCGCTTTATACCCACCGCATGCTTTCCTGAATTTCGAATTTCTTCAGGGGTGGGAATACGGGTCCTCAGAAGATAGCCCGCAGAATTGCGCATTACTCTGAACTAAAACGATCAGACTCGACTTTAGCTTAAAGTTAACGACATCGAATCCAGGAATAACTATTGCACCTTCCGAGTCATTGGTGACTGGTTGGTTAAGCTCAAGCATCGTCATCCAGTCTCCCATTGTGAAAGATGAGGACTCACAAGAAGATGAAGAATCAGAGGGATGAAGACGGTGAAGAAGGTGAAGGACTAGAAATCGAAGGTAACTGAACACAAATGTATACGTGATCTTCCTCCACCGGATGAGGAACAATATAGTTAGTAGAATCAGATAAACTAGAGAGTGCCTCAACTAAAGGGTGCGATCGTTCACGAAGACGGCGACGGAATGCTCGCTCAGGTTCGGAATATGGCTAACGATATTAGGATTACGCCGACTCATACACCGAACACCCTTCAAAGAAAGACGAAAACAGACAGAAATTTTACTTTCCAAGGGGATTGCCCCTAAAAAGGATCAACTAAACTACCGGTGTTAGTTGCTTCTTAAAGCTCACACTGTTCCCCGGCAACAGCGCCAAAAACTTGATTCGTGCAAAACACACCTCAGGTTTTAATGTCTAAATGAACCCATTGTATAAATTACACAACTAGCAGTGTACTGATTGTGTGCAATATAGTTTTAAGAATGATCCAGGATTTTATCAAACTCAGGGAACAGAATAAAGAATGGATACTCCAATACTACAAGCTAAACCAATATTTAGCTATTTCGGACTTTTTGAGAGGCAATAATTAAAATTAATTAAACAAATAACTAAAGCAAACTAAGTAACACAAGATTAAAACGTTAAACTAAT
Organism: Centrapalus pauciflorus; assembly: GCA_020465985.1. Lineage (NCBI taxonomy): Eukaryota > Viridiplantae > Streptophyta > Magnoliopsida > Asterales > Asteraceae > Centrapalus > Centrapalus pauciflorus. The sequence goes on from JAANYP010001347.1 coordinate 290,175, forward strand.
TTTTTTGGCTTTTTCAAATTTAAATAAAGACTAATAACGGCAAACACTAATTAAACTAAATAACAATCGCAAACAACTAATGACAACTAAATAAAACGAACCAAACAAACTAAAGCATAATTAAAGCAGAATTGACTTAAGCAAGTAAAGAACGTTGAAGTTACGAAACTCTTATATTACGAAAGTGTCACCCACTTGGAATTAGAAAACTATAATTAATTGGTGATGGATTGAATTGACTGACTAAAAACAAATCGGTCGATAACCAATTATAAATTTATAATAAGCCCGGATTTTGGTTTAATTTACCGATTAATTAATTACTTCAAGTTAAAATATTTAATATTTATAACCACGTGATGAAAACAAAGTAACTCATCAAAACTCCAATATTAACCAATAAATCTTATAATCGCGACACAATGCCTAAAGATAATCGATTAATACCGAAATCCAACAAATAAACTTCGTTACTTTAAAAATCAAACTTTACGATTTGTCAACCCTATTATCGCAATACAATGCATAAGAATTAACAAACACATAAAATTCTAGATTAACAATCAACTATCAAATCATTATCGCAATACAATACCTAGAAGAGATAATTGACTATTAATTTTTCATTCAAAGCATTGTTCCTTTTTTAAAAACGCAGATTTAATTAATACTTTATTTTCACAAAACAATGCTAAAAGATAAATAAAAATCTGATTTTTAACAAGAAAACAAATATAAACCAAAGCCCATCAATCAATCCAACATAGAATTCGTTATCCCAAGCGGGTGAACAAGAAAACTACTCACTATTCATATTAAAAACCGACATTAAACTCAAATAATTACTAAACATCAAAAAATCAGAAAGTTAAGGAATAGTATACCAAATTCGTAGCTATCCTTGCGAAATCAAAACTCCAAAACTCGAACCGAATGCTTGCAAAATTCAAGAATACCAAAACCCTCCACTAATCTATGATTAACTACTTGAAAAACTATGAAAAACGAAAGTAAAATCGCCAAAGGTCGTCTTAAAATAGTGTCTAAATCGGTTCTCCTACGACTGCTGCGAGCTAGGGTTTTTAAAAATGAATTTTGGTGGGTTGGGCCTCGCACGCGGGTGCGTGGCTTGCCATGCTTGGACTTGGCCACGCGGGTGCATGGGATGTCCTACGCGGGTGCGTAGGTTACTCGACTAGACTTAGCCACAAGACTGCGTGGAAAGTCTTACGTGGGCGCGTAGAATCACTTTTCGCCAACTTTTTGCTTTCGATCATGGAAGATGGCTGGATCCTAAAATCTCGTCACTTTAGCCTCGAATTCTGTTCCCATGTTGATTTAATGTCTTTTGACCCGTGGAACACACATATTAATGAAATCAATATCTTTTTCACGCGTTTCGGTCTAAATACCACATGAATAAGAGATAAAATGATATCAAAAACATGTATAATTTCGCACATATCAAGTACCTTATGAAGAAATATCAAAAGAAAATCATGGTATGTAAGAAACATCAGGAGTTGATGAAGTGTGTTCACGACCTGATGCAGAATGTAATGGAAAAACATCTTCAAAGAATTTAACATCTCTTGACATAAAGAGCTCTTTAGTATCCAAATTCAACAATTTATATGCCTTTTGACCATAAGGATATCCTATAAAAAATACACTTGTTGGCTCTAGGCATAAATTTGTAACTTGAAGGATGAATAAGAGAATCATAACACACACAACCAAATGCTTTCAAATAAGAAACACTAGTTTTTCTTTATACAAAACATCATATGGAGTTTGAAAATGAAGAGGTTTAGATGGCATTCTATTCATCAAATGAGTAGCAGTTTTGATGCACTCCCCCCAAAATGCATGACCAAGTCCAGCCTGAAAATAAAGTGCTCTAACAATCTCCAGAATGTGCTTGTGTTTTCTCTCAACAAGACCATTCTGTTGAGGTCGGTAAGCCACAGATTTTTTATGATCAATACCTGCTTATATAAAGAAATATACACCCTCTTTGCTAGACCCAAGCTCATATGCGTTATCACTTCTAATCACTTTGATTAAGACACCAAATTGGGTCTCGACATGATTAACAAAACCTTTGATAATGGATATAGCATAGCTTTTGTGAGAGAGTAAATGTATCCATGTAAATCTGCTAAAAGTCATCCACTATGGTAATAAAGTATTTATGACCATCAAAAGTGGCATGCCGATAAGGACCGCAAATATCAACGTGTACAAGATCAAAAGCTTGACAAGATTTGGTTTGAATTTTTGGAAAGAAAAGTTTATGTTGCTTTGCTTAAGAACAGATCAAACAAGTGTCAACACAATGATCATGAATATCAGATGATAAAATATGCAATTTCTTGAGTTTATCTAAAGGTAAATGCCCAAATCGTGTATGCCAAAGCATTGCTTCAGTCATACAACTAGAAGATTTATTACAAGAATGCAAAGTATTCATTATAGAAGACTTATTACAGAACTTCAAAACAGAAAAGTCAAACTGAAATGAAAGACTATTGCCAATGTCTTGATGATCAAACACATACAAATCATTTATGTGTTTTCCAAGGATGCCAAGACAAAGTTTATTCTTTGACAAAGGGTCCACTCTTTATCAGTGAGAATAATAAAGGTATTCATATGAGAATAATAAAGGTATTCATCTGACACGAGATTATACTTGAAGCATGGAACATACAATACATTATGCAATGTAATGAAATTGTGAAGTTTTACATCACCAGAGAATGAAACAAGAGTATTATGTCTATTAGGCAGACCAATCGAGTGAGGCTGATTGAATTTAATAAAAGATGAAAAAAGATCTATATTAGAATAGAGTTTCTGTTGAATTAGATAGATCAAGGCTCCGTCTGATTGAGCATATCTCTGATTTAGTTCCTTCCAAATTTCACGAGCAGATTGCAAGAACAAAACACTATCAACAATATTCTTCTGGAGCGAATTGAGATTCCAACTGATGACCACTGGATGGATTAACACGAAACCAGGTAGAATAATTCTCAGATTTTGCAGGTGGTTGAGAATTCGTACCGTCAACGAAACCGTACTTGTTCTTTGCGGTTAGCGCTATCGTCTTTGAACATTTCCAAGTCATGAATCCAGTGCCATTAAAAACATTGGAGACTGAAATCGATCCAGGATTATCCGAAGATCCAAGATAATAAGTATTTGAACAATCATGATTACTTGAATTGGAAGAATTATCTTCTAATTTAGTCATAATCTGAAAAATAGAAGACAAAAAAAAAATCGGATGAATGCGATGAATATCAAATCAGAAGTTTAAAACTAGTCTCTGAAACCATGTTTGCATATAAGAGATAAATATTTGTTTGTATTGAAGATGAAGAGATACAGAGTATGAGACTTTAAAAATATGTATAAAGCAACTATCTAACTATATCTAAACTAACTTGAAACAAACTCAATAAGAAAATTAGAAGAAAGTCTACAATAGTTGGTTTCACTTGGTTTCTTTTCTGATTTGGCACCCTAGCGGTTTAAAAGTTCACAAGCCACTTGACCCGATTCAATTTCTTTTCTTTTCTGATATAATTAGAAGCTGAGATGCTCAAACATTGAGATTCAGGGTGCCATGCTTAGTATTGCTTGCTACTAGTTAACTGTTGAACCTTGTTGCTCAACGAGGAAAGTTGCCCGCGCGTTGCGGCGGAGTTTACAATATGCGTTTTACATGAACATACAATTAATATAATTGAAATATAAAAAGATATATATTAACATATAAATCTGAAATAGCTAAAATATATGGGACTCAATTTCATGCACAACATACCTCATCTTCCAGAAGGAAGCATTAAAGTTTCTAAAATGACACTTGCAATCTATCAATTGTCTAATATAGTAATATGGTTCTTTTGTTGTTGGTATTCGCATCAACAACAATATTCTCTTTAGTTGATGTTGTAAGCTTTGCTCTCTTCTTACTTAAACTGAAGAACTGATTCTTCACAACATTGTATGTCCTGTTTTGCACATCTAAACACAAGAAATTGGTTATACTTAAGTTTTTCAATGCAAACCAACTTCTGCTATCTCAATTCATATCTCAATTCATATGTCCAAATACTACTGCGCCCATTAATCTTAACATAAATGACATTGCACCGCGTTTTGCAACCAACAAAAGGCGATCTTGGTCCCAAGTGCTAGAGCTATTATCTAATCCGCTTTCACATGGCACAAGGGCTATGGACAGAGATCAGATCATGCTATCTTTTTTAGCTGACCAATGTTGTTTTTAGACGGCTATGCTATATCTTATACTCTTATAGCATCAATGTTATTTTCATCTTGTGGCCTAGAGATCAGATCAATGTTTTAAGATAGAAAATATTCAGCATGTTTAGAAATCTTTTCAAATCATGAGAAATCTAGTCTCTCTACATGTTTTTAAGATAGAAAATATTCTGCATATAAATGAGATGATGACTAAGAACTAATTACTTCATGCATGCGTCGAAGATGTCAATTTACAAAGATGCATACATTTGATGTTAAGTCCATTTCTGAACAATAGAACCAAAATGTTAAGTCCATTTCAGAATCATCTCCCAAGATTCATCGACATGAGACTTAATAAAAAAATCTCATTATATATTTGAGAACACCCTGCGCTTAAAACTTTTTTATAGACATAAGCCCGTTTACTAATAAATGTGTAATCACCTTCCTCTCTCTCTCTCTCTCTCTCTCTCTCTCTCTCTCTCTCTCTCTCTCACTCACAGATCCACAAAGCTTAGTTGAAGCATGATATGAAACATCAAATAGGGATACTAAATGCTCTGTGCACCTACCATTGACTGAATTGGCATGGTGGAAAGCTGTCATTTATTACAAGTTGATATCATGAAGACATCATTGCTTCAATAAAAGTTCCTACAGTAGCATCTCCTATAGGATTCAATCATCAAAGTACTCTATGTTCCTTAACCTAACAATTATTATAATCCAATAAACTAAAAACCTCCACAATTACTGCAAGAAATCAAATAAATTGTCAATATTTGCAAGAAATCAAATCAAACTTTTGTAATATATAATAAAATCATTTCTCATATACATTACAAGATGAGAGTACCCTTTTTCGTAGTTTAATAATGTTCTCTTTCTTAATTCTTACTTCATAGTACTCTGATTTTGAAATGCATGAGATGAAACTTAAAAGCCAAATCGAACAAAAAAATATACATGATTTCATATTGAAGATAATGAATGCAACTGAACAGAAAAATTAGAGACATTAATAGTTCAATCTAAATAGGACTTACCTGCACTCGCAGGGATGAATGAATATTTTCGTAGGGGAAAATTAAGGGCAGAAAGGAGAAGAGCACCAACTCCATGGTCGGCTACCGTAGCGTTCTAACGTGCTTTCACTTCTAATGCACAAGGGCAAACCCATGTTGTTAAACCTGGACACTATAACATTGCTCAAAATCAGTGAAAGATTTATATGAAACTTTATTAGAGCCCAAGAAATCCAGCAATGTAATACAGATCCAAATTTGTAAAACCAAAATAAAATTATTAAACATTAAAAATTATTGAAATACCTAAAAAGATTTGTTGGATTTAATGAAAGGAGAAAAAAAAATACCAAGCTTTAGGAAAAAAGAAAGCACAACCTTATTAGCTTTGATTAAAATCAACAAATCAATAACATCCCCTTGAAAGTGTAGATCACGTGTTAGGGGATTGAAAATAAGCGCAGAAACAATACTTATAAAGGAGCATGGACCTATAATTGATCCTTCAGCCCTTGATCCTTCAGCCCTTCACCACCTGGTACTTAATTGAATTACGCTCTACTGTTTGAAGACCCTGCAAAGACAGGAAATATAAATGTCAAAAAAATTAGGCTAATTCAGTGAGTTAATGTTATAACCAACAAAATCTTTTGCATGTGTGTCAACTCCATAGAGATCCATGACACAAACAAAATTAGAATCAACATAAATTAACAATTTCATATTATCCATTTTATAAAAACAATACAAACTCCCTTGAAAAGCATAATAATAGGCTATAAGTAATGCATCCAAACTTATCCAATTGTCACAAAATCCTAACACCACAACATGATCCAACAAACTGTAATTGTACACGTACCATCATTTGTCACAATAATTAGCCCAGTTGTAGCAAAATCAAGGAGTCCAACAGTAAATAGGTTTTGGTTGCCCAGGGTTTCTTTTATCCTGTATGAAAATACATTATCTTAAGAGAAGTAAGCAAGGAGCAAAACAGTATGGATGAACAATTAATTTTGAAGTATTTGAAAAGGAATTATGAACCACATGCTGATTATAACACACTTACCCAACTCTTCATATAATCATTGAAGAGAGCTATGACTGGTTTAATTTGGCTCTCTCCTGATGAACAAATGTACCTGCAAAAGTATAGGTTCATAAACAGCAAAATCACATGAGAAACTAATGTTTGGCCTCCAAAAGAATATTTAGATGGCTGTAATAAACACAAAGCAAAACCTTTTGGCTTGTTCAGAGCAAGATAGATCTTCGGAGGCAGTTTCTTAGGAAGGCGGTTACCGTTTACATAAATCATATCCTTCTTAGGATCAACTCTAGTCTGCATACATTACCGAATAACAATATCAACAATAACAACTCATTCTTTGAAGTTTCCACTAATTGGGAATTTCAAACACATGTGAACGAATATAAATAAGCTAATATAACAGCCAACAATCTGACCTGGGGAGTGTGACATACAGAGTCATTAACAATCACACGACCCTCAAAGATTAACTCCTCATAGCTCCTTCTAGATGCCACTAACGAAAAGAATATAACAAATACTATGTAAAACATCATGTCTACAACCCATTTGACGGGAAAGCATTGATACGTAAAGAGTCAAAACCATTTTTATTTCTAATAAATACATGACAGTGATGACACAACAATACCAACTTTGTAGCAGCTCATGACAACTTTCATTAGAACTTCAAAGACCATTCTTTGAAATCATCTCCAATTAATTAATGCATCACACAACAATATCAGTTACTACCACCCTTGCAAATGTGGACTGAATTTGCATTTTATGAAAGAGACGATCTCAATTAACAATTAGGAGAGCATAAAATGAAAAAAAGTTACATGTAGCAAATCGGATTACAAGAGCTGGAATAAATCCATGGAGATGTAGAGATTGCAGTGGAGGAGATTGATGCGGTTGTGGATCTGCAATGGACCAGAGGGAAAAATAAAACCCTAAAAAAGTAAGATGAACCGTAAGATGAACCCATTTATAAGAATGAGGTAGATGATTTCAATTAGCAATTATGAAAGCATAAAAACAAAGAATAAAAATACCTGCATCGAATCAGAAAACCATGACAGTACAAATCTATAGATTGCTATACATAAATTAGAGCAATTTGCATCCCTAGTTCTGACTTTTTTCTGCATAAATTAGAGTGACCTGCAGCAAAACGGTGGAGATGTCAATCAACCGTGACAAAACATATAGATGATGTAGAAATGGCAATGGAGGAGTTCCATCATAGTTTACCCCTTCCCCACCATCGGCGAGAACCCGCAGTGGGAACTCTTCAAGAACTTTAACATCTTCTTCAGAAATGAGACCAGATGAGTTTGGAGGCACGTTTAGTAGCAAAAGACAGTTTCTCCCTACCGAATTGTAGTACAACTCAAGCAGATTTGTTGCGGATTTAGGAAGCTCAGATGCATGCCAAAACCAGCCAGGTCTGATCGTAACATCGCATTCGGCAGGTACCCAGTCGTGTCCTCTCGGATCTCCCCCTTGTTCGTATCTGTTGGTATAAATCCATTAAAAACAATCAACCAAATCATTCAAATGGCAATTGGCAAATGCAGATTAGGTTCGAAAGCAAATCTAGGGAGATGTCGATCGATCGTGACAGAACAAATCGATGTTGTAGAAATTGCAGTGGAGGAGATTGATGGAGATGTAGATCTTCGATGGACCAAAGAGAAAAACGCAACCAAAAGAACCCTAGTCAACACACAAATATTGTATAACGAAGATGATGAAGCAAGTGGGATTGTGACCTTCGATGGCCCAAAGGGAAAAACGAAAGTGAAAAAACCCTAGATTACACACGTATGTTCTGTAAAGAAAGAGGATGAAGCAAGTGTGGTAAATAGCTTATGAACAGGGTAAATGGCTTATGAACAGGGTCTTGTGAACATACTAAGAATAGTAACATTTACCTGGTAAATGTTATTATTAGAATTTGGCACATTAAGTACATCTATTTGAAACATTATTTGCATCAGTTTTGGAGATTTTGGTTTCATGTTTCTGCTACTAATCTTGCAGCCTAAGGGTTTGAGTTTGGCTGATTGTTGATTGATTGAGTTTTGTATCACCAGAGTTGAATACCAGCGATTAGCACACATCTGTTAGCAATAAAATAAATTAAACTTGAATAATTATGTTTAAGTTTATGATTAATTCATGTAACCACCAAAAGATGAAAAGTTTGGTGATTAATGTCTAGTAACCACCATGAGTTATGAAAGGTGATGAGTTTAGTGTTTAATGGAGTAGTTATGTAGCTAGTTATGAATCTCATAACTTAGTCTTTATATTGACATTACTTTTGAGTTGTAAGTGGTGAAGAAAAGAAAATATTCAAGAAATAAAATAAAATTGTGTTCTTGTGGTGTCGACTTTATCTCATATATTTTTTTTCTCTACAAATTGGTATCAGAGCTCTTTAATCAGTGTCCAAAATTTGTTCAAATGAACAACTCTATTCCTTTTTTCCTTTGTTCCTCAATTAACCAAAGATAACTACGCCAAATGGAGTATCCAAATGAAGGCTCTTCTTGGATCTCAAGAAGAATGGGAGATAGTTGAAAAAGGCTACACGGAAGAAGAAAATGAAGAAGAGTTAAACCAAGCTCAAAAGGAGAATCTAAGAAGATGGAGGAAAAAGAACCAACAAGCTTTGTTTTGGATATACCAAGGAGTACAATCCTATGAAGCTGCGTGGGAGAAAATATGTGGTGCTACTTCGGCAAAGGAAGCATGGAGATTTTGGAAATGACATACAAAGGCGCTGAAAAGGTGAAAAAGGTACGGTTGCAAACTCTTCGAGCGGAATTTGAAGGCTTGCATAAAACAGAAGCAGAACTAGTTTCTGATTATTGTTCACGGGTATTATCGGTAGTTAACCAATTAAAAAGAAATGGTGAAACTATGGATGATATTCGTGTCATTGAAAAAATTCTTCGCTCCTTGGATTCTAGATTTGATTATATTGTTGTAGCCATTGAAGAATCTAAGGATTTAGATTCTATGACAATTGATCAACTAACTGGCTCGTTGCAAGCTCATGAAGAAAGATTTACTAAGAAAAAGAAAGAAGTAGTTTTGGAACAAGCCCTCAAGTCAAAGTTGTCGTTAAATGAGAAGCAAGAAGATTTCAAAAGCCAAAGAGGTAAAGACCATGATCGTGGAAGAGGAGGAAACTCTAGAGGAAGATTTGCAAATTCTCGTGGAAGAGGAAACTATGGAAGAAATGAAAATGGGTGGAATGAAGCAAATCAAAGTCAAAGTTTTCGAAGTTGGCAAAGAGGACGTGGACGTGGCTATCAAAGAGGAAGAGGACGCGGTTATTTTGAATGTGATAATTGTCACAAACCCGGTCATTTAGCAAGAGATTGTTGGTTTAGAGATGGAGAAAAACACGATGCAAATTGGGCTAGCGGAAGCAAAAACTCGGAGTCTCATAATCAAGATACTTTGTTGCTAGTATCTCAAGGCGGAAATAATGAAAATGTCTGGTACATAGACAGCGGCGCTAGCAAGCATATGACAGGTAACAAAGATTTATTTTCCAAGTTGTTTGAAAATGATTATGGCGAAGTTAAAATTGGAGATGGAAAATCATATAAAGTTAGTGGTGTTGGTGAATTAGAATTTAAAACAAGACAAGGAAGTATTGAGAAAATGTCAGAAGTTTATTTTGTTCCTGGCCTAAAAAGTAATTTGCTTAGTGTTGGTCATCTTTTGAAGAAAGGTTATGACATTCATTTTCATGACATGACTTGTTTTTTGTCAAAGAAAAATCAAGTCATTGCTAGAGTTACGGTGGCGTCAAATAATCTTTTCTCGTTGGCTCTTCAAAATCAAAATATGTCATGTTTTGTTGGTGTTGACAAAGGGGTTTCCAAGTTATGGCATGATAGATATGGTCATTTGAACTATGGAGATTTGGAATTACTATCAAGGAAAATGATGGTGAGAGGATTGCCTAAAATTGATCGTATGAATGAAGTTTGTGAAGCTTGTCAATTTGGAAAGCAACATATTCCCTCTCAATCATCATGGCAGGCAAAAAGACCATTGCAACTTATTCACTCAGATTTATGTGGGCCGATGACCGTTTCATCTTTGGGAGGTAATCTTTATTTTATCTCTTTTATTGATGATTTCTCACGAAAAGTTTGGGTGTATTGTGTTCAAGAAAAATCTGAAGCTTTTCAAAGATTTATGGATTTCAAGGCTGAAGTTGAGAATTTTACGGGGTTAAAAATCAACACTTTGCGGACAGATCGTGGGGGTGAATATTTCTCAAATGAATTTGAGAAATATTGTCGAGACAATGGCATTCGACATGAAATGACGGTCCGTTATACGCCTCAACAAAATAGCGTATGTGAAAGGAAGAATAGAACAATAATGGAGATGGCAAGATGTTTATTAAAAAGGAAGAGGTTACCAAGAAGTTTTTGGGTTGAAGCTGTTTCTTGTGCAGTTTATCTTATTAACAGGTCACCAACAAGGAGTTTGGGAAATTGCACACCACATGAAGCATGGTATGGTACAAAACCAAGTGTTCATCATCTTAAAGTATTTGGAAGTGTTGCTTATTCTCATGTCCCAGATTCAATGAGAAGTAAGTTGGATGACAAGTCAGAAAAGTGCATCTTTATTGGCTATAGTGAAAGAAGCAAAGCATACAAGTTGTATAATCCAACGACAAAGAAAATTGTGATAAGTCGAGATGTTCGATTTGATGAAAGTTCTTTCTTTGAAGAGATCGAAGTTGAAAAGGAAAATTTACCAGTTTTTCCATTTCAAGTTGAAGAAGAAGAGATTGGAAATGTTGAAACTAATGTTCAAGAAGAGAGTCCTCCCGGTTCTCAAAATTCTTCCGCAAGTTCTTCTCCAAGAAGCCCGATAAGAAAGACAAGAACTCTTCAAGAGTTATATGATGTAACAGAAGAGATTGTGCAAAATGATTCTGTATTTTTTGCTTTCTTTGCAGGGGAAGATCCAATTTATTTTGATGATGCTTGTCAAGAAGAAAAATGGAGGAAAGCCATGAAAGAAGAAATTAGCTCCATTGAAAAAAATGACACATGGGAGCTTACCGATTTGCCACCACACAAAAATTCTATTGGAGTAAAGTGGGTGTACAAGACAAAGATGAATCCGGATGGGTCTATCAACAAGCACAAGGCAAGATTGGTTGCAAAAGGTTTCAAGCAAAAGGAAGGCGAAGATTTTAGTGAAGTATATTCTCCCGTTTCAAGACTTGAAACTATTCGGTTGCTCATTTCTCTTGCTGCTCAAAATGGTTGGAAAATGTTTCAAATGGATGTAAAATCCGCATTTTTGAATGGTGTTCTTAAAGAAGAAGTTTATGTTGATCAACCACTTGGGTTTGTCAAAAAAGGTGAAGAGAATAAAGGGTACAAGTTGAAGAAAGCATTGTACGGATTGAGACAATCACCACGAGCTTGGTATAGTCGTATCAATTCGTATTTTGAGAATTATGGATTTGAAAAATGTCCATATGAGCATACTCTTTACACTAAAGGAGATTCACATGGAAATTTCATTGTTGTTAGTCTTTATGTTGATGATCTTGTTTTAACAGGAAACGATTTGGCGATGTTAGATGAGTTCAAACATTCATTGATGGCAGAATTTGAAATGACAGATTTGGGAGAACTTCACCATTTTCTTGGAATTGAGGTTCATCAATCCAAGAAGGGAACTTTTGTCTCACAAGAGGGTTATGCAAGAGAAATTTTAAAGAAATTCAAGATGGAGAATGCGAATCCGGTCACCACTCCATGCATCACAGGTTTGAAGTTATCTAAAGAAGGCGAAGGCAAGATGGTGAATTCAACTTTATACAGGAGTCTTGTTGGAAATTTGATGTATCTAACTTCTACAAGGCCTGATATCATGTACGGTGTAAGCTTGGTGAGTAGGTTTATGGAGAAACCTTATTCAAATCATTGGGAAGCAGCAAAAAGGGTTCTCAGATACATTAAAGGTACAATTGATCATGGAATTTTTTATGAGGCTAATGTACCAGTTAACCTCATTGGTTACACTGATAGTGATTTAGCCGGAAGTATGGATGATAGCAGAAGCACGTCTGGTTATGTATTTCATCTTGGTACTGGTGCGATATCATGGAGTTCTAAGAAACAACAAATTGTGGCTCTTTCTACTACAGAGGCCGAATATATTGCTGCAGCATATGCTGGTTGTCAATTGGTTTGGTTGCGCGGAATTTTGGAAAGTCTTATGCAAAAGCAAGATAAGTCAACCACTTTGTATTGTGATAATAGCTCGACTATTTCAGTCACAAAGGATCCAATTCTTCATGGACGAACAAAGCATATCCGCATCAGATATCATTTCTTGAGGGACCTTGTCAATCAAGGAGATGTTCAAGTTGAGTATTGCAAGACAGAAGATCAAATGGCGGATATTTTTACGAAGCCGCTTGGTGGGAATTTTTTCAAGAAAAATGTTGAAAGATTGGGAGTAAAAAGTAAGTTTAATTTAAGGGAGACATTGTTAGCAATAAAATAAATTAAACTTGAATAATTATGTTTAAGTTTATGATTAATTCATGTAACCACCAAAAGATGAAAAGTTTGGTGATTAATGTCTACTAACCACTATGAGTTATGAAAGGTGAAGAGTTTAGTGTTTAATGGAGTAGTTATGTAGCTAGTTATGAATCTCATAACTTAGTCTTTATATTGACATTACTTTTGAGTTGTAAGTGGTGAAGAAAAGAAAATATTCAAGAAATAAAATAAAATTGTGTTCTTGTGGTGTCAACTTTATCTCATATATTTTTTTTTCAACAAACACATCAACATAGTTTCCGTTTGGGGAAGTCTTGCTTAATATATGTTGGTGCGTGCGCAATATGTCTTTTAATTCGCATATACTTAGTCCAATATTTGGCATCATGATGCAAGTTTTAGCATGTTTTCACTTTGGTATTGTGAAGGGTTTGATGGAACCTCACACTGAGCCTATTCGCTTTGGTACTCAGAACTGAGGTGTGTAATCAAGTCACTACAACAAAAATGCCATTTAGTGACTGAGACTTTTAGTGACTGAAATTAGTTTAGTCACTAAATGTCTCAATATACCTATTCTAACTGAAATATTAAGTAGGTGAATCTACTTTAAAAAAATAAAGGAAAGAAAACTGATCAAGCTAGCGTCATTTCCTTCACAAACCCTAACATCGCACCGTCTTCACAAACCCTCTTTCTCACCGTCGCCCCTCATCTCCAACTCCGCCGTCGCCACCGCGTCATCTCCGCCACCGCCGTGTTCTCTCCGTCGCCTCCGCCACCGCCGTGTCATCTCCGCCACCGCCGTCTCTCTCGCCTCTCTGCTGTAATCCGCGACTCTTCACGTCGCACCGCCGCCTGCCGACTTTGTCTTCTACTCCGGCTTTGAATGCCTTCCACCTCTGCTACTCCTCTACTACTCTGCTAATCAAACCCTAGCTAGGAGGTAGTAGCAATTTTTGCTTCTGCTAATTAAGCTCGATTTTCAGGTAATGCAGACATAATCTTTTGATTTTTGAAATTAAATGGCTATATTGACCACAAATTTTAGCATGAATTTGTTAATCACGTTGATGTTGTTTGGTATATATGTTGAAGTCAATTTCTTCTTTGATTATGAAAGTATGTTCCAGTAATTATATATTGTATGTTTTTTTTTCACATTATATGTATTTAAAATTTGATGTAGTTCCACCATTAAAAATGCTCATTGAGCATTGGCACAGTTACTTGTCTGAGCAAAAGATCTCTACCCAACTGTTATGTTCATAAGAAATAATAGTTCAGAATTCGTTCAATCGATAATTTGGGATGTTTAGGAATGGAGAGGTTGCGTGTTTGATTTAATTGCTGTTTTAGTTGCTTCAAATGGGGAATGCAAAGAGCAAAATTTGCATCCTATCTATCTATGAGGGGGTTTTCTGTGGAATCTTGACATGATAACTATGCATTTAGCTTCTTGTCTTGGACTCTTCTTTTTGGTCTTTCTGCAATGGTTTATGTAGTTTTTATTAGATAACTACTCATAACATGCATAAAGAAAATGGCACATATCATTTTTACATATACACTAATTACAGTAACATGCTCTTTTGGAAGTTGGAACTGCATTCATTTATAATATGAACCCCTTGTTCCCAAAATTGCAGTTTCCCATGCCTCTCTATTTATTTTTACTATATTTTCAAAATTGCATTCACCTTGTCACTTGGTGTCATCAGTTGCCACGTGCAACCAACTGCAGAAACCAAAAGAAACTCTGTTAGCATGTATGGAGATAGACACTTTAACAGATTAAAAATTATGTTTTTATACTCTCCAAAATGGCATAAGAAAAGAAACTGATTGAATTTCACATTGTTGTATTAAGTCATAAATTTTTGTTTCAGTATAAGTTACCAATATTTTCTAAAGATAAACTTGCTTACTATTTATGCTACAATGTTTGGGTATTTCTTATGAAATAATCAGTGCCTTAATTAGTTTGTATTTACCTCTATTAATTTGTTGTTTGTTTGTTATCCTATTGGTTTATTATTCGTACATAGAATTTGTAGATTCTGTTTATGTTGTCTATTCTATGATACCAATTCATGAATTAAGAGTATTTTATTGAATTCTCAAAATCTAGAAGAATATGAAAAAAAAAAGTTAGAATCTGTTTGGCAGGCTTTCAACCTCTAATTTGACTACACTTTAGGCAACTTGATCTCGAGCATAATATTAGCAAAGTGATTAGGCAGAAATATCTAGCTAAGATGATATTTCTTAGCTATGTATCCATCAGGAGAGTGTATGTAGACAAATCGAGGCTAAGATGATGCTTATTAACATATTACCCAATCATACATCTGTCTTTCTCGTTCTCGGAATCAGTAATCAGCTCGAATGATGCAATGCATCCTCATCAAAATTTGTGTGAAAAAGACTGTCATGTGGGCTTACCAACTTTTGATCTTTTGTTGGTTGCCGGTTTAACACTACCATTGATGCCCCTTCAGACAAAAGAACTAGGATCTTTTAAACATCCTCACCCTAATGTTTAGAAATTAAATCAACTTATTTGAACCTGAGTTTTGGTAAAAGACTAGTGTGGGTGAATCTGAAAAGTGTTAATTTCAATAACCAGCTTGAGGACCTGGACTAATCATCAAAAGTCAAAACTCAATGTTCAAACAATGGTCTTTAAGACAACTAAATCATTGCATTCTAGAGTTGCATCCAATTCCGCATGGTGGTTCCAATCAAAGCCAAACCTCTCGTGTAGTTTGGTTTGGTATAGAAAGTTTAAAACCAAGTACTGTATGTTTATTTTTCGATTCCATCTGTAACCAAACCAAACCAGAATATCATACCATTCAAGATGAATAAATGAAGACAGTAATGTCATGGCAACAGTTTCTACAGGAGTTAAAAAGCATGGCTGAAAAAGAGTACACAACTGACCCAAGTTTTAACCAAACCATGGACGGCTTAAACTCTTATTCCGCAATCATAAACATCATAAAAGAATGAAATCGAGGCCAGAAAATGATACCAAGGAGAAAATTTAGAGTGACACAATAAGTGTTGGTCCAGAAGCTAGCAAATTAATAGCAACCGTACACATAAATGAAATTGATCTTCATTTCTCAAAGTAAACTACATACCATTATATGGAGGTAGTGCTACATTCTATTTATTTTTGATTCACTACATTTATAATTTTTTTTTAATATTGCAGAGAACAAATAATGATGGGGTTCGACCTTCACACGGAACAGTATATTGTATGAGTCGTACATGCGAAGATGGAAGTATCGTGAATGCCTCAGCTGCTAATGTTGTGGTATAATTTTTTCTTTGAATTTAAAATTTAAATAAGACACATTTTTCTTACATATGATAACCATTGGATAACTTGTTAATATTATTTAGGAAAAGTTGAAAAGTGTAATGGATGAATGTAGTACAGAGATGGATGGGGTAATAGACTGGAAAAATGATCGACGATCTAGCTAAAGTTAAAGGAAAAGAGAGAGGTGGGAGAATACGGTGCTTGGGGAAGGTATTGATCACGAAGGATAACGGATCGTGTTTTTGTTAGGCACAAAAAGGCCTCAGTCAAACCTGTTCTGCATCTAAGGGGGAGATTCTAAATCAAACCTGATGATGCTCTTGAAGGTTGAATTTAAGGCCTGTTATACGCCTTATTGAACAGCCTTAAGCTGTTCTATGTGTTGCATGTGTTGCAACAAAGGCAGTTTGCCCAAGCTGTTCAGTCTGCTGAACAGGCTGGACATAAACTGTCTACGCTGCTCTACACTGGTGAGCAGCTTGGGCAGTTTACAAGTATTCTGTTCTTTGTGAACAGAACCTGTTCTTTGTGAACAGAACCTGTTCTTTGTGAACAGGCTAAACACTTTATGGAATGTGTTTCCAAGTCCTCATGTATTGTTTTTGACTACAAGATCAGTTTACAAAGTCGAAGACAAAGTGGAAATCAGAACTGCTACATTGTTTTTGCTCAGCCTGCCCAAGCTGTTCTGCTACATGAAGACAAAAGGTTATTTGAAAAAGGGTGAATGACCTTTTTCTTATATCAAAATAGGCCTTTACAAGGAAGAAAAACACAAAGTTGACATTCCTTATTTGGTTAAAGGCAATGCAACAGTAAACAAAGTAAAAAGACAAAAGTTCTGCTCATGTGAAGACAAGTCTGCTTTTCAGAAAAGTGTAGAAAAGTTATGTTGTCTTTTCAAACAAGACTTCTCCTTTTTCATTCCGTCCAATGAAGAAGCTTCTCTTAGATCCTCTGATTGAGTATAAAAGGAATCTTCCAAGGACCGAAAGAATTAAGCCAAAAAGCTAAGTGCTGAAAACAAGAGTGAACGTGCATTCAAAGTGTGTCTTTCATGCATGCAAGTCTGCTTGAATAAAACAGTGCTCAGTGTCTAAGCTGTTCTTATTTAAGCTGTTCCTCAAAGTCTTGTGAACACAGTGAGTGATTCTTAGTGAGTGTATTCATTGTAATTAGTTTAAGTTAGTCTTAGACTAGGTGATCATACTGTTGTATCCGTCATCTCACCTTGAACCTTTCCGCATTCAAGCTTGTTTGTAATTAACATTTGTTAATAAAACATACAAACATTGAGAAAATTGGTTGTAGTTTTTGAAGTGCTGTATTCACCCCCCCTCTACAGCTTAAAGCTATACTCTTGGGATATCTTTTGGGACCTACAACTGGTATCAGAGGAGTTTAGAATGTGTGTCATTCTAGATCTCTCATTCTCCCAAAATTTCCATGGACAACAGTGCTGCAAACTCCTCATACTATGACAATGGCTCAATGGGGAAACCTCCAAAGTTCAATCATCAGAACTTTTCTGGTTGGAAGTGCAGAATGATGCTCTACTTAGAGAATCTGGATGTACAACTACCAGAAATTGTAATGGAGGGTCCCTATGTGCCAACCTCTGTTACAACAATAACTCCTGCTGTTGAAGGAGCTGCTCCTGAGATCAGAACATTTGAGAAAGCAAAAGCTCAATGGTCTGATGAAGACAAAAGATTGGTGGCTCCTGATGCAAAGGCCAGAAACAATCTGGTCATCTCTCTACCTGATGATGTGTTCAAACAGGTTGAGAAGATGAAGACTGCCAAGGAAATGTGGGATACTTTGTGTACCGTCTATGATGGACCCACAATCACACTGGATAACAGGATTAACAATCTTGTTAGACAGTATGAACTCTTCTTTGCAAAACCAAAGGAGACTCTCACAGAAACCTACACCAGGTTTACTGCTCTTGTGAATGATCTCATAGCTGTTGGGATCACTAAGGACAACCTTACCCTGGTAAACAAGTTTTTGGACATCCTACCTGAAGAATGGAACTATTTTTCAACAATCTTAAGAAATTCAGGTACCATCAGAAGTATGGATCTTGTCAACTTGTATGGATCTTTACTAAATGATGAACAGTCAAGGCAACAAAAGAGAAATGCCTTGGAGATGTCTAAAAGAGGTACAGCCTTTGTGGCTAATGTGAGACAGCCTGTGAATCGAATCAGGTGAGTGATGTGTTCACTCAACCTGATCAACATGATGATGATAAGGAGGAGGTGTCAGATGAGGAAAATAATGCAGATCTTGCTGAACAAGATGATGAGCAAATGATAGCTATGCTTGTCAAAAGGTTCAACAAGAAAAGGTTTGGAAGAAACATGCTGCAAGGAAGTTCAGGTGCTGGCAAAAAGAAGGCATTTGATAAATCCAAGGCTGAGTGCTTCAAATGTGGCAAAACTGGCCATATAGCTACTGACTGTGTGTCAAAAGCTGTTGGTCAGTCATCCAAACCATACAAGACAAACAAGGATGATGGTTATAGGGTTAAGTACCTTATGGCCATGGCTAAGCTGAGGAAGTTGAAAAACTCAGTGGGTTCCAACCGCCAAAAGGGACTCATGGCAGAGACTTGTGACTGGGAGGAATCTGATTCATCATCTGATGAAGAAGACAATCAATGTCTGATGGCCAACACTGATGTCCCATCAACAAGCAGTTTCAAACAGGATCTTGCTGAAGCTGAAGCTTTCAGCAGCTTGGAGAACTGGAATCCTACAATGATGTATAAGGTACAAAATTTTATGGCTTACAGTTCTGAAGAAAAAGTTAAAATGTTTGAATATATGCTAGTTGATTTGAAAGCTGCTGTTGAGAAGCATGATGCTTTATTATCTGAAATCTCTAAGCTTAAGACTGATATTAAAACAAAGTCCAGTAAACTAGACAGTCTCCATAAGTTGGAAACTGAGCTTGATGAATTAAAACACATCAACTCTATTTTACTGGAAGAAAAGAGAGAAACAGATATAAAGCATGCTATGCTTCAAAAGATAGTTGACTCTTGGTGCCAATCTGCACAAAAAGTCAGCCATTGTATAAGTCAACAGATCCCTGCACAAATTCAAGCCTATCTTGGAGGGGATCGTGACACAGCAGCTTCCATTGTTGAGATTAATAATCTGAAAGAAGATTTATCCACTCTTGGTGAGCTTCCAAGCACTTTTATTCAAAAAGTGAATGGTAAACTAATCTCAACAAACAGGTTTGTCAGGCCTCAAAATACTGACAGCTCATGTGAACCTAGCTCAAAAGCTGGTGTTGGAGTACGTTCTCCATCAAACCAGTCTGCTAAGTGCCATGCTGATTCACACAAGCAAAAGAAAGGAAAACATGTCCAAACTGCAGCTATGAATACTAAACCTGTTGACAAAACAGGTTCTGGGTCCAAAGCTGATGGTAAAAGGCTTGATAATCCTTTTGATGCTAAACATTTTGAAAATAAGTTTTCAAAAGTAAAGCAGCCTGCTTTCAACAAGGGCAAGTCTCATGTTGAAGGCAAACCTGCTATGTTTTCTAATAAGTTTTCTAATCATAGCAATAAACTGGTGTTAAATGAAAATAAGTCTTTCAAAGCCAGAAAAAGTGATTATACTGATAGGCAGCATAAATCACATCTCAGTAGGGGCAAAGGCAAAGTCATTGCTCAGCCTGAGAAACTTGGGAATAAGTTTCCTAAACCAGTGGATGTTCAAAAGCCAATTAAGCTTCCTGTCTTTGACATTTGTCCTCCTAAAAAGAGGAAAGAATAGACAGACAAAGCTGTGGGTATTGAACCCTCCACTCAAGCTGTTGATTCATCAAATAGTAATAAGTTTGCTAAACCTGCTAATAGAATCAACAAAAATAACTCAGAATGTGTTTCTGAAAGTTCTTCTTCCAAAAATCCTAAAAAGAGAAAATGTTATAAATGTGGGAAGAAGACACATCTGGCCAAGGATTGTCCTGAATCTGAGGACATGAGGCCTGTTGACTCTGATGGGTCTCTCACAGCTGTTACAAGCAGTGTTGGAAACATTTCAGTCAATGAAAGTGGTATCCAAGCTGATACCATTCAAATAGGGAATATCAGTGTGGATATTATAAGTCCATCAACAAATGTTGATGAAGTAGGAGAACTCATCTCTGTGATGAGTTCCCCTAAAAGTGACTAATATTTCTCTTATCACTCTGTAGGAAAAACAACCTTCCCAGGTTTGGTACTTGGACAGTGGCTGCTCAGGGCACATGACAGGTTGTAAAGAATTGCTGAGTGATCTCAGGCCTGAAAAAGGGCCAAAAGTCACATTTGGTGACAATGTACAGGGATCCACTGAGGGATTTGGAACTCTTAAAGCTGGTGCTGCAGTGTTCAAAAGAGTAGCCTATGTGGTTGGGCTAAAACATAACCTTGTTAGTATAAGCCAACTGTGTGATGCTGGCTATAAAGTTAACTTTGATGAGCACCTGGGTTACATATTGGATCCCCAAGGCAAAGTTGTGCTATGTGCTCAACGAAAGAAAGGTGTATATGTTGTGGACATGCAATCTGCTGATCCCACAACTGAAACCTGCTTTCTCACAAGAACAAATGCAGACTTAAACTGGTTATGGCATAAAAGGCTGTCACATCTGAACTTCAAGAACATCAACAAACTCTGTAAGAAAGAGTTGGTGACAGGTTTGCCTTCTATGACCTTTGTTAAAGATAAACTCTACACACTTTATGAGAAAGGCAAGCAGAGAAAATCATCATTTAAATCCAAACATAACTTCTCTATTGATACTCCTCTCTTCTTAATCCATATGGACTTGTTTGGACCTGTTAATGTCCCAAGTCTAGGAGGAAGAAGATACACTCTGGTAATGGTTGATGAGTTCTCCAGGTACACGTGGGTTGTCTTCTTGAAGAACAAAGGAGAGGCTGCTAGAGAAATTATTGGATTTGTGAAAAAGATGGAAATGCTGAACTCTGCCCAAGTAAAGCAGCTTAGAAGTGATCATGGTACTGAATTCAGAAACAGTACTCTTGAAGACTTCTGTGAAGAGAAAGGAATTACTCAAAACTTTTCAGCTGTAAGAACTCCACAACAAAATGGAGTTGCTGAAAAGAGAAACCGAACTCTCATTGAAGCTGCTAGAACCATGCTGTGTGCATCAGGTTTACCTTCATCATTCTGGGCTGAAGCTGTTAACACTGCCTGCTTCACCCAAAATAGATCCTTAGTGGTGAAAAGGTTCAACAAGACTCCTTATGAGCTGATCAAAGGGAGGAAACCAAATGTCAGTAACTTCCATGTATTCGGTTGTCCCTGCTTTATTTTGAATCAAAGGGATCAACTGGCCAAGTTTGAACCAAAAGCTGATGAAGGTGTGTTTGTTGGCTACTCTGCTATCTCTAAAGCCTACAGAGTGTACAACAACAAAAGAAAGGTGATAGATGAATCTATCAATGTCACCTTTGAAGAGTCCAAGAATGCTTCCACCAAAGCTGTTCCTGAATCAGTTTCAGAAGGATTAAAATTTGATGATCTAATGCATTCAAATAATGAAGAGGACTCAAAGGCTTCCACTACACCCAGTGTGGAACCTGTTAATCATGATGGACATGATGATGATTATGTTAATACACCCTGTGTGAATAAGTGTATAGACTTAATTACAACTGCATGTCCTGAACCTATCAATGCTGATTTTCCTAGTTCTACTGCTGATATGTTCAACAGTGGTCAGACATGTTCAACAAATGAACAGGCTCAAGACAACAGTGTGTCTGAAAATCTTGAGAGCTGTTCAACAGGACCTGCTGAAGATGTTAACAACTCAGGTGAATCATCATTGAAAAATGATCCTAAGTGGATCAGGTGTCACCCCAATGATCAAATAATTGGTGACATCAACAAAGGGGTACAAACACGGTGGGACAGCTTAGGGAACTTTTGTATGTTCTCTAGTTTTGTTTCACTGATGGAGCCAAAGAAGGCGGATGAAGCACTAAAAGATGCCAATTGGATCACTGCCATGCAAGAAGAGCTCAATCAGTTTGAGAGAAACAATGTATAGAAGCTGGTCCCTGCTCCTAAAGGTAAAACCATAATTGGCACTAAATGGGTTTTCAGGAATAAAATGGATGAGCAAGGTCATGTCATTAGAAATAAGGCAAGACTGGTCGCTCAGGGCTACAGACAGGAGGAAGGAATTGATTATGATGAAACATTTGCTCCTGTGGCCAGGCTAGAAGCAATTCGTTTGTATCTAGCCTACGCTGCTCATAAGAGCATTAAGGTATTTCAAATGGATGTAAAGAGTGCATTTTTGAATGGGAAGCTGCAAGAAGAAGTTTATGTCAAGCAGCCTCCAGGTTTTGAAAATGAACAACATCCAGGTTTTTTCTACAAGTTGGACAAAGCTCTCTATGGTCTCAAACAAGCACCTAGAGCCTGGTATGACACTCTCACTGAGTTTCTTATGAGCAATGGGTATTCAAGAGGTAAAGTGGATACCACACTATTCATAAAGAAGGTGAAGTCTGATATTATGCTTGTTCAAATTTATGTGGATGACATAATATTTGGCTCTACTAATGAGCAGCTGTGCAAGAACTTTTCATTACTCATGAAATCTAAATATGAAATGAGTATGACGGGAGAACTTACTTTCTTTTTAGGATTACAGGTTAAACAAACCTCAATTGGAATTTTTATAAATCAAAGAAAGTACACTTTAGATCTGTTGAAAAAGTTCAAATTTGATCAAAGTTCTCCTATTAAAACCCCAATGGCAACCAATGTAAAATTGGATGCTGATGTCAGTGGTAAAGCTGTTTCAGTAACAGCTTACAGAGGCATGATTGGGAGCTTGCTATACTTAACTGCTAGTAGACCTCATATTATGTTTGCTACCTGTTTGTGTGCTAGGTTCCAAGCTGATCCAAAGGAATCTCATCTAGCTGCTGTTAAAAGAATCTTCAGATACCTGAAGGGTACACCAGGTTTGGGTCTTTGGTATCCCAAAGACTCCAGCCTTGAACTAACAGGTTATTCAGATTCTGATTTTGCAGGCTGCAGGCTAGATAGGAAAAGCACAACAGGTGGATGTCAACTTCTAGGTGGCAAGTTGATAAGTTGGTGCAGCAAGAAGCAGAACTCAGTGTCTACTTCTACTGCTGAAGCTGAGTACATTGCTGCTGGAAGCTGCTGTGGGCAGATTCTGTGGATGCAGCATCAACTTGAAGATTATGGGCTTGTGTATAGGAAAATCCCTATTCTGTGTGATAACACAAGTGCCATAGCCATTTCCAACAATCCAGTTTTTCATTCAAGAACAAAGCATATTGAAGTTAGACATCATTTCATCAGGGATCACATCCAGAAAGGTAATGTGGAGGTAAGTTTTATTTCCACAAATGAACAGCTTGCAGACATTTTCACCAAACCTCTGGATGAAACAAGGTTTAATTACCTTGTCAGCAAGCTGGGCATGTTAAACAAAAGTGACTAAGTGTCCTCATAGGTCTAAAAACTGTGTATATCTCACACTGATCAAGTCTCTCAGAACAGCTTAGACAGAACAGGCTCTACGTGTTATGTACTTAGCCATTTTTCTGAAAACCTTGATCAGCTTGAACATATAGCAGGCTGAACACAAACAGTTTATTCGTCCAGCCTGATCTGCTGGTCCATTCTTCACTCTCATGCCCTCACACTGACTTACAAGATATTATCTTGTAACCTGCTCAACTATTGGACACAACCTGTTCTTACTTAGTTGGACAGGCTGAGGGAACAGCTTGAATAATGAACAGCTTGTGATGACTCTGCTTATCACAGGTTTGACCAACAGCTTAGACCAACAGTTTTAATTACCTTTCTTCAAACTTAAGTTACTTAATTTCTGTTTTTATTTAACTTAATTACTGCGGATAATGTGGGTTACGTGTGTTAGTGATTAAAAAGGGCTCAAGTGATCTGACAAACGGTCTGACATGGACAACCGTTCCGTTTTCCGTTAACGACTTTTTCAAATCAAACCGCCCAAATGTTTCTCTCTCATACTCCCTCACATTTAAATCCTATAAATACCTGATACTGTTTCATCTTCGTCTTCCTCACTACTATCATCTGCTTCTCCATACCTCAACACTTCCCAAATGGCTCACAGACCTAATCCCTTTCTCCCAGTGTTCGTTGGTGATGATGTTGTCAAACACTCATCAGTCACCACAATGCTAACCCTTAAACCCACAAACTACATTGCCAACCTTACAGCTGGTGGATGGGACTACAATTGATATGGCTAAATGGATATTTCTGAACATGAGGAACCTGGTGCAGCAAGAGCCAAGACCAGCTGCTGTCTGTTATCCCAGGTTTCTGAGCCTCATATTCAAACACATTTGTGGTGAGTATCTGTACAACTCTCAGCCATTACTTCATACTATTGCATTACCTATAATAGGGGATAGAGTTTTCTATACTTCTGTACTCCCAAACGAGCCTCCTCTGTCCACACCAATGAGGAGGTTGTTAGGATTGGTGGAAGGACCCTCTGCTGTGAGGGTGGATCCAGAAGCTACTGCTCCCAAGAGAAAATCCAAAGCCAGGTCCAAACTTGTTAAGAGGACCCTGACAATCACTGAAGCTGGGCCTGTACAAAAGAAGGCCAAAACTGCTCAGTCTGAGTCTGCACTCTTAGCCTCTGTGGCTGAGGGGGAGCAGGCTCCTCACCCTGGTTCATTTGTTGAACCTGAAGCCTCTGTGGCTGGTGCCTTTGTGGCAGCTGAGACTATGGAACAGGCCAACCCACCTATTCCTGACCCAGTTTCACCCCCTGTCCAAACAGATCCTCTCCCATCTCCTCAATCACCCACTTCATCCATCCTATACCACCGAAAAAGAAAATCATCCAAATCAACCAGCTCCTCTGTTCCCTCCCAACAGGGTTCAGTTGTAAAAGAAGCAACCCCTGCTGCCTCTCCTAATTTGGGAGCAGGTTTAGCCCAATTGGAGCCTGCTTCACTCCAACCTGAGTCAACCCAAGGTCAGCCTAGACCCTCTGGTTCCTCCCAACAGGAACCAGTTGTACAAATGGAGATAGCCACATCAACTATCCCAGCCTCCCAACAGGCTGAAGATATTGAAAGACAGGAGTCCTCTCCACTCCATACTGCGTCCACACTATCCCCCACTCAAATCTCCTCACACCCTGAGTCTGCACGAGGTGCCTACACTGCTGATATAGACCAATCAGCAGCTCAGCCTCAAACTTCTGCTCCCCATGATACAGCTGTTCTACACCAAACAGCTGCTGAGGGACCAACAACTCAGGCTGATGAACCTCAGGGATCATACCGTCCCTTTGGTGAGGCTGTCCCTATGCAAACTCCATCAGCAGGTTTCACCACTGCTGATGTTGAAATGCATATCCCATCTCCCCATGATGAGGTGCTTTTACACCAAGGCACTACAGAGGGAACACCCACTGGTCTTTATGAGGGTACTGCAACACAAGCAGCATCTGAGAGGCCCCCAACTTCAACTCCTCTTCCTGATGAAGCAGTTTCAGCCGCTGCTGAGGGACCCTTTGACCCCTCCAAGCTGGGCCACATCACTTTTGCCCAAGCTATGGAGCTTCTATCAAATGTTCCTCTTCCCTCTCCCTCACATCCCCTCATCATCTTCTCCATCCACTCAATCTAAACAATCCACTCATACACCTCCATCTCCCAAAGACCTGCCTTTGAAGGATCAGCTTTCTCTGCTGACCAACAAAGTTGGTTCTTTGGAAACTACCATGACCTCTCTACCTTCCCTTATTTCAGACTCTGTGTCTGAACAGCTTCGGGGATTCTTTGATTTGTTCAAAGATTCCTTCCCTGCCACTCCACAAACAGATAATTCTGCACAGCTGATTGCACTCACTGCACAACTGCAAAATGTGTCCACCTCCCTCTCCTCTATTCTTTCAATGCAACAGGACTCTGTGTCCTCCATGACAGCCATTTCTCAATAGCTGTCCTCTCTTCTCACTTCTTGCACCACCTCTCTTCCTAATACTTTGGCCAGCTTAAACACACTTATTGGCTCCCTATCCAATTCTGTGTCATCAAACCTTGCTGATGTACAAGATTCTCTCGAATTACATCTTGCACAGCTTCAAAGTTTGCTGTTCATAGCTTCTGATAGGGAAAATATTGTTAAGCTGACCTCCCTTGCTGATACCCAATCCTCTTCTCTTCAAACCTGTCTTACCCAGCTTGCAGAGGTAAGGGACAACTTGGCATTCTTAGTAAACAGCCTTGTTGGCCCCAGACCTACTGCCAAAACTGCTGGCAAGCCTGCTGACTTTGTGTCTTCAGGCAGACCGGGTGTTGAAGGTGCTGTACATCTCCTTCAAAGGGGGAGAATTCATCTGCCTAGAAGACTAAGTCTAAGGGGGAGAAAACTTCTTCTCCTAAGGAGAAACCAGTGCCTGCAGCACAAACTGGTCACCAAGCAGGAGCTTCAACAGGTACAATGGAGGGTGCCTCCCACGCTGCTCAGCCTACTCAGGCTGAAACTCCAATCCCTGCTCAGTCTAAGGGGGAGGAACTTATGTCTGAGGACAGGCCTAGCAGCAGAAGGAGGCATCTGATCTTACAAGAAGAAGAAGAAGAGGAGGAGGAAAGTCCTGAAGCTGCTGTCACTATAGCAGCTAAAGGAAAAGAAAAAGCAGCAACTGATCCTCATCAACTGAAAGCAGCGGAGATTAAATTCCACAAAGCCATGGCAAAGGAAATGGGTCTTCCCATGGATAAATATTTTGAGTTCAGAGATGAACAGCTTCAAGCCCTGGAAGCTCTAAGGAAAGAAGAAGAATCTGCCAAAGCTGCTAAATCTTTTGCACTTCAAGAGGCAAAGAAGGTCAAAATGTCCACTCTGAATGTGCAAAAGAAACTAATGGAAGCTGCTAAGGGATCAGCAGAAGAAAAGGAAGCAGAAAAAGAAAAGGGTACTTTGGTCTCAGTGACCAAAACTCAAGTGCCCTATGCTAGAACCCAATTCCATTTCGACAATCTGGCAAGGAAGAAGTTTCATGATGTTGCTGACCGAAGACTTGCTAAAGAACCAATTGTCAAAGTTGTTCCCATTTCAAGAAAAGGCAAACAGTGGAAACTGCAAATTTCCAGGATGGGTTCAACAGGCCCTGAGCTGGAATCTTATCATCACACTGATGTTGCCCAAATGGGGTACAGAGAATGGGTGGAACTAGCAGTTGCCCTGAGCCAGTCAAAGTCAGAAACGGCTAAGACTATCAGGGCATATGTAAAGAAGTTAATGGAGAGAGTGAAAGATCTTGGCCTGATCTCAACTGATATAAGTGAGAGTGTCTCTGTGACATATCCCAAGATAAAGGCCAAAAGAACAAGGAGAGACACAGAGCTGGAAGAACTCCTTTTGATGATTGAACAAGGAGATTATGCTGTGGAATCAAAGGAGTTAACCACAGCCTGCCCAAAGGAGTAGATTTTGAAGATGGCAAAGTAATAGAAGAGCCTGAGTTAGGGGCATTTTTT
Source organism: Centrapalus pauciflorus (assembly GCA_020465985.1). Classification (NCBI taxonomy): domain Eukaryota; kingdom Viridiplantae; phylum Streptophyta; class Magnoliopsida; order Asterales; family Asteraceae; genus Centrapalus; species Centrapalus pauciflorus. Next base: position 318,016 of record JAANYP010001347.1, read on the forward strand.
GTAGATCCTCTATCCTAGAAGAAATGTTTTCAAAGAGCTTCAGGCCTGCACTAAGTTGGTCTTAAGCAGCTTGCAGCCTTCAGAATTGCCAACTCCTTCAGGCAGTCCAACAAATGGAGAGCAGCCATCTGGGATGTGCTGAGAGATTTGTATGACAGAGGTGAGCTTCAAGATCCAAACTTCATGTATCTCAGAGTTGAAATTCAAGAGCTGGAAGAAACAAGGGAGGAACTTGAAAGAATGTTTGAAGAAGGACTGCCACCTCCAGTACAGTGATGTCCATCTACCAATCAGGGTAGGTGAAGAATGGAAGCTGCCCATCAGTTGGACAGGCTTACCATTTTCTGCTCCCAACAAAAACAGTCCAATGTACATTAGTTGTACTTTATTTTACATATGTTGTAATTTTCCTTTACATTAGTTGTAATATACATCAGTACATCAGTTGTACTTTTGTAACAACATGTGTTGTTCTAATGAAATCAAAAATCAGTATATATATAAACTGATCTTTTACTTTATTGTTGTAATTTTATTTCAACAAATGTACTGTAAAAATATATAGTGACTTTTGATAAAGCCAGCTTAGACTGGTTATTGCAAATAGGGGGAGATTGTTAGGCACAAAAAGGCCTCAGTCAAACCTGTTCTGCATCTAAGGGGGAGATTCTAAATCAAACCTGATGATGCTCTTGAAGGTTGAAATTAAGGCCTGTTATATGCCTTATTGAAACCTGAAAGTAATTTGCAATATCAGCCTTAAGATGTTCTATGTGTTGCATGTGTTGCAACAAAGGCAGTTTGCCCAAGCTGTTCAGTCTGCTGAACAGGCTGGACATAAACTGTCTACGCTGCTCTACACTGGTGAGCAGCTTGGGCAGTTTACAAGTATTCTGTTCTTTGTGAACAGGCTAAACACTTTATGGAATGTGTTTCCAAGTCCTCATGTATTGTTTTTGACTACAAGATCAGTTTACAAAGTCGAAGACAAAGTGGAAATCAGAACTGCTCAGCCTGCCCAAGCTGTTCTGCTACATGAAGACAAAAGGTTATTTGAAAAAGGGTGACAGACCTTTTTCTTATATCAAAATAGGCCTTTACAAGGAAGAAAAACACAAAGTTGACATTCCTTATTTGGTTAAAGGCAGTGCAACAGTAAACAAAGTAAAAAGACAAAAGTTCTGCTCATGTGAAGACAAGTCTGCTTTTCAGAAAAGTGCAGAAAAGTTATGTTGTCTTTTCAAACAAGACTTCTCCTTTTTCATTCCGTCCAATGAAGAAGCTTCTCTTAGATCCTCTGATTGAGTATAAAAGGAATCTTCCAAGGACTGAAAGAATTAAGCCAAAAAGCTAAGTGCTGAAAACAAGAGTGAACGTGCATTCAAAGTGTGTCTTTCATGCATGCAAGTCTGCTTGAATAAAACAGTGCTCAGTGTCTAAGCTGTTCTTATTCTGTTCCTCAAAGTCTTGTGAACACAGTGAGTGATTCTTAGTGAGTGTGTTCATTGTAATTAGTTTAAGTTAGTCTTAGACTAGGTGATCATACTGTTGTATCTGTCATCTCAGCTTGAACCTTTCCGCATTCAAGCTTGTTTGTAATTAACATTTGTTAATAAAACATACAAACATTGAGAAAATTAGTTGTAGTTTTTGAAGTGCTGTATTCACCCCCCCCCCCCTCTACAGCTTAAAGCTATACTCTTGGGATATCTTTTGGGACCTACAGTTTTTCACAAGATCCCCAAGTACCACTATTGAAGGCTCGTGTCAATGAACTCGAAGGAGAACTTAAAGAAGTGCGAGCAGATATGGCACGTATGATGGCTATGATGAAAGGACAAGTACAAAATAATTTAAACACTGAGGTAATGATTTACAGAAGTTTTTTATTTATTATTGTTTATATATATATATATATATATATATATATATATATATATATATATATATATATATATATATATTATAATATTTTTAATATTGGTCTAAATGATTCAGGCTGTTAATGACTCGTGCAGCGTGTATACACATCGTCGTAATCTGAACGCGAGTAAATGAATTAAACTTTGGTAAGTGTTTCAAATAATATGTCTCTTACATTTGTTCCTTAAAATTTATATTAGCATGATAGCTTTTATTTGTTGTGTCATATAATAGCATTTAGAAATGGTCCAGTTTGTTTTCTTAGAGTGACAACTCCTTGTAGTCACAATTTTAGTTTCTCATCATGTGTTGTTGAATTAATTGATTTCGTTTATTTAGATATTCCTTAATATTGATTTAAGTGATGCTAGTGTTTATTTGTTGGGTCATATAATAGCATTTAGAAATCGTCCAGTTTGTTTCCTTAGAGTAACAACTCCTTGTAGTCACAATCTTAGTTTCTCATCATGTGTTGTTGAATTAATTGTTTTCGTTTATTTAGATATTCCTTAATATTGATTTAAAAATATTACTTTCAACCTTACTTTTTTATTACGGATCATTTTTGTCGTTCTATCTGTTTAACCCCGTTGGTTCGAAATTGTCACCCAACTTATTTTTTACTTTTAACATAAAGATATTGCGTATATCATGACAAGATAAATTTGACATAAATTAGTAAAAATATTAAACATATTAAATAAATAAGCAACTTTCCTGTAAAAAAAATAAACATGAGGATGACAAAAACAATACTGAGTCACACTTTCCTGAAAAAGAAAAAGAAATGTTTTCTAGCACTCCTAAATTCCAGAGGAACATAACTAAAAGGCCAGGCTTATATAAGTATCATTGAAGTTGCCTCTTTTTTGGGGCCTTTAACTGTTGCAACTTCTTGTTCATCTGTGTGCACAAATAGGAAAGATCCGTGATTCAAGAACATTTAGTTCTAGGCTAGAACAAATCTTTATGGGTGTTCTCAAACAAACTTAAATAAGTTTAAGCTAAAGAACAAACCTTTAACCGGCGCTGATCTTGCACAACTTGTTTAGCTCGGGCTCTAACTTCATCTGGGTCGATCTTATACTGTGGGCGCACAACAAAGTCCAACGGCATGGCTTCAGGCCTCGAGGCGTGTAGCCGAGAAGATGAGTTCCCTGCCTTTTGCTCCCTAAATTGACCATGGATATTAGATAGGAAACAAAAAGACGGATAACATGATGCCTATAATCTGGCCCTGAAAATACTTACTGAGAATGTCATCATCTCTAGACTGCATCCCCGAAGCTTTATTCATAGGCTGTTACGAAGTATTGAAAGTAATAAATATGTTTGTATATTGCTGTTATATTGCTGATATGTATGTTTCTGTTATAAAGTGAAAAAAGTGTGCAAATAGGTATGTATATTGCTGCTATATTCCCATTGCATATACGTACGTACATAAATGTTTCTGTTATAAACTGATATATATGTGTGCAAATATGTATGTATATTGCTGCTATATTCCTCTCTATATTAAAGTGAAAAAAGTGTGCAAATATGTATGTATATTGCTGTTATATTGATGATATGTATGTTTCTGTTATAAAGTGAAAAAAGTGTGCAAATATGTATGTATATTGCTGATATGTGTGTGTGTGTGCAGAATTGCAGATATATATGTATCTATATTAAGATATTTGAAACATAGCACACGCTCTGTCTATGTCCAAGTCATTGAGTTCTATTGACACTAAAAGTATATCTAATGTTCTTTCCTCTTATTAATAATATGCAATAGAAAAAAATTGCATAAAAATTAATGTACTTTGGATTCATTTTCATTGCTGGTATCGAATTATATCTTACCCCATTAATAGGTATTGTTAGAAAAACTAGTCATGAAAACGGATGCTCATTATATGGGAAGTCAAGTGTATTGCGAATTCGTCATTTTTGTGTAAAAATGCTTAAAGTGATTAGTTCTTATCGTTGTTGATTAGTACTTGTAGTTATTTCATATTATCTTAGCATAATATTTTTTTCATTGTGATTTTTGCAGATAATAAATTCGGTAAACATGCTTTTTATTAAGGACTCGGGAGGTTGCAAAGGTTGAAGATGTTGGATGTAGAAACATTAACTGGATTGTAATTTTTGTCTGACTAAAATGGAATTGTTGGAATACATTTGGATTTTGAATTGTAATTTTTGTCTGACTAAAATGGAAGTATTGGAATACATTTGAATTTTGAATTGAATTTTTGTTCGACTAAAATGGAAATGAAGAAATAGTTTTGATATGTCAATATTGTTAATAGGGTTTTATGGTTATATATATATATATATATATATATATATATATATATATATATATATATAATATATATATATATATATATATATATATATATATATATATATATATATATATATATATATATATATATATAGGGTTAGGTTCTATGGGGCACCTGTATGCATTGTGCACTTTGGGAACCTGCATGCACCATTAGATCTTGAATTTTTAATGGTTCAGATTGTAGTGGCAAAAGGGTAATTAACTTGAAAATGGGTGCACGGGTGCATAACTTCTCGCGTGCGGAAGAGAAAAATCGGAAGATGCTTGAATTCAGAAAATATTCTATCCGAATCTGAACAAACATGATGCATCTTCATCCAATTTATTGGATTCGTCTTCAAACACGATGCATCTTCATCCAATTCAATTTCAAACATGATGCTTTCGACCATATTCATCCTCATCTTTGTTCCATCATTATGCATCACCAAAATCGTGATTCATTTCAGCCATATTCATCCTCGTCTTTGTTCAATCATTATGCATCACCAAAATCGTGATGCATTTTGACATTTAAACGTGTTAATTTCGTGATGCATCTCTGAAATTTAAATGTGTTCATCAACGTCTTCAATGTGTTCATCATTGTCGTGATGCATGTTATTGTGCATCATGTTTGAAACAACCAATGCCATATACTCCAACTATTTCTTGGAAGCAATAACCACCAACATTAATAAAGAACCTTAGAATTCTATGACTAGCCATAAGCATGATACAGAATCGTAGAATGAACTGTTTGTGAAAAAACTGATACTCAAAAACCATGATCAACAGACGCAAGCAAATTTTCGTCAACATCGATGCACAGGTATGGTGCAGAGTTGCATACCGACGGTGGACAGCGATGGCGGTAGTAGTAGTAGTGGTGGTTGTCTTGTGAAAAATGATTGAGAGAGAGAGAGAGAGAGATGGAGAGAGACTAGCCATGAAAGAGAAAGGGAAAGAGAGAGAAAAGTGATGGATTTATGGAAAGGTGGTTGATCATTTTAATAAGTTTCCTAAATAAATGATAAATATTAAATTAAATCTTATAATTTAACAATATATTATTAAGCATTCCCAAAATGCCATTAATGCACCTTTGTAAACAAGCAATGCATTTTTTGTTCCCATTTGGTTCCCGATGCATATGGTGCCCCATAGAACCTCAATCTATATATATATATATATATATATATATATATATATATATATATATATATATATATATATATATATATATATATATATATATATGTGTGTGTGTGTGTGTGTATGTATGTATGTATGTATGTATGTATGTATGTATGTATATGTATGTATAGGTTTTAGTGACTGAAATTAAAAGTAAGTAAAAATGGCTTCTTATGATCATTATATGGGAAGTCAAGTGTATTGCGAATTCGTCATTTTTGTGTAAAAATGCTTAAAGTGATTAGTTCTTATCGTTGTTAGTACTTGTAGTTATTTCATATTATCTTAGCATAATATTTTTTTCATTGTGATTTTGCAGATAATAAATTCGGTAAACATGCTTTTTATTAAGGACTCAGGAGGTTGCAAAGGTTGAAGATGTTGGATATAGAAACATTAATTGGATTGTAATTTTTGTCATAAGAAGCCATTTTTACTTACTTTTAATTTCAGTCACTAAAACCTATATATATATATATATATATATATATATATATATATATATATATATATATATATATATATATATATATATATATATATATATATATATATATATATATATATATATATTAGTGACTGTAAATGTTATGTCAAGAAAAGAAATGATGGAGCCTCGTTATTTTCCAAGCACCCTATACCTACTGAAATAATCAGTCACTAAATCTCGTTAGCTTTTACTGACTGAAAAATTGTGTATGTAAATACTTTTAGTGACTGTGGCATTAGTGACTGTTTTTATTTCAGAGGGAGAAAGTCAAATTGGATTTAGTGACTGATTTTTGAGTTTTAGTGACAATGTTCAGTCGCTAAAAGGCTTTTATTTTGTAGTGAGTGCACATGTGAAGGGTTGCCACCTAATTTGCCAACATTGAGTCGATCACATCCTTGGTCAGTGTCTTCATCTGGTTCCAATTAATTTTGCATTTGCTGATAGATTTGGTTTCTTTTTACTTTTCTGATGAATCTTTCAACACAAGCTAGTTTATAGGGTGTAAATGATTCCTCTGGCATTACGACCTTTACCACAATGATGCTGTCCATAGATCGGTTCAAATCCTGTCTCCGCAATACTTTTTGTCAAAAAAATTGTATGTTTTACTCTGTTAACTAGTAATTAGTTTAGTCATTAGTACAGCAGAAGTAAATGAAGGTACTATCGTGAAGAGATTAAAACCTCGAGCTCGATACACAAGAACAATCCTTTTTTTAGGATTTAATGCTCCCAAAGAGCAGATTCACCCCTTTCTTTTATCTTTTAAAAGTGACGATCCCAGTAACAATTACATTTCTAGTTCCATTTGTGGTGCAAATGGGTAAAATATCTTCTGCTTTATATGATTATCAATTAAATAAAAAGTTATTCTATGTACCAATCCTTACATCTCCTAGAGACATTTGGCGATAAGCTTGCGCTTGTTTAGAGGGATCATCATAAATGATCATTTTTCTCATCTTTTCAAGCCATAGAAACATTCAACTACTGTGTGCTCTCTGAAGGGTCTGGTATTTCAAAGTTTTATGAATTCTGATGCCTTTTGGCCATGCTAAATATTAAGGAAACCACGTAAATATCCCCACAATTTCTCAATCACCTCCTTGATTATATTTACCATATTTAGCTAGTCAATGTTTGCCATATATAATTAGTCAAGGTATAATGTGCAGCTTAAATTACTCCTGTGAATACTCTCTGTAAAGGCTTTATATTGGCCAATTATTCTCCTTGTAAATCATTCAAAATCAATATCTTATTATGGTATCAAGAGCTCTCTTTCTCCTCTGAGAAATCTCGATCCCACTGCCTTCTACCTTCTCAAACCCACAGAACCATCACAACCATGTCAGACAAATCAACTACCTCTCCCACCATCATTCATCTCACGACCACTACTCATTTCCCTATCAAACTAACCGCATCCAATTTTCCAGTTTGGAGAAAACAAATTCTCGCCACCCTCATCGGCCTAGATCTCCACCACTTCATCGATGGTTCTTCACGACCTCCCACTAAAACGAGTGCTGAATACTCTCACTGGTATAGACAAGATCAAAGATCAAATCTTGATCAGCGCCTTACTCGGTAGTTGCACCGATGCTATACAACCATTGTTGTCCGCCGCTGAAACATCATCTGAAGCATGGTCTCGTCTCACCACAAGCTATGCCAACGCTTCCGGTTCCCGAATCATCTCTCTCAAATCCAAACTTACCACCAATCCAAAAGGATCACGTAATGTTGTCGATTATCTTCATGACATGCGATCCATTGCCGATGAACTTGCCTTAGCCCAAAGCCTGGTCACTGATGAAGATTTGATGATTCACATCATCAACCAACTAGGAGATGACTTCAAAACCATTGTAGCTGCCATCAAAGTTAGGGAAAACCCAATTACCTACTCCGAACTCTATGACAAATTGGTTGACTTTGAACGGCTCTCAAAAGAAACTGCAATTCCCCCTGCTCATATTGTCACAGCCAACTATACCCATGCTTCAACTAATGGATCTACTCCTCCAAACCGGTCCATGCATCCACGGTCAAATAATGGGTCTCGTTCGGTATCCCGTAACTCACGCCCACAATGGTCAAAGAAGTAAAATTCCTACACCGGGAATCGCCATTTTCGCAATAACTCTCACTGCCAATTCTGCTCCATCGATGGCCATGATATGAAGGAGTGTCGTAAACTCTCACGGTTTCTATGTGAGAATAACATTGAAGCAAACACAGGACCCGTGGCCAACACCACAACAACTAGAACAAATCCGGTTAAACCAACTTGGCTCTTTGACACCGGCGCATCACATCACTTTACATCGGATCCATCTAGCCTACAAACTCCAATGGACTATGGAGGACCCGATGAAATTGTCCTTGGCAATGGTTTGTGTCTCAAAATTACTCACACCGGTAACAGTAGTATCTCTACATCGCCCCGCCCTCTATCCCTTCCCCATGTCTTATGTGCTCCTAAATTACGTCGTAATCTAATTCCGGTTGCCAAATTATGCAAAACTAACAAAGTTTCTGTCGAATTTTTTCCCTCATATTTTGTTGTGAAGGATCTACTCACGGGGGCGCATCTACTTTGGGGAGTGAACGAACATGATGTGTACTATGCACCGACCTCAACTCCTCGTAAACACGGTCACGACCTCTACCACTCATGATTGGCATCATCGCCTTGGTCACCCATCTATCAAGATTTTTAAATCTATTGCAAAGTTTCTTGGTCTTCATTCAAATAAACGGTTGAATCCCACATTCATTGTGAGTCATGCTCTATAAATAAAAGTCATAAACTTCCATTTAATGACACCTCATTTGTGACTACAAAACCATTGCAACTTATATATACGGATGTCTGGGGACCAACTCAAAAGTCTATTGATGGTTACCAATACCATGTAATATTTGTTGACTTCCACACTAAATATGTATGGCTCTATCCCATGTCCCGTAAATCGGATGTCTCCACGTTATTTCCACGCTTCACAAAGGTAGTTGAACACTATTTTCAAACACCCATAATATCTATTTTCTCAGATAATGGAGGGGAATATCAAGCACTTATTCCTCTTTTCCAATCCTTGGTATCTCTCACTTCACCACACCACATCATACACCTGAACAAAATGGTACCACGTCACCGTCATGTAGTGGAAACCGAACTAGCTATTCTACACTACGCCGGTCTACTTTTACGTTTTTGGTCACATGCATTTCAAACGGCGGTTTATTTAATCAATCGGCTACCCACACCAATCCTCAACTACAAAACTCCTTATGAACAATTGTATCGCCAATCACCAAACTACACCAAACTTTGACCATTCGGTTGCCTTTGCTATCCATGGCTCAAACATTATTCCCCATCTAAACTTCATCCAAAATCTTCTCGGTGTATCTTTCTCGGCTACTCCACCTCCAAGTCCGCCTACAAATGTCTTGATATTGCTACCAACCGACTTTATCACTCTCGCCATGTTCAATTTGTGACACACGTCTTCCCATCACGTGATCCACACAGTACCACCATCACACCTATTCAACTTGATGATTTTCTCTCCACAACAATCAATCCCTCACCCACGGTTTCCACTTTCCCAACATCATCTACTAATATCCCTTCCCATGCAAACCCTTCCACAATTCCAACTCACCACCCCACTGCCCCTACAACATCTACTACCCCACCTGTCATCAACCTTTTCCAACTTACCCCCACCACCTCCCTCTCCAACTACATTTCCCACACCAACAACCAACCCACCATCTCTGATCCCACAGGATCATCACGATGACCCTCCCACACCGACACCCCCTCCTACCACTCCCACATCCCCTACCATCACACCATCACCACCCAACCCAATTCCACCTCGCCCTCCATGAATCCGAAAACCCAACTCCAAATACTATGGAGACAACTATGTCAACCACACCACGGTTCATCCTCTCCCCACCCCCCACCATCGAACCAACTTGTGTCTCTCAAGCCATCAAAGATCCTTTATGGAGAACACCCATGGACGATGAATACAACGCTTTACTTCACAACCACACGTGGGAACTTGTTCCGCAATCATCCCACATACCCATTGGATGCAAATGGGTATTTCGTGTAAGACGGAAACCTGACGACTCTATTGACAAGTACAAAGCTCGTCTTGTGGCAAAAGGTTTTCACCAACAATACGGCAAAAACTACTTTGAAACCTTTAGCCCGGTAACCAAACCGGTCACCATTCGAGTCATTTCATCTCCAGCGCTGTCCAAAAATTGGACTCTTCGTCAACTTGATGTCAACAACGCCTTCTTACAAGTTGGCACTCTACATGAGGATGTCTACATGATTCAACCTCCGGGGTATAAAAACCAACAATTTCCAAATCACATTTGCAACCTTCGGAAGTCTCTGTATGGTCTTAAACAAGCACCACGAGCGTGGTACTTGGAACTAAAAGCCTTCCTCCTAAGTTACGGGTTCAAAAAATCTCAATCAGATGCCTCTCTCTTTATCTATAGTCATAAAGGTTTCATTATGTATTTTTTGGTGTATGTGGATGACATTGTTTTGACACGAAATTGTACAACCTTCTTGGACCACTTTGTGGATCTTTTGTCTAAACGATTCTCCCTCAAAGGCATAGAAGTAATCACCACACCTCAAGGCATGTTCTTATCCCAACATCGACACATCAGTGACCTCCTCACCACCTTCCACATGGATGGCGCAAAAGATGTAGTAACTCCCCTAAGCTCAACCGAATCTCTCACTTTGGAAGATGGCTCGTCCAAAATCGATCCAATCACTTACCGGAAAATTATTGGCTCTCTACAGTACTTAGCTTTCACTCGCCTGGATGTTTGTTTTGCAATCAACAAACTATCTCAATACATGCATGCTCCCACCACCAAACACATGCAAGCTCTAAAACGGGTCATGCGGTACTTAAAAGGCACAATTCACTACGGGGTGTTCTTAAGCGTGGATCACCGGTCCACATTACTGCCTTTGCCGATTCCGACTGGGGTGGAATCAATGATGGGGGCCAGTCCACCTCGGCATATCTCACCTACCTTGGATCCAACATCGTCTCATGGAAATCCACACGACAAAGAACTGTCTCTCGATCCTCAACGGTAGCTGAATATAAGGCTTTGGCTAATGCTGCAGCAGAAGTAACTTGGGTTGAACACTTGTTACAAGGACTTCACATCACACCTTCTAAACTACCGAGCCTATATTGCGATAACACGGGTGCCACGTATCTGTGTGCCAATCCAGTCTATCACTCAAGAATGAAGCATGTCGCACTAGATTACCACTTTGTTCGTGAAAAGGTTGTTGCCGGTCTACTAAAAGTTTATCATATAAACTCCAAAGATCAACCGGCCGATGCTCTCACCAAGCCGCTTGCTCGGACACTATTTCTCAAATTTAGATCCAAGATTGGTGTCTCCAATGGAGCCTCTATCTTGCGGGGGCGTATTAAGGAAACCACGTAAATATCCCCACAATTTCTCAATCACCTCCATGATTATATTTACCATATTTAGCTAGTCAATATTTGCCATATATAATTAGTCAAGGTATAATGTGCAGCTTAAATTGCTCCCTTGAATACTCTCTGTAAAGGCTTTATATTGGCCAATCATTCTCCTTGTAAATCATTCAAAATCAATATCTTATTACTAAATAGAGTCTATTGTTCATGATTGAAGCCACTGATCTGGTTGTACAATACGCTACAGTTTTCTCACTGATTTGGTGCACCCCTAGCCTACACCACCAGGTGCACCTCCACTCGAGGCCTTAATGTTTTGAGATTTTGGTGGATTCTGGTGTTCTAGATCTTTGGTGTTTCCATTAAGTCAGTGTGTCATCTTTTAAAGTATTAGTATCATCCTTGAATTTAAGTGTGGGGTAGTGGGATTTCTGCCTTTTCCTAGCTAACTTGCATTTAAATAGCCTTCTTGATATATACTTGCTTTCTAGCCTACGTTTTGCTGTTAATTTTTTTGTCTGCAGTCATATGCAACCTCCTAGTTGACATCATGTTGCTGTCTGAACTTCATTTCTCTTATTGGGTAGTGTGAATTGAATGATCAACTTTACCTTCATTGATTCGAGTATGGGGTAATGTGTGGTGTTGCGTTTGGTCTTAGCATAAAATGCATTGCCTTGGCCTACTCTGATGACTCTTGTTCTCTGATTTTAATTGCATGTGTTGGAGTGTTAGTAGTAGTTTTGCACAGACCTGTTGACTTGTTGCTGCTGTCCACTGTGTCGAACCGTTTCAAGCATTGTGTCCGTCTTGCGTATAAGTTGGGGCAGTAATTGGTTGTGTGGTTGATCACAACATACATGCCTTTAAACAAATTTTCGAATGTTTGTGAAGTTATTTTGCAGTGCACCAGGGTGTCACTAGTCTTGCATCTGGTTATACACTCACATGCATAGCCTATAGTTTTCTCACTGATTTTGCAAGATTTGGGTACAACTTTGGCTTACTTCTGCGTTTACATGATCGCAGATTGGAGTCTTTGTTTGACTGACCCATCATGAATTGGCAGAAAAAGGGGGACTTCAATTGCTCTCCATCTCGGGTATTCTAATCCAAGGATGTTGGGTACTCAAGTTGACAACACATATAGCTAGACTAGTTTTTTATGCTTGCAGTAAGTCTGCTTCATCATACCTGGCTGCTTTCTTCATTATTAGGGAACTTTTTCTTGTTCCATTTCCATTTTCCCGATAGATTTGCATTATATATGACAGCGCGTATCAACTGCGCACCAAATTTGAGGGGACAAGTGCCCTCACAAAAAGAAAAAAATTATAATACCCTATGTATAATATTTCAATGTCCTATAATTATATGTTAAGTGCCCTGAGGAACTTATGAGGAGTATATTAAATCATAAATGAAAGCCAAACTTGATAAAAATAAAGTTAACCACATATACCTTAGCAACTTAGTCCAGCTACTTCTCTACTATCCTTTATTTTTGGACTTCACATCTCCTCTTAGCAAGAGTCCATTTGTTTTTATAGATTGTAATTTCATATTGGTTCATTATATATATATATATGGAAAATTATGCAAAAAACCATCAAAGTACAAAAATTTTCCGATTAAATCCCCATTTCAAATTTTATTTCTGATAAGTCACCAAACTACTTAAACCTTTTAAATTGGTCCGTTAACCTGTTATAGTTAACATGTTTATACCTATTTTGCAAAAACCATCAAAGTATAAAATTTTTTCGATTAAGTCCTCATTTCATTTTTCCCCTGATAAGTCCCCGAACTACTTAAACCTTTCAACTTTTCCATAGTTGAGGGATTTATCAAACAAAAAAAAATTGATTGAGGGACTTACTCGAAAAAAACTTATAGGTTGATGGTTTTTTACGAAATTTTCTCATATATATATATATATATATATATATATATATATATATATATATATATATATATATATATATATATATATATATATATATATATATATATATATATATATATATATATATATATATAGACACACACACACACAATATATTATCAAATGGTTTAGCCACACGGCCAACCATGATTGGTTGGTTTCTTTTTAATTTTTAACTTTAAAATTTTCATAATATACCCATTATTTTGTGTTATCTTTTATTTAACGCATTTATTTTGATAACATTTCGTTTAGTCCTCTTAACATGTATGATTACAAAGAAAATTTTACACTTTTAAAGTTATGAATTCAATTATACATATGCTTAAAGTTATCTTTTGAAACTATTATGTTATGGTTAATTGAGTAAAAAAGACTTTATTATTCACATGCACAATACAGAATTCAAATAAAATTATTTTATAATTAAAATATAACTAACTAATATTCAGGTTTGCCACATGGCCAACCATGATTGGTTGGTTTTTTTAAATTTTTAACTTTTCATGATATGCACTTATCTTTGTGTTATCTTTTATTTAATGATAAGGCTATAATATTATGTTTTTTCGGTATCATTTAAAGCTTATTTATGCACATGTACTTCGTAACCACCATACTTTTTTCCAAATTGTGTTTCAGGATCAAAAAGTCAAATGGAAGCAACTCGAGAAAATTCAGCGCGAAACGAGTCGGTGGGGGTGCAGACCTGCGCCACCCTACGCCCTCAAAACAGAAGTATTTAGTGTTAGAGAGCACTTCCAGCGTAGCCCTCGCCGTACCCCCCAGCGCGGCCTACGCCCGTGCGGCGTGAAAACCCTACAGCCGCTTTTCTGAGTCCAAAACCCTAAACCATTCGTCCTCTATAAATAGAGAGCTTCTGCGGCCATTTTGAGGAGTTCCGAAATATTAAAAAACGCTGGCCAAGCCCTACTGCGGTCAAGTCACGATCAAAGTACGAAGAAGTGGAGTGTCGATCGTTATCTCTTGAAGTCTAAAGATGATTTCCACAATCGTTGCCGGTCAAGAACACATGATGGAGGGCTGAGGATCTACGGCTAAGTTTTATTTAATTGAATGATTCTATTGTATTGATGTGTTTTGAGAATATTGAATACATTTCGTGTAATGCAAATGATATACATTTGGTTATTGTTATGATTGAATGATTTAATTGGTAAAAACAAGATAGTTCATAGTGATATTATTATTTGTGTCGAGTCTATAGTTTAGGGATTAAGACAAGTAATAAATAATGCATGCGCTCCGAGATTTATTGATTAAAGTGTTCATGATTAATACGACTAACTGATTGGTTATGTCTATGTGACCATTGCATGATATATAATTGAATAATAACTTATGTCGTACTGAATTCGTAAATGGTTATCTTTAATTTGATTTGTTATTTCATCGTAGTTTGATTTGCCATTGTTTAGTATTAATTTAGTTTTAATCACCATTCCAAACAATCCAATTCACAATTCAAAATCGCTTTCTTAATTCATAAAAAACTAGCAAATTAACCCTAATAAACCTACATGCTCCCTGCGGATTCGACCCTTACTTCCCTACACTATAGGTAGTTTGGACTATTTCTACGGGCCACAACGACGGCTCGTCAGATTTTGGCGCCGTTGCCGGGGAGCGGTAAGCGCTTTGTTGGCTAGTAAGTTAGTTTTGCCTTAATGTAGGTTAGTTTAGGTTAGTTCTTTATTTTTAGTTAATTCCGTATTTTCATTTCTTATTATTAAAAAACCAATTGAAAATCATAAAACCCAAAAAAAGATAATCGTAGCCACTCTACTTTTACCATCCAAAAAATAAAAAATTTAAATTAAATTAAATTAAATTAAAAAATAAAATAATAAAATAATAATTAGTTAACTAAGTACTGAAGTTCAAGAGTAATCTAAGGTGCACGGAGGACGTAATTAATCAAGAGGAAGAAGTTTCAATTTTCGAGAAGCCGAATCTAGCCGGAAGTCTCGAAGCCGAAATACCGGAGCCTCTAGTAGTTAGAAATGGGTGAACAATTGAGAAGAACTGTTGAGTCACATTATCGCCCTGGTGATGTGCCCAACTCCTCACCTATTCGATATCCGGAAAATGAGAACAAACCCGAAGTTCGACATCGATTATTCCAAATTCTTCCCATCTTTTGAGGAATGCCTAGTGAGGAACCCTATGAACATTTAACTGAATCCACAGCTATTTGCAAAGCTAGTCATGTTCGAGGTATAACCACCGATGGTTTAAAACTTCGTCTATTCCCTTTTCCATTAAAATAAAAGGCCAAAAATTGGTTTGTGTCGCTAACCACCAATAGCATCACAACCTAGGATCAAATGAAACGTGAATTTCTCATTGAATATTACCCCATAAGTAAAACCACTGAGAAATGAAAAGAAATCACCGGTTTCAAACAAAAACCTGTTGAACAATTCTATGAGTCATTTAATCGGATGAACGAATTGCTAAGAGCTTGTCCACACCATGAAGTTCCAAAATGGATGCTCGTCAAAACTTTCTTTGATGGTGTGAGTCAAGAAAGCCGGAACATGATCATCACCGCTACTGGTGGCACATTCTTAGCTAAAGAAGATGATGAGGCTTGGGAATTACTGATCAACTCAGTAAAGGTCTCAAAGTTCAAGCCGGTTCCGAGAAAAATATCGGAGTTCAGGTGATGGGTATAGACAATGCCTGGAAAATTGAAGTAAAAATTGAAATATCAGAACTCGGAAAGAAGATAGATCAACTGATAAAGGGTTTTAGCCAAAACCCCGCTGCACCAGTTAACTGTGTAATATGCGGAGATTCGTCTCATCATTCTGAAGCATGCCCTCAAGTGCAATCCACTAGGGAATACGCTAATGAAGTATGAAACCTATAATCCGGGATGGAGAGATCATCCTAATTTTTGATGGAAAAATGATCAGCCGATCAATCATCAGTCTAAACCAAGGTATGAACCACCACGAAGAGAATATCATTATGGTTTAAAAGCTGCTAAAGATGAGCAATATTACAATCCGAACCAACGTGATCAACCTCACTTTCATGTGGAGACGAATATGAGTTCTTCACAATTTTTGGAGTTCACAGAGTTCATGGAGCAACAATCGGATTTTAACACAATGTTGAGTCCCCAAATGGGTCAGATAGCCGAATCGCTCACAAAAAGAGAAGACGGGAAGCTTCCGAGTAACATTGTGCTAAACCCTTCGAACGCACACAGCAATGAGAAGAAGCATGAGGTGAACGAAGTGTTTAAAGTGACTACCCTGGTACAGAAGTAGACAATAAGATCGAGATGCCCAAAGAGCAAGAGGCAGAAGAAGAGGCCGACACTGAGGTCGTGTATGTGGAAAAGGAGGATCCAAAGAAGGAGGTTCCCAAAAATGTCACTTTCAAGGAGTCAATTAAGGCAGATATTCCAACTCCTAAAGTTGGGGAGGCGGTTAAGGATTAGGACACCACAACTCCTCCTCCTTATCCTGCTACCTTAGAAAATCCCAAATCTTCCCCCTATGGTAAAAAGGCCCACAACCAGAGGATTTGTGGGATTTGTTTAATCAAGTCAAAATCAATATCTCATTAGTCAAGGCTATTCAACAAGTACCCTCTTACGCTAAATTTCTAAAAGATCTCTGCACGCAAAAAAGAAAGTTTAAGGTCTCGCTTCCCAAACAGATCAATTTAATTGAGCAAGTGAGTGCAGTGATTTCTAATTCCTTGCCACCAAAGCTGAAAGATCCTGGATCACCTTTGGATCCAGTAACGATTGGCAATGTGCAAATCAAAAAGGCATTACTCGACCTTGGAGCCAATGCAAACATCTTACGTGGGAATTTGTTTGATAAACATGATATAGGCCAGTTACAAACCACAGATATAATCTTACAACTGATAGATCGGTCAACAAAATGTTCAAGGGGTATCTTGTCAGTTGTTATAGTTAAAATGGAAGATTTTTACTATCTGGTCGACTTCTTAGTCTTGGATACAAAGAGTTCTTTTGGAGAAAACCAGCCAGCCATTACCTTAGGTACATCATTCTTAGCTACAATTAATGCTCAAATCAATTGTAGAACGAGAGCTGTAGATATTGCCTTTGGGAATCGCAAGCTGCGATTAAACGTGTTCAATTCTTCCACCACTGGTTTAACTGATTCAGAATGTTACATGATAGATGTGGTGGATGAGCTTAAGCAACACGGTTCACTAATCAACGTCAAGGACTGATATGTTCATATTTATACATATTTTTGGCATCATTTACCTTGCATTTTGGTCGGTTTTTCTCCCGAAATACGTGAAAAAGATAGCTAATTCATTCATTTTTGTGATTTATAGGACAAAAGAGGTTTTATCGTCGAAGGAACGAACATCGAGGAAACTCCGACCGAGTTTGAAGCCACGGCGAGTTCTCAATAATTTTTCAAGAAGAAAAGAGTCGAAATAGTGATTTTTGGAGCCTACGACCGTAGGAGGAGAAGCCTACAACCGTAGGGGGCTAGGGCACGGGTTTGACCAAGTCAAAGAGGCCTACAACCGTAGGACTTAAGATATACGGTCGTAGGTGGCGCAAAACCTCTATATACAGACAGATACGGCCAGCAGCGAGGGAGAGAAGCTTAGCAGCGACTTACAGACGATTTCCAGAGCAATTTACTTGCGTTTTTCTTAGCTTTTCATATATTTAATCATAGATTAGTATAGGGTTTCATTATTCTTCAAGTTTACAAGCATTCGGCTCAAGTTTTGGAGTTAAATTTCGCACGGATAGCTACAAATTTGGTACACTCGTTCCTTAAACATTCTGATTTCATAATGGTTTTTATTTATTTGAGTTTAATTTTGGGTTTTAGCATGATTAGTGAGTAGTTTTCTTGTTCACCCGCTTGGGATGATGGATTCTATGTATTAATTGGTAAATTATTGGATTGATTGATGAATTTTGGTTTATATTTATTGGGTTCTTGATTATTTCATATTTTCTTGTTAAAAATCAGATTTTTATTGATCTTTTAGCATTGTTTTGCGATAATAAAGTGTTAATTAAATCTGCGTTTTAAAAAGAAAGATGCTTTAAATGAAAAATTAATAGTCAATTATCTCTTCTAGGCATTGTGTTGCGATAATGATTTGATAGTTGATTGTTAATCTAGAATTTTATGCGTTTGTTGGTTCTTATGCATTGTGTTGCGATAATAGGATTGACAAGTCATAAAATTTGATTTTTAAAGTGACAAAGTCAATTTGTTGGATTTCGGTGTTAATCGATTATCTTTAGGCATTGTGTTGCGATTATAAGATTTATTGGTTAATATTGGAGTTTCAACGAGTTGCTTTGTTTTCATCACGTGGTTATCAAGATTAAATATTCTAACTTGAAGTAATTAAATAATCGGTAAATTAAACCAAAATCCGGGCTTAATTGAATTTAGAATTGGTTATTAACTGATTTGTCTTTAGTCAGTCAATTCAATCCATCGCCAATTAATCGTAGTTTTCTAATTCCAAGTGGGTGACGCTTTCGTAATATAAGAGTTTCGTAAAATTTATCATCGTACTTTAGTTGCTTAAGTTAGTTTGATTTAGTTTTGCTTTAATTAGTTTGGTTCGTATAATTCAGTTGTCGTTGCTTGCTTACCTTAGTTGTTTAGTTTAATTCGTTTTTGCTATAATTGTTTTTTTTTATTTAATTTGAAAAATCCAAAAATATTAGTTTAACTTTTTATTCTGGTGTTACTTAGTTCGCTTCAGTTATTCGGTTAATTAATTTTAATTATTGCCTTTAGTTGATAACTTCCTCAAAACGTCTAAAATAACTAAATATTGGTTTAGGTTGTAGTATTTGAGTCTCCGATCTTTATTCCGTTCCCTGAGTTCGATAAATCCTGGGTGATTCTTAAAGCTATATTGCACACGATTGGTACACTGCCAGTTGTGTAATTTATACTTTGGGTTCATTTAGACATTAAAACCTGAGGTGTGTTTTGCACGCGTCAAGTTTTTGGCGCCGTTGCCGGGGAACGGTGCGAGCTTTAAGAAACAACCAACGCCGGTAGTTTAGTTGATCCTTTTTAGGGGCAATCCCCCTGAAAAGTTAAATTTTCTGTCTATTTTCACTTTTCTTTAAAGGGTGTTCGGTGTATGAGTCGTCGTAATCCTAATATCGTCAGCCCATACTCCGAACCTGAGCGAGCATTCCATAACCGTCGTCGTGAACAATCGCACCCTTTAGTTGAGGGACTGTCAAGTTTATCGGATTCTATTGACCATATTGTTTCTCATCCGGTGGAGGAAGATCACGTAGACATCTTTGTTCAGTTACCTCCGATTTCTAGTCCTTCACCTTCTTCACCTTCTTCGCCTTCTTCGCCTTCATCATCTTCTGATTCTTCATCTTCTTCTGACTCTTCATCTTTCACTATGGGAGACCGAAGGACAATGCTTGAGCTTAACCAACCGGTCACCGATGACTCGGAAGGTGCAATTGTTATTCCTGGATTCGATGCCGTTAATTTTGAGCTAAAGTTGAGCCTGATCGCTTTAGTTCAGAATAACGCACAATTTTGCGGTCTATCTTCTGAGGATCCGTATTCCCACCTGAAGAAATTCAGAAAAGCATGCGGTGGGTATAAAGCAAATCAAGTTCCAAGGGAAGTAATTCGACTGATGCTTTTTCCTTACTCTCTCTCCGGACGTGCCATGATGTGGTATGAGTCCCTTCCCTCGAACTCGATTAGTACTTGGGACGAAATGGAAACCAAATTTCTACTTAAATTCTGCCCTCCGTCTCGGACCACTAAGCTTATGAGTGACATTCTCTCATTTAAGCAGAAACCTGACGAGTCTCTATATGATGCATGGGAGAGGTATAAAGAGTCCATCATGAAATGCCCTAATCATAACATGACACTTAATCATCGTGTCAAGGTTTTCTATGAGAATGTTCACCCCATGTATCACTCATTGATCGACTCAGCCTGTAACGGGTCGGTGTATAAAAGGACCCCTGAAGAGGCTTTTGACATAATCGATGATCTGGTCTTAAGTAAACCTCAGACGCCGAGTGAATACTTTGGTTGGGGTGCGAATGATTCAAAGCAAGCTGAAGCCATTGCTAATCTCACTGCTCAGATAGCCATTCTAACTAAGCAGTCAAATGACCAATCACAAGCTTCATCATCATACCCTGTGCACGCCATACAGCAAGGGTGTGAACATTGTGGTGGAGCTCATTTCGGCTATGAGTGTCAGGCTGCATATGCTACTGAGTACCAACAGGAGGAAGTTTATCTTTCCTCTGGAGATTATGAGTACATGCCCGAAGGTTTTCCAAGACCCAACAATAATCTGAATTACGCCTCTCAGAACACCTTCAGACCTCAGGGGTTTTCTAACCCCCCTCGTCCTCGACCTCCAGGGTTCTCTCACCCTCGCCCACAGTTTAACCCTCACGCGGGTTACAATCAGGGTAATTCAGGAGGTTACAATCAGGGCAATTCAGGAGGTTACAATCAAGGTAATTCGGGAGGGTATAATCAGGGGTATAACCAAGGCTTTCAGCAGGGGCAAGGTCAGCGGTTCCAACCTCGTGGCCAAGGATTTGTACCAAACCAAAATGTTCAAATTCTTCAGAATCCTCGCCATCAGCAACAATATCAGGGGCAGAACCAAAACATTCCTACTCAAGAGAAGCCGAGTTTGGAAGAAATGATGGCAAAGTACATGGCCGAGCAGTCTGTGATCAATCGTAATCAACAATCAGCAATGAGGAATCTTGAGAATCAGCTCGGCCAGATGGCTAAGACCTTGAATGAGAGGCAGTCGGGGGAGCTTCCTAGTAATACGATTCCAAATCCCAGGGGGGAAGCAAAGATGGTTGTGACAAGAAGTGGAAAGACAACCAAAGGACCTGAACCGTCTAACCCCCTACCTCCTCCTTCTTCACCCTCAGCTGAGAAAGGGCCGGAGACCACTACGGACGAGGTGCACCCACCAGAATTAGTGAGTCCCGCACAAGTCCCATCTCCAAAAGTCCCTACAGCAAATCCCTACCAACCACGTGTCCCATACCCTAATCGCTTGAAGAAAGAGGTGCAAGATAAGCAGTATGGCAAGTTTCTGGGTCTGTTTAAACAGTTGCAAATCAACATTCCATTTGTTGATGCAATTACACAGATGCCTAAGTATGCCAAGTTCCTGAAAGACCTCCTTTCTAACCGTCAGAAGCTTGAGGATCTAGCTACAGTTGAGATGAATGCTGAATGTTCAGCTGTCCTCCAGAACAAGCTTCCAGTTAAGCAGGATGATCCGGGTAGTTTCACGATACCCTGTCATATAGGGCCTCTCCACGTTACTAATGCTCTTGCTGATCTGGGAGCTAGCATAAATCTCATGCCTTCTTCGTTATATGCTCGGTTAGGGTTAGGGGATCCTAAACCTACACGCATGAGTATTCAGCTAGCCGATAGATCAGTTAAGTTCCCACAGGGGATTGCTGAGAATATGCTGGTGAAAGTGGATAAGTTCGTTTTCCCGGTCGACTTTGTGATCATGGACATGAGCGAAGACTGCACTGTACCGCTCATTCTGGGAAGACCTTTCCTAGCTACATCCCGTGCTATCATTGATGTATTTGATAAGAAGCTTACGCTTCGGGTCGGGAATGAGCAAGTCAGTTTTGATGTTGATAAGGCAATGCAAAGGCCTAATGACACAGCCGAGTCCATCTGTTTTGTTAAGTCTTCACACTTCTCTGATAGAGAGCATTATCCAGAAGATAATGAGAAGTTGTTAAAGTCATTGATGTCGGGACATGAAACGTCTGCATCACCGGATGCAGACGATTGTATTTCTGATGATGATCTATCCTTGTATCCAATCTCTTTAGACTCTGATTTCGTTGTCCACTCTGACGATCCCGTTGATCTGTGTGCCGTTGATACATCTCCGCCTACTGAGGAGGTTGTACCTATGGATCGTGAGGAGTCAGTCACATCTAAGTTGTCCATTGAAGATCCGCCGACTCTCGAACTTAAGGAGTTGCCCTCTCATCTTGAGTACGCATATTTGGAGGGGCAATCTCAGTTGCCTGTTATTATTGCTAAGGATCTTTCTAGCGAAAAGAAGGCGCAACTTTTGAGAGTTCTGAAAGAGCATAAGCGGGCTATTGCATGGAAGATTACCGACATACAAGGCATTAGTCCTGCTTATTGCACCCATAAGATTCTGATGGAGGAAGACATCAAGCCTGTTATTCAGTCCCAAAGGAGAGTCAACCCGAAGATTCACGATGTTATTAAGAAAGAAGTACTGAAACTTCTTGATGCCGGGTTGATATATACTATCTCTGACTCCCCGTGGGTGAGTCCTGTGCATGTAGTTCCTAAAAAGGGGGGTATGACTGTCATTCAGAATGATAAGAACGAGCTAATTCCTTCAAGGACAGTCACGAGTTGGCGAGTTTGCATAGACTACCGCAAACTCAATGATGCAACTCGTAAGGATCACTTCCCTTTGCCCTTTATCGATCAGATGCTTGAGCGACTATCTGGAAACGAGTTCTATTGTTTTCTGGATGGTTTCTCAGGATACTTTCAGATCCTAATCAGCCTCCAAGATCAGGACAAGAAGTACCACAATGAATTATTCTTTGCTGAGCACGACACTGCTATAATGAAATATGAGCAATGTAATGAACTTGATGCAGTCATGGAATCCAGACTGGAACCTAAAACAACCACCGTAGACCCATAAGACTGAGAAGCTACCAACAGATTTGTCTCAATCTGCAAGGCCTTCAATAGAACAACCACCTGTTCTAGAATTAAAAACCTTGCATGTGCATTTGAAATATGCCTTCTTAGGTCAAAATGACACTCTATCGGTCATTATTTTATCTGATCTGACCAAGGCACAAGAAAATGCTCTACTGCAAGTGTTAGTAAAATATAAATAGGCAGTAGGTTGGACCAAGAATGTTGTTGCCGACCACCTATCTAGGCTCCTACTTCTCCCATTAGACTTAACTGATCACATTTGGGACTCCTTCCCTGATAAACAATTATTATCAATTTCCAGAATACCTTAGTTTCCATTAGATACATGATAAAATTATATGTACAATGGGCCACCAATAATATGCTAGTCTCTGAACTAATTAGGTTAGAATATCCCAAATCTAGTTAGGCTAATATTGGAGCAGTACGTTTGGCTGAAGACGTAAAACTTAGCGCTTCCTGGGAGCCAACCCAGAGAACTTTGTGGGTGTGTTTCTGTAAACCCTCACGAGACAACACTCGTCCCCTCAGGAAACCGAGGGGTTTAACAGCTTGTTGCACATGCTAAGTGCAATCGTGATTCCCTACGAAAAGGTGGATTGTTTTAGTTATTTCTTTGTTTTAGTTAAATGTTAGTGTCATCAACTAAGTTGGAGAGGATTTCCAACCCAATTTTTGTTGTTCCCAGACTTAAGTTTACTTTTATTTATGCTAGTGTGCTAGTTTAATGTAGGTTAATGTTTACTTTAGTTTCATCTATTCTAAATAAGCAAAGAAATTTGTTAAGAATGTGATGTGTTCATTGTCTGCTCATTATAAGTGTGTTAATGTGACGAGGACGTCACAATGGTCTAAGTTGGAGAGGGTAGGTTATATGAAATGTTTAATATGATCTAACGAGCCTCTCCACAAAAAAAAAAATTTAGACTGAAATTTGACCACTTGGGCAGAGAGCCACGATATATCATGAACAGCAGGACTGGGCATATTGAGAGAGGATTCGACATCATGAGGATTTTCGGGCTGATAGTTTTTTCAATTGTATCTTTGGTCCTCCTCCTCCTTACTAGTGATCAGGTACCATCGTTCCTTACTCTTCACATTTATCAAATTTAGATTTGCTTGTTTGGGTTAGAATTTTAATTTTTGCAAAATTTTTTTTGCAGTAATTGAGTGTGTTGTATTTCATTTGTCGAGTCCTGTTGAATGTGAATGCTTAGTGTCAATGTAGTCTTTTGAATTTCTCCAATGGTTCTTGTTTTCCAATCAGTCCGTGGAAAATGATGATACATAGAAAAATGTACCCAGAATTAGTTAGTGTCAGTAAGAGATTCTAGAAATATGTTAAGAGCCGTGTTAATAATTAACATTTTAATGTAAGTTGAGTTCAAGTAAGTTAAGATATATTTGTGGTTAAATGAAAATAATGTGGTAAAAGATTTTGGAAAACTCGTGCAATAAGGGGAGAGCTTAATCATGTTTTTAGCCTCAAAATATTTGAGGGTAGCTTAGTTGGTTCGAGAAATTAAGTCCTACGGGGTACCATTCATGCCTAATCCCCTAAAACCGCCTGGTTTGGGAGCGGTTGACCCAAATCCCGCTACATGGATCAACTAGAAAAGCTATGATAAAAACTCGAGTTAAAAAGAAAAAAATATTCAAAGCATGGTAATCAAAGTAATATTTGTCATATACATGCATAGAGGGAAAAAGATGGGCAAAAGACCAACGTGTTTTAAGACTTGTAACCTTGAGCTAAAAGAATAATTTCCAAGAATGAGATACATTATAATTACTTAGAGAAAATGTGTTCTAATGTTCTGTAGCTTACATTCAAAACTTAATAAATTATTGCGAAGGCTGACTTAATCTGGACTTATTGAACACACTGCTAATACAATCGGTACATAGTTAGTTCTAATTCTAAGGCTTGCAAGGGGACGACCAAGAGTTAAGTTGGGGAGGTTTGATTAGGCTATAATATTATGTGTTTTCGGTATCATTTAAGGCTTATTTATGCACTTGTACTTCGTAAATACAATAGTTTTACTCCAAAATTGTGTTTCAGGATCAATAAGTCAAATGGAAGCAGCTTGAGAAAATTCAGCGCAAAACGAGCCGACGGGGGCGCAGACCTGCGCCCCCCTACGCCCTCAAAACTGAAGTATTTAGAGTTAGAGAGCACTTCCAGCGTAGGCCGTACCCCCCAGCGTAGGGCTAGGCGCAGGCCTATGCCCGTGCGGTGTGAAAACCCTACAGCCGCTTTTTTGAGTCCAAAACCCTAAACCATTCGTCCTCTATAAATGGTGAGCTTCTACGACCATTTTGAGGAGTTCCGAAATATTAGAAAACGCTAGTGAATCCCTGTTGCGGTCAAGTCACGGATCAAAGTACGAAGAAGTGGAGTGTCGATCGTTCATCTCTTGAAGCCTAAAGATGATTTCCACAATCGTTGTCGGTCAAGAATGAATATTGGTTATTGTTATGATTGAATGATTTAATTGGTAAAAGCAAGATAGTTCATAGTGATATTATTATTTGTGACGAGTCTATAGTTAGGGATTAAGACAAGTAATGAATATTGAATGTGCTATGCCGAGATTTATTGAGTAAAGTGTTCATGATTAATACAACTAAGTAATTGGTAATGTTTATGTGACCATTGCATGATATTCAATTGTATAACAACTTATGTCGTAGTGAATTCGTATATGGTTATCTTTAATTTGGTTTATATTTTCATCGTAGTTTGATTTGCCATTGTTTAGTATTAATTTAGTCTTAATCACCATTCCATTCAATCCAATTCACAATTGAAATCGCTTTCTTAATTCATAAAAAAAAACTAGCAAATTAACCCAAATAAACCTACACGCTCCCTGTGGATTCGACCTTTACTTCCCTACACTAGTAGGTAGTTTGGATTATTTCTACGAGAGACAACGACGACTCGTCATTTAACGCCTTTATTTTAACTAATTTTCGCTTAGTCCTCTTTTAACATTTATTATTACAAAAATTTTTACACATTTAAAATAATGTTCTAATTATATATATATATATATATATATATATATATATATATATATATATATTACCGACGGAGCAGAGAGAAAAAATGCTCACATGGCACAATATTACTGGTTAAAATTCAGAAAATTAAGGCTATATGTTGAGTTGGCGCAATAAATTAAGGCTACCTGCTGAGTTGGTGCAATATACTGGTTAAAAATAAAAAAATTAAGGATGTTTACTGAGTTGGCGCAATATAACCGGTTAAAATTTAAAAAATAATGGGATTCTGCAGACTTTTAAAAAAATCCTGAATCTGCTTAATTACAGTCAATACAAATCAGTAAAAAAATGTTGCATAACAAACTATGCAGAAATAATGGGGATAATATCATGTAAAAAAGATAAAGTGCCTTTTACAAAAATCACGGACACAATTTAATGGGTCAGAACGTCAAATACCATTATCTTCAAGAAGCAAAATTTCGTTTAAATATAAAAACATGATTTACAAATCATCAATAATACAAAATTTAAATATATAAAAGTTTGCTTTATAATATTGGAAAAGAATAAGCATACATACGTTTACACTTTTACAGTTTATCTCTTTGTACAACTGTGCAACCAATTTGTGCTGACAAAAAAATTACGTTTATCCTTGCTGACACATAATGCCAGCAAGGTAATTATCAAAATAATTAGTTGTGATGCAGGGACAATACCAGTCATTAGCTTGAATAATGTGTTACAACAGCTGGAAAATCATAAATAAAATAGAGATAAAACTGGGATATGATAACAACCAGAGAAATTAAAAAAAAAAGAATTCAAACTGAAATATAGACCTTTTCCTAGAATAATGAGTGAAGCTTGAGATAAAATATAAAACATGACAAGAAATTTTCAAAGTTTCACTGATGGATAATAATATGCAACTAAAATGCATCTAGATAACTGAAAACACATAAATAACCTGTAGGAAATTAAAAACCTGCAGAAAATTTAAATGATACTTAAAAATATAACCTGTTCAAATGATACATAAAAAAAATTCAAAATAAGGATAATATTAAAGCAAAAAACATGAACTAAGATTTCTAATACTGAAGGATATTGTTAGATAATACCAAAACCTATAGAAAACATCTATAGAAAATATCTATAGGTGAGATAATATCCGTCTAAAATAATGTCAAACTAAAAAGTAGAAAAAAAATGGGATAAAGTTGACCAATCGCAAAATCGGATAAGGTTGTAAAATTAGATATGGCACAACTACAATCAATAAAAAACATGTGTATTCGTAGATTTAAACAGAAAAAGCTCAACTAAATGGGATAACATTGACTAAATCAATAACTACCTAACAAAAAAACATTGAAAAAGAAGGATAATGGCAGAAAACAAGTGTTCGACTTCAATTTAAATAAATTTCAGTAATTTATTTAAATTGAGAAAAATACGTCTTCCTGCAGAAAAAATAAATTTACCTGCAAATATATGAGTGTACCTCCACAAGCTTTTCAAAGAACACAATTCTCATTAACAAAGAATTCGACTTCTATTTCACTTTGTTTCCACAACATCCATGCATATCGTGCTGTCCAAAAAAAAAAACAATGTGCCTTTTAGTACAATTGCTTCTGTTTTGATTAGTTATCTATGATGTTCATCCTGTTTTGGTTAGTTGTTCTGATTATAAGTAACTTACGTGATCTCTTGATGTTTCTAACTTTTTACTGATTAATTTAGTCGGTGTTTCATTAAGATAAATCACCGATAACTGACGAGAAAAAGGTTAAGAAGCTGCTAGATTTGTTCATTTAAATCACCTATAAATGGACTAATTTAATGCAGAAATTAGCATACCTGCTTCTCTTTTAAATGCTTCAAGCCGATTGAATATGAACTTGACCTCTGTTTCACCCCTGTGTGCAGACAATTCATGCCGATCGACTACTCTTTCATCCCTTGTCTAGCAAGCAAGCAATTCATAGCTAAAGGTTTAAATTTTTATCCCATTTCACTCATTTCCATATAAAAATGTTTATATTCAGAAGTTCATGAAACATGAACATGAAATGAAATTTCAACTATTATCAAACATATAGTTTACAAACATTTTCTGGAAATTATCATCCTAATATTGTCAATTTAAATCATTTCCGAACCGGAATTCAATGAAGAAACAATTGAAGTAATCATTATTTCTTCACATGATGAGGTAAAAATCTTTTTATATGCATTTAAATTTATATCAACTTAGATACATTAATAACACTTGCTTATTTTCATTTAATTTATTACAGATTGTGGCTAACCATGAAGAAAACGAAGTCATCGTTATTTTCTCTCATGATAGGGTAAAAACATCATGTTATTTACATAAAAGTATTTTCTCTATTTTATTTTTTAGCCTTTAGATCAGATTATAAATTCATCCCGACCCTTGAAAATCAGATTTAATAGGTCCTATGCTGACATGGCTCAATTACAGCCATTAAAATCAGCTTTATTCAGCTCATTTCTGACATGGCTGAATCCTTGTCGTTTAAATTCATAAAAAATCAGAATAAGATTGTGAATCCTAACTAACAAACAGAAAAAACGGGATCATTTTATACTGCATGTACTTGAATTTTATCAAACTTAATAAACCTGCTGAATATTATTGGCTCTCTAAAAAATTTTTTGAGAAGAAAAGGGAAAATATCATGTTATCTACAAACGAATTTGCTGAAATTACTGAGATAGATTAATTACCTGCAAGAAATTTTTGAATAACATTAATACTTAATAATATCTTTTAATACAATAGTTGCTCGAGAATGCAAAACCAAACCAAAACAATTCAGAATTTGAACACGTGATCTTTTTATATTGCATTTACTTGATGATTCTCAACTTTTTTTTTCATACAAATGGTTCTATGGATCTGTAGCATGTAGCATTACTAACTGAAAGTTTAATCATTTTGCAGGAAAAAACAAGGACTCTCCCAAACATGAAGTACAAAGATAATGAGGTAATGACAATTGAACATAAGACATATGATTATAGATGATTAATTTTCTTTACAATCATCCAATCCATTACTCCACTGATTAGTTCACGAACATTGTTCCAATCCTTTTCATTATCTCATTGTAGGAGATCAAAGACAAACATGTCGAAAAGAATGAAAGATCTACTCATTCGTTGAATGTGAACAACAAACATCAAAGTGAAGTTTCATGTAAAATGTCAAATGAGGAGGAAATACAGGTTTTGTATTGCTTTTCATATTAAGTTTACGTATACTTACCTAATATATTTACAAAAATAATGGTAATATTCATCAAGCAAATGGTTTTCAGCCCCATTAAAGAGAGTGGAAATTTGATATAATTTCTCTAATTGCTCATTCGTTGAATATGAAGAGCAAACATCAAATTGAAGTTTCATGTCAAATGTCAAATGAGGAGGAAATACAGGTTTTGTAATGCTTTTCTTATTAGGTTTACTTGTATTTACCTAACATATTTACACGAAAAAAAAAAAGAGTAATATTCATCAAGCACCGATTTGAACATTTCTTCCTAGATGGTTTTCAGCTCCATTAAAGAGAGTGGAAATTTGATAAAAATTCTCTAATTACTTAGACAAACAAAAAATTTAATAGTGAAATTAATAAAGATTTAAAATAAGAATCTCGTAATACAAAACAATCACAAATATAAATCTATGCAAGTAATCAAGTATGCAACATTCTTAAGATCATACATGATATAATCAATATTATAATGGTAACTTATTAAATAATTTTACTAAAGTTTGATGATGATGTGAAGGCCACCCCTTAGGGGGCAGTCGTCACGAGTCTAGGTCCCACATTATGCAACACGATATCAATCATAACTAAGATAGAGTAATTATATTGCGGAATTTCGAATTACAAGTACAAATATTAAGATAAGTTTAATACAGTTTTAGTTCAGAAATACAATTTTCAAATTAAACTTATAAATGATACAATACTAATCTAATTCATGTCATCATACATTCATATCAAATCTACCCAGACGACCACAATTATCGTCTGCCAATCTGTACCGAAAGGTTTGTTGAGTAGTGGTCTATGAAAACTTCAACTTGATTCTTGTAAGACGTATGAACTAGGTCCAGCAGGTGACTTTCCTTTATCTTTTCCTGTAAAAAGTGTAAACAACATCTGTAAGCAAAGCTTAGTGAGAATATAGATTTTCAGATTACATGCATTAATCAAGCGGATCATGGGTCTAGCGTGATATGTCTTGACTGACGCTACAACCACTCATGATTGAGACATAGTAGTCATAGAGTCGGATCAGATGATATTCAAGCCACACTCACGCTTAAATTGTGGGGATCAGCCACATACTGGGCTAGCTACCAGTAAATCAACATGGCGGAACATCGGAGTATCATTACCAAGTTCAATAGAACTGGTTAAATAGCATGGTCTAGAACAATAGACCGTCAAAGCTAATCATTCTAAGCTGAATCGATATGTCAAAGGTGCGAACAATAATGAAAGCATAATTCATCAAGGTCATGATAGCAATAAACTCATAGCAATATTTGAAATGAACTGTAAGTACAATGTCATGCGGAATGATAAATCAAATAGCTATCATGATCCACAAGGCATCACCGAACCATGGTGTGCATAGGTCACAATCCAGCTGAGTATGTATGAATGTCAAATAATCTATAACTCACAGGTGTTGTGGTCTTTATCAAGCAGATTTAAAATCCACCACCAAGTTATCCCAGGATTTTTATCTTTAATCTTTGTCTATCTGATCTCTGTCAATTCTTTTCAATTCTGTGACCCGCTTTCAATATCTTTAAATCTTTAGATCTTTGTTCAGAATTTAACTGAACCTGTCCAGAATTATATCATATCATATCATTAGTTCTATTGATAACACATCAATCATTTCGTTCATTTTCTTTGTTTCTTTGAATTCTCAAAAGATATATATATATATATATATATATATATATATATATATATATATATATATATATATATATATATATATATATATATATATATATATCATGTTGCTTTATTCATCATTAAATCATGGTTCTTATAATTATGGCACATCATTTAATTGATTATTTTAAAATATGTAAAATGGGTCACCTGAATTGGCAACCGAATTCGGACTTATCCGGATTGGGTCAATCGGATTCGGATATATCCGAATTAGGTCAACCGGATTCGGACTTATCCGAATTGATTCATCCGGATTCGGACCGAGCCAAGCCATCCGATTTGGACCATCCGAACTTGGGTCATCCGAGTTCGGACCACTCTCATCTGAAACAAGTGTTTCCTCCGAAATAGGTCTGAAAAAGAAACATCTGAATTGTGCACTACATCCGAATTCGGGCCGGATCCCACGACTTGCATATTTCCATATTTTTGTTCTTGGTGTTCATCTTATGAACACGGATTTTTCATAAAAATTCTCTAAAACCCATTTTTATCAACATGCAACTTATAGATAAGCTATATTATCATTATTGGGTTGTTTTTACATAATTTTCCCTATCATTAACACCATAAATTTATCAAAATCATCCAAATTCCTTTCTTTTTGTCAAGAACACATAATTTTACAATTATTCTGATTTTCATTTTAATTGGAAGATCCAACCCATGATTTTTATTTCTATAACTTTTAATAACTTAGATTCATGATTTCTAACAATTTAATCTAACATGCAACATCATTTATGCTAGATTTTAATTCATTGTTTCGGTTTTTCATAAAACCGAACATAACTCATAAAAATATCAAATTAAATCAAATATTACCTTAAACCTTTGTAGTTTCTTGTTGATTGATGTTCCTTGTAACTCCTTCTTGACTTAAATCCTCAATTTATTGCAAATATTATGGATTTCTTGGTGATTTTGTGATGAATCCGTAGGTTAGTCCGTTAGTAAGAAGTAGAGAGAGTGTGTGTGTGTGTCAAAAATCTTTAAGTGTGGTTAATGAGCTTTAATGCTCATTTTGTTGTTTTATATATATTTTAACTTTGATAATAAGTGAAATTAACCCCTTCACTTTTGTATAATACATCTCTTTTAATCTTTGATCATCTTAATAATTTATATCATTTATTTATCTTAATTAAATAATTACATTAATTAATTAATTTACAAGGCAAATAATGTAATTAACTTACATTATTGGATCAAATACAGAAATTAAGGTTCAGTTAAAGCTAGGTTGTTACAGATGACATGTATAATTTAACAAATTAAAGACAAATTTTTTTTTTTGAAAATTTAATTCAAGAATTTAAAAACCTATCTTTTGGTGTAAGTTTATAGTAAATTGACTTACTTATATGCTTTAAATGACTAATGTATTTACATGTTTGTTTTAGCTATCCTGGTTTAGAAAATGGTTTCGGATGATAGTTTTTCACTTATTATTTATTTTGTTTGTAATTATTGTCAATCAAATTGTATTTCTATCCGAACTAGGGACAAGGAAAAACCTGTAGAGTTAATCGTTCTTTCTAACGATGATGATGATTATGTCTAATAAGTATTATGATTTACATTTGAAGTTATCACAATTTGGCTATGATTAATACTAATTATTTTGTTGCATTCAAATTATTACCGCATGCGGCAAACTATATAACGCGGTGGTTATTCTTTCATTAGATGATCAAGTAAATGTTATGTCATTTGAATTTATAAGTTGTATATGCTTATTCACATTGACTATTATTGGGTTATTTGCATCTAATTTTATTACAAGTTGTGGAGGACTAGGAAGAATATATTGAACGTCTGTGGCTACATGTGGCAGTTGAGTGTTGAGTCTGAGGTAAAGTAAATTGAATAAAAGTCATGTTATTTATATTTTAAAGTATTATCTACTTATCAAATTAATATTATTTAGTTGATAAAATTAAACATATTTCAAACTGATTAATATTATTGTTATTATAAACAATAAATTTGATTATTATTATTATTCTTATATATTTAACAGTAAAAGTCCACTTACTCGACGAATGTTAGTTTAGTATGAGGTGGTTGTGTTGTACATAGACTAGAATGTTGCATTTTAGACACTTAATTTTTCTATTACTGTTTATCTTTATTTAACATTTTACCATGTGTGTTTCTTATTCTATAAATTTACAGTTTGTTTAATTATTATTATACATTATGGGTAATAATAAATTAAACAATAAATAAGAATAGTGTAATAAATACATGAAATGAAGTCATCAATATAATAATAAATATCGTGAATTCATGTCTCAGCATCTTTAGCATCTGCTGACATCCAAATTCAGATTTCCTCTCATCAAACCCTAAAATAACCAAGACAAACAATCTAGAATCAATATTTTCCATTCATTATCCTATTGTCAAGATACAAAACTCGTAATGATTATTATCATAAACAACCAAATAAATAAATAAAAATAAATATCATTCAATCTAAGATCAATTCCAAATATAAAGGTCGCACATGACTAACACAAAAGACGGGGTATATAAACACGCTAAAGTGATTTTGATAGAATTCGTGTTTTAAGGTTTTACTTTACTATATGTTAATTTGTCTATCCATATGAAAGTAAATTAATTTGTTGTTAGTGGTTATTGTCCTTGCATTTTTTTATGTGGTAATAAAACTATATGTCAATTTGTCTAGCCATATGAAAGTTTTTATTTGATAATTTAATGCATTGGTTGGAAAAGTGATGAGGATAAAAGTTGGCAAACTTGCGTTGGTTGATGCATAGTAAGCTGTCGATTAAATTATCAAAATCTAGAAAAATTACAGGTTAGTCAATGAAGAAATAGATGCAAGTCACATGCACTTATCACTTGTAACCTTTTGCTTATAGTTTTATATACAATACTAATAATTATATGATGATGTAACTTCATTTATTTTAACATGCTTTCTTTCAGTGTATTATTAAACAATTTTGATATATTTTCATCAAGATCAAATATAATAAAAAGTTTTCATTTTTTATCGGATTAAGTCTATGAAACTACTTTTGAACGTATTGACTTTATAAAACCATAGGTAATTCTGATAAATTCATAAAACCATAGGTTATTATGAAAATTTTACTTAAATTTATTATTGTGATTTTTTCTTTGTTTCTAAAGTTAGGAATGATGTTTAATTTGTCAAATTATCATTATGTTGGCTTCTTCTATGAAAAATGAAGTTAATAAAAAACTAACTGAGCAAAAATTTAGAGAAAAGTCTTTTTCCTTTTAATTTGATGTGAGTTAAAAAAATAATATCATTTTTTGAAAAAAAAATAAGTGAAAAATGATGAAACCAGTATATTTTGATAAACAAAAGTAAAACGATTTGGTAAATAAAACCAAAAGTGCTGTCTTTTCTTAAAAAAAAAAGATAATATAAATAAATAGTAGCCACTATCAAACATACATTTCACAAAAACAGATCATAAAGTCACAAACGAGTTTAAAAAACAAAATACACAGTAGCATTAACTTTTATATAATTCTTTCTTAACAGCAACAAAAATGAATGAAAATGCGGTATGTTACCTCTTTATAGCACTAAGTCCATGACCAACATGTCGAGCTTTGATTCTTCAATCCCATCTATCAGATTCTCTCTTGCACCTCCCCATTACAATTTTATCACACCTTGAAATATTTCACATACAAAACAACTCAAATTCTTTTCAATGTCAAATGTTATAATAATTTATAACTTCAAACTTTTTTAAACAAATAAATAATTTATAGAATTTATAGCTTGAACCGAAGACGTCATTATGATAATAAATTACATATTTTACAAAATGTAAATTAAAACTCATTTATAATTAATGACAAAGCTAAAACTCTATGATTTATCAATGAGGAGCTCAATCTTTTTACCACTATCCAAAACACATATATTCAAACAATTCAGTAACTCAGATACTATAAACAAATTTAATACCAGATCGAACTCACAAACTGTTTCAACAAATCAGTTATATGAACTTACAAATAATTTTTTTAAACCGAAAATCATATCGAACTTAAAAACACATACATAAAACACACATACATAACTCGATAAGTTAATTTAGGCAACCGATTTGAAACCAAATATGAAAATGTATTTTAAAACCAGATCAAAATGTATAAACCGATTTCACAAGCAAATGACTTCATAGATCTGTAACCCTAATAGAAATATTAACCCAAACTCAGATATGGAACCACGTCGAAGTTCATATTAAAACCATCCACAAAGAACGAAACCAAAGAAATCAAACTCAAATCTTAAACAGAATAATTCCTCAAACTCGATTCTGATCGCTGAATGGAGTAGGGAAGAGTGTGCGGTGGCACCGGTTGCGTGGTAAGTCTAAATGAGAGAGCTTGCATCCAGATGATGAGGAGTGCTTGGGAGATCATCACGAGCGGGTTTGTGAAGAGCGGGGTTTGTAAAAAGAAGCGACACGAAGGAGCTAGGGTATCTATTTGGTCGAACCTTTTGTAAAACGTGTTATAAATAACGTCTTTATGCCTTCGGAAGTAGCCTCGACATGCTTTTTATTTTATTATTTATGTGTATATAGTGGACTTTTTTTTATAGTAACCATTTCCACTATTTCATAAATATATATAAAACATTATATACTATATATTTTAACATTTTTTGGGTTTTTTAGCTTTTATTATTATTTTACAAACACATATCATAATCTCTGCTTTATTAACTATTTATATGCAACTGTACAATAATTTGAGTCAAGTTAAGATAATTAGAATCACTTACATCGACATAATTAACATGTTTATATATTTAAAACAATAACCGAAAGAATATGTTTTGTACCTAACAACTTTTTGTCATCTGTAATTTTAAAGGCTTTATAGATTTTACGTCGTAGAAAATATAATATATTATATAGATTCATTGCTGACGTAATAAAAAAGAAACCATAAGAAACCATACTCAGATGGTTTGATTACATCCTTTAAATCACATTAGAATTGTTAGTCATATAAAATCATAGAAATTTGGTTCTACGTTGAGATAACACATGTCTAACAATTAAAATTGAGATTTATTCGTGATCTGCTCACTTGACACAATTATAAAAGCTTTATAGATTTATAAACGTCATACATTATGTAAATTGTATATTATTGTAGAGGAATCATTGTTGTATACAAATCACTAGCCATAATTGAATATAGTCGGTATTATAATAAAACTAATATTAAAATTTCAATAAAAATAAATCAACAAACTGAATATATGACTGATTATAATAAAATGTATGGCGAGATATAGGAAAAAAAAGGGACATAAAATACAACGCAAAATATTTTTAAAAAAGGAAATAATACAAGTTTTAAAATGTCATACATCAACAAAACACAACAATGACGGCAATTGCAACAAATTTAATCACAACCAAATTAAACAAAATAAAAAAATATGAGACAATGTCATGTTTAACCTTTTTCCAGGCTTGAAAAAAATGTCAATACTTTTATAATATCAACTATAAATTATCTTTGTTTAAGTTTTAGTGCATGATTGTCGTATTAAAAAAACATTGCTTTCATAATAAATCACCATTAAACTAGATATGTATAAACCTCAAATATAATTGTGTGTAATAAAATTCATGATGCAAATAAGTATTTTTTTTGTTTATCAAAAATATATAGTTTTTCTAAATAAAATATATTTTTATCATGTGATTGTCTAAATAAAAAATATTAATTTTGAAACTCGTCATCCAAGCAACGCACGAGTATTCAACTAGTTAGACATGTGCTTGAAGTTATTTTTTGAAACTATTATGTTATGTTTAATTGTATGAAAAATTATTATTCGAATGCACAATACAAGATTCTAATAAAATTGCTTTATAATTAAAATATAACTAATTAATATTCAGATTTTGTATTAAATATGGGCATGTTTAACATTGAACATTACTATTATAACGTTGGCAAGCCC
Organism: Centrapalus pauciflorus; assembly: GCA_020465985.1. Taxonomy (NCBI): domain Eukaryota; kingdom Viridiplantae; phylum Streptophyta; class Magnoliopsida; order Asterales; family Asteraceae; genus Centrapalus; species Centrapalus pauciflorus. The sequence continues at coordinate 355,273 of JAANYP010001347.1, forward strand.
TAATCGATTTGTTTTTTCCACCTCTTTTTCCAAATTTAACACCTTAACTTAATTGCATTAAATTTTGACATTATTTTTTTCATTAATTAATTAGTAATAAATTAGATTTTGTAACATTTAAAATTAATGTTTACCTAAAATAAATATCTATCATTATTATCCATAATAATCATAATTAGATCCAAATGTAATAATTTGAATTAGTTATGGAAATTATTATTATTATGTATAATAAAGGAAAACATTAAATGTCACGTGGTCACCTCTACGTTCACCAAAAAGATAATTACAACTTATAAAAAATAAAAGATAAATACAATTTAATATTTTTAAAAAAGATAAATATACTCTATTTTTTAATCTGTAAATAATAAAAAATTAACACAATTATTATTTTTGTATGGTTTTATTTTTACACATATACATTTTATATAAATAAATTTATATAAAAATATCCACGTAATACGTTAAATTGGCGATTAAACCTAATTCAATGTCCGAATTTCAAAATATGTTTTTGAATATTTAATTAATCAATTCCGGTTCCTATCTAGTTTAATTACGCATGGTTTGTAATTTTAGCAAAATATGGTTATGAATATTCAATTAATCAATTCCGGTTCCGACCGGATTTAATAACACATGGTTTGTAATTTTGGCATTGCAAAATCTAGCAAACCAATTATAGGAATTAACTAATAGTATATCAGCTTTCTAATTTCACTATTCGATCCTGGTTTAGTTGCGTTTCGTTATTTGAATTATTTGAAAAATATTTATTCATTTGTATTTATATTTATTTATATAATTAATATTTTAGATCTCGCAACAACGTTCGAGTTTCAATAACTCGTTTTAATGCAAGAGTCCATTTATTTTTATAAATTGTAATTTCTTAGTGGTTCATTTTTTATTAAAAATTGTCAAGTAAGAATTACATTTATTATATACTTGGATTTGTTTTTTTTTTTTTCCTGGATAACATTAAAAAAATTTTGTTTGGACTTGTTAGTTTAGGGTTTATTTAATATATGGGGAATTTACGTTTAAAAACCTTTCTAGTTGGATTATTTTCGCGATTAAGACCCTCAATCATTATTCATTACACAGAAAACCTCCAACTGACTAAAACTCTTTTAAAATTACCCTTTTCTTTCAAAAAAATATGACTTGCAACCGTTTTTAGCCGGTTGCAACTTAATGACATGTAAATTTTTTTAAATAGATTTTTATGTAAAAGACCTCCAACTTGTTTAGTGTTTCCAATTAAAACCCCAAATCATTTTTCATTACACATAAAACCCCAACCAACAAAAATCATTATAATTGAGTTTTCTTCACCAATTGCATTTTGATGACATGAACATTTAATAAAATTTTATTTATTAAAAAAAAACTCGTTGTCCGATAAAACCTCCACCCTCTAGTGAACTTCACATTGATCATATTCAAAAGTTAATAAACAAAATCGAACATAAAATGGAACCTAAAAATGCAACTCATGAACACAAAACAAAATCTATTCCTTCGACACAAATGAAGTTGAAATTCAAGATTAAGGGGCAAAAGTTAATCGAACATATATACATAAAATAAACCAACCTACGGTGGGTTATCGTGGAGGCCGAGGTTCGTGATGGGTTATCGCGGGAGTTGATATCCGCGACGGGTTATCGTTGGGGCCGATGATGACGATGGGTTATTGTGGAAGCTGTTGTTCACGATGGGTTATCACGTGCACTGATATTCGCGATGTCTTATCACGTGGGCTGAGCAGCCTCACCTAGCCGTGTGTAGGGTTACCATATATATTGCAGGGCTTATAGCCAGGTCAATCCTGTGCTTTATTAAGTGGCTAACCGGTGCTGTGTGCGGCCTGTTAGCAGTGGGAAGGGTTACCCACCAGGGATGGGATTCCCAGTGTGATTGTGGGGAGATGTCCTCGCCAGAGATGTAATTCTTAGTATTATGGATCTCATGCTCCGTGATGGAGGTACCAAAGATGAGGGCAATGTGCATAGATGGGAGTTGAGTTGCATTGTCTGCCATGTGTTATGTGTTGTGTGTTGGGTTTGTGTTTATACTGTTGAGTCTAACCCTTGTGTATTCACGAGTTGTAAAACTTACGTATTCGAGTCTGAATGTGTAAGCTTAGGGGTCAGGGATTGGGTTAGCAGTGGGGGACTGATGTCAGGGATGACGATGGTCAGGGATCGGGGGGGGGGGGGGGGGACTGATGTCAGGGATGACGATTAGCTCGGGGCTTGTTGCCTGTGACAATGTGTGGTTTGTGGATCCTGGTATGATTTAATGATAGGTCGCGCATACATCATGTAAGTTTTGCTAGTTCTTTATGTTTTAGTTGTGTTTTTAGTATCCATAATTAGATGTGAAATTATCGATATTTTTTGTTTTTATGATTTGTCATAGGAAACATATATGTCGTATATGACTTAGAAGTTTGGGGAGGATCGTAAGAAACACCCAAAGCACAACCAAGAGTTGTGGTTAAAAGCTGCAACGTTAAAGTAGAAGCGAACATATGGGGCTGACAATGCTATTGATCCTATTTTGGTGTTGACGGAAACCCCTTCGACACCCAGCACCACTAGTTTGTATCATGAAACCATGTCCAATGAGGAGGTATGTTTATGATTTATTATCATGTTTGTTTTAACCAATAAACCCCAATGTGATACATGCCTACTCATTTGGAGATGCTAATCATTTTAAACTCAATTGATTTGGATAATATGCTAATTAACGAGTAGGTGTTTCTTGGTAGTACAAGTATAGCCTTGGCTCACCTTGATGATATTGGTGTTAATGTATGTGTTAGATAATAACTCCAAAGAGAATATGTTTATACATGAATTTTGATAATATTTGCTTTAGGTAGCTGAATTTCCTCTTTCATTATTATACAATTTTAGTACTTGTATATTGTTGTTTTGAGTTTTTGAATTTGAATAACACATGTACTTATTTGTGTATATTTTTTTTATTGAAAATATGAAACATAAATTGGAGGAGTTTGAGTAACAAAGAGAGAGAGAAAGAGTTGAAAGAGAAAAGGAAAGAGCCGACAGAGAGACGGAGAAAAAAGAATTTGAAGAGCGTCTTAAGAACGAGAAGCGTGAAAGAGAGAAGGAAAGAGCCGCTAGAGAGATTGAGAAAAATGAATTTGAAGAATGTATTGAGAATGAGAAGCGTGAGAGAGAGAGAGAGAGAGAGAGAGAGAGAGAGAGAGAGAGAGAGAGAGAGAGAGAGGATATCTAAAGAAATGAATGACAAAATCACCGATTTGTTTGGTAAATTAAGTAAACTTGAATTTTATGTTGATTGGAGTTGTTTTTGGTAAATTTAAGTAAACTTGAACTTCATGTTGATTGGAGTTTTTTTTTTTTGGTAAACTTGAACGTTATGTTGCTAGGAGATTATTATGATAACTTTGTTGAGTTTATTATTGGATATTATTAGTTGGTTTGTTAATTTTAATATTAGATAATTTTCGTTTTAATTTGTTGTTTTTTAGTACCAGATGATATTTTGGGTATGCAAACATGAAAAAACAAAAATACAAAAGCTAGCTATTAATTTTGTTTTATTTTGCGACGGATTTGTGACGTAAGCAAGAATATTGAATCTTAAATTTCGCGATGGAACTATTACGAATATGATCCATCGTATATTCGTCGCAAACTAATTCCGTTGCAAATTCCATAAGAAAAAGTTTCTGTCGCAAAATCCATCATAAAAGAATTCCGTCTCAAATCCGAATCAAAAGTTCTATCGCAAATCCATCGCAACATTGGTCACAAATCCGTCGCAACAAATTTCCATCGCAAATTCGTAGCAAAATAATAACTGTTGCAAATCTGTCACAAAAATTCTTCACCAAAAATCGTCGTAGATCCGTAGCAAAAAAAATTTGTGATGAGCATTTAATCGACGGACAAATTTGGTCGCCATTCCATCGCAAAGCATCGTTAGCGACTGATTTTTCCATCGCAGAAAACTGTTTTCCTTGTAGTGAGTTGATTACATTGTGATTAAAGTTTCAGCAGTGTTTGCTTGTAATCCTATGATTTATGTGTTATGAGTTATATGCGTTATTATCACTTATGTATTGTAAATGACGTAACATTTTGGTGGATTTCGAGGGTGTTACACAAATCGTGTGAGATATAAAGGAGAAGAAAGAGATCATCATGGCTTGAGATGGTGGCGGCGGCCGGTAGTGAAGTTTTCTAGTGTTGAGAGAGAGATTTGAAGAGAAGATGCAAACCTTTTTAGGGTTACAAATGTAAATGAGAAAAAGAGGAGACAGATTTTTTATGGTTATAAGTAAGAGATATAAATTTTTATTTTTTTAAAATTACCCTTATGGGTTCTCATGAAACTTTAGATTATTAAAATAACCCTTCTCATAAACATTATGTATCAAATATATCAATTAATATTAAATATTTAAAAAGTATCAATAAAACAATACTAATAAAATCATATGTCATAACATTTTGTTTATTACAACAAACTATACACACACATTATGTTTCATGTAATAATAAAACATTAAATTGTTGATTAGATATATATAAATTTAGAAACAAAAAATTTAAAAGAATGTACAAAAATAATGCTATTTATTTATATTAAAAAAAGATAGATGAATAATAGCTATGCCAAATAAGAGTATTATCATTATATTTTTTTGTTATAGATAATATTTATACATTTTAATATAATTTTACATACATTTTATCCAACTAACTATTTAACAAAATGGATAATTGCACAAAAAACCCCAAACTTCTCAGTTTTTTGGGATTAAACCCCAAACCATTTTTCATTGCATAAAAAACCCCAAACTAACTAAAAATCAGTAAATCAAGGTTTTATCAATAGATAACCGGTTGAAACCAGTCATTAATCATACGTGGACCGGTAAATAACCTACGTGGAATAAATTTTAATTGTTGAAACCAGTTGCCAAGTATTACACATCATTTAACCCCCCGTGATGATGTAATCCCGTTTAAAAATTTTCAATTATATTATCAACTGGGGTTTAAATGATGTGTAATACTTGGCAACCGGTTTCAACAACTAAAATTTATTCCACGTAGGATTAATAGCCGGTTTCAACCGATTACCATTTGATAAAACCTTAATTTACTGATTTTTTGTTAGTTTGGGGTTTTCTATGCAACGAAAAATGGTTTGGGGTTTTAATCACAAAAACTGACAAGTTGATGGTTTTTTGCGCAATTATCCCTTAACAAAAACTATCCACGTAATGTGTGGGTTAATAATCTAGTAATATAAATGTAGCAAAATGTGTTCATTGTATTATATAACTTCTCATACAAAATGAAGTGAGTTTCACGTTTTTATGTTACACTAGTAAATAAAGAAGTATGAGTGAGACCCTAACAAATCGGGAGCCTTGAATGGTCGTTCCTATTGTACCCATAAAAATTGACTATGCATGACTATATGACAAAATTTGAACAAAAAAAATAAATTATGAACTTATTTGAATTTGTTTCGATTTTCATATATTTAATTAGTTTTTGTAAATTAATAAATAGTTGAAGATAAAGAGAGATTTAATTTGATATGTTATTTTTATTGGTAAATAGATAAAAATTGCTTTATCGGCAAAAAGATAGAATGTTGTTGCTATTATAGGTTATGTTGTTATTAATGTTGCTGTTAATGGATGGTAACCAGCAGGTTTTCACGTCAAAAATGACTATAATTGGTAAAAAGTTACAAAAAAATATTGCTATTAATTATAAAAAATAAATAAAGCTATAAATGGTAAAAATACAAACAGTTATTGCTATTTTGACATATAACCCTTTGTTGGTTCTTAGACATTGTGTTACAATAATGAGGTTAATAAACCGTAAAGTTGATTTTGAAAGTGAAAAGTTACTTAGTTGGATTTTTGGTGTCAGTCGACCGTCTTTAGGATTGTGTTACGATTATAAGATTTTCAGTTGATATTAGGATTTATAAAGATAAATATTTTTAATTTAAGTAATTAATTATTCGATAAACTAATCAAAAAACCGGGCTTTGATTAATAGAATGGGTTAGTCTTTGATTTAACTTAATCAATCAATTTGATCCATCTTCAATTAATAACGGTTTTCTAATGACACTTTATTAATATAAAGTTTTGTAGTTATTATTTACCGTTGATCTTTACTTGTTTTAGTTAAGTTTGATCTAATCTCTTTGCTTTATTTAGAGTCGTTCGTGTTGTGTTATTTTCACCATTTGCATTCTTCTGTTAGTTACTTGAAACGTCCCGTTCTAATAACACGGCACTTTTACTATAATTATGCAACATAAACCTCAGAATTCAATATAACAAAAGTTATCTAAGTTCAAACCTCAAATTCAGTGCATAAATAAACTAAACCATAACATTCAAAGTGCGCTAAAATTTAAATGTAGTTATTACAACCAAATCGAAGTCTAGTGATCTACCCATCTCAAGTACAAAAAACAATAAATCAGAGTACGGAAGTCTTTCTGATACCATAATTCCTCAAACTCTAGATCCTGATGCTGGTGCCTTTCCCTTATCAGCTAAACCTGAAAAGTTGCCCCCACAACCGGGGTAAGCCGTCGCCTAGCGAGTAACATATTTAAATACACAGACAAACATATATAACATGATCAACACAAATATCGGCTCAAATTCAACATGTGTAGCATTACGACTCGCTCGGTTTAGCATACACGAATAGGGTGTTGTTATCGGCTCGCCCGATAACAAGTACACGGCGTACGACTCGCTCGGTTAGCACGTGTACAAAGCATGCGGCTCGCCCGACATGCAACTCGGAAGCACACAACAACCTCACTTAATCCACATATTACACAGTATGCATACGGGGGAAAAGGGTTCTCAAATATCGGCTCATGGCAACGAATTAAATATCAACATTCAAGGCTAAGCATAGTAATTAAAGAATAGTAATGACAGTAGAAACGAAAGAGATATCCAGTGCAAGCATATCATTTATGATCATTTGCGAAATTAAATCAGTTACTCACAGTGTCTGCAATCTGTACTCGCCAAGCGTATACCCGCTAACAGCTGAAAGCACTAACAGAATCCACACGCCTCAATCGAATTACTAAAGACCTGATATCCTGGTACATTGCCTATTTGTCAATATCCTTACTCTATATTTTACTAAATATGCTTTCTATTAAGTTTAATTAAGTTCCGGAATTAAATCGGTAAATTTCGATTTATTTGTTACAGATTTACCTCGTTAATAATAATTGAATATATATTTCTCTACTTAAATGATTTATTTTGGTTACATTATAACAACAATTCTATAAATTAAAATAACAATTTAACTTTAGTTATCACGCTAACTATTATTAATTGAAACGCATAAATAACTCACTAACTTAATTAAAACAACCCAAAGTATTTTACATATGGAGTATCTAATCCATCTTTTAGATGCTATTTTAATTTAAATGAAAAGTTCAATCCCCGAATAATAATTCTTAAGTCCAACTAATTTATTGAGTAAATTAAATGAGTCATCAAGTTTCAAATCCCCTTCTACACTATATATATCACCCACAATATTTATATACTCAAAATAACAATTACACCTTAATAAATTGTAATGGACTTAGGAAGTAAACTAACCCAAACCAATTTAAGTTAAAAGAAAGGAACCCAAAAGCCAATTAAATGCCAGCCCAAACAATTTAAAACCCAAAAAAAAGCCCACAAGGTTAAAACATACCCTAACCCTAAACCAATCACTAAATAATAGAATTAAATAAATAAATAAGCAAAATAATAAAAATAATAAAAAAACCAACCCTTTTCTTTTCCCCTTCCTCTCTCGGCGCACACAACTAGAGGAAACAACCAAAATGCCACCGGTCAGGGGCGTTGCCGGCGCCGGCCAATGCAGCTCCGGCCGAAAACCGATCACAACACACACACTCTCTTACTCTCATCTCTCCCCCTTGGTAAACCCAGAAACGGAAAGAAGCAGGCCGAAGGATGGCGGTGGCCACCGGTTACGCCGCCGCTGAACCCCCCCCTCCTCCGGTCGTTTCTTTCAGCCACAACCTCCATCTCATTCCCTCTTCTCTCCCTCGATGCAATCTAATACAAAACGAAAGAGAGAAAAACGGACAGGCAGAAGGCCGCCGCCGCCGTGCAGCGCCGCCGTCGTCGCTAACTTCCCCGGCCGGTTTCCACACGACTCACACCCATTATTTCTACTAATTGATTCTACCTACATTCTTTTATTTTTTTCTGATTTGTATCATTTTATATGTATAAATTTCAGATTCAATCTTTATTCTATAAATCACCATTGTTGAGTATATGAAGCTTTTAAATCTAGAAATGATAAAGATGATAAACTTAGTTTATGGATTAATACTTACTTTCATGTTAAAATTCCATTTATAATCCAAACTTCATGATTGAGACAAATAACAAAATAAGTGATGAAGATTGATGAAGTTTACCTCAAATTTAGGATGATGTTGATGATGATGAACTTAGGAAGAAGATGACAATAATGGTGATGATTTAAATCTTTAAACTTCAACCTCACATTCTTTATAATAAATATCCAGATTTAGTGTGTGTGTTTTTGTACCTATTTTGATAGGTTAGTGATAAGAATGAAGAATTAAAATCATACGTATATAAGGGTTTTTGATGGATATGGATATGATCACATGAGAATAATCTTAACAAATTCTTGTTAGGATTTGCACACCTCATAATTTTCTCCTTTCATTAATTTAATCTCTTTTAAAATGACAAAAAAATTTTTATATTGTATAATTAAACCACTAAATCTCGCTTATAAATAATGATCCTACATTATAAAATCACCTCATAACCTTAACATTTGAATCTTAATTAAATTACGTTTCCGTGTTTATGATAAAATGATAAAACTATGAATAGTTGATTGCCTCTAAATTTACGGGTGTTACATTACTTTACTTCTTCATTGCTATTAATAGTTTCTATTTAACTCCATAAAGCCAAATATAGAGTTTTGACTTTTACTATTAGTCGTTATTAGTTTGCATTAAGAGGGTGTTTGGTTTTGCGTTATGAACCAGATTATCAGCTTATTACGTTACAATAACGCAAATAATTAGTGTAACGTGTTTGGATTGCATACGTTAATAAGTGATTATTTGCGTTTAACGTTAATCTTACCACACTTTTTCATAAGTTAAAATTTGTAGCTTATTTGCTTCATAAGTGATTATTTGGTCATTTTACAAGTAAAAACGCAAATCCAAACACTTTAAAAACTGATTATTTGATAATTATGATAGCAAACAGCAGAAACTAAACCAAACATTACATTTCCTGCAACACTTTTTGTTATTATTAGTTTTCAAAACGCTACAACACTTTTTCAAACGCAAATCCAAACACCCTCTAAATATGTTGTTAATTAATTTAATTATTATCCTTAGTTATTAGTTCTCTCAAGAAGTCTTAGGGGGTGTTTGATAGCCACTTATCAGGCTCTTATCAGAGGTTTCCTCTTATTCGGTAAGAGGAATGTTGGGAAATAGTTTAAGTATGCTCAAACTGTTAGTTAGACTTCTCAGACTGTTAGTAGATTTTACATGTAAATACAAAGTTCATGCTGTTAGTTGAAGAAACTTGAGCTGCCAGTGTAAAAGTTCAAGCTGCCAGAGCAAAACAACTCAAGCTGCTCTGCTCATGCTGTCAAGTGATTCAAGCTGCTCAACAGTTTCATAAACAGAAAGTGCTGATTTTCAGGAAAAGATATCTACACGAAGATTCCAGCATATCTACTATCAAAGAAGTCATAGTTCGTCAAGGAAACATATCAAGAAAGCAATATAAATACAGAGAATAGGTCGTTCTATTGTATAGGAGTTTTCTGCATATTTTTGAGTCTGTAATTGCTTTGTTGATTAAGTTTTCATAAGCCTCTAAGGTTGTAAAACCCTAAGAACAGTCTGTGTTCTTCGTCTAATCAAAACAGATTAGAGGTGAGTGTAATCATTGAATTCAGCAATACAAACAGTCTTGATTAATTCCTGTGTGTTTATTTATTATTGATTCTGAAAGTTTTTGTTAAAATAATTAAGTGTTATTCCGCAAACTTCTTGATTAAACTTTGATTCAAAGCAAGATTATTGATTTATACTCTGATAAATTCAAATCAGTTAGTCTTGGTAATTCATATTTTAGATCCTGACAAGTGGTATCAGAGACAGGTTTGTCAAACCAGGTTGTTCAAATCAGGTTTTTCAAACCAGGTTACTCTTTATTTTTCAAAGTCAAAAACTTTCTTTTAAATTTTTAATCTTTTTGCAATGGAATTTGAAAACAGCAGCAGTGGATCTGGGCAAGGACTCAAAGTGCCTATGCTCAAGCCTACTGAGTTTGAGATGTGGAAACTCAGGATTAAACAGCATATTCAATTTATTGATTATGCTATATGGGAAACTGTTGAATTTCCTCCTGTAGTTGATCCAGAACTTGATATTGAGGGAAAACCAGTCAAAACTCCTCCAAAAACTGAACTTGAAAGGAAGGCTAGAATGAATGAAGTGAAAGCTCTCACACTTTTACAAATAGCTATTCCTAATGCTTATCAACATCAGTTCAAAAAGTTTTATACTGCTCATTCTCTTTGGAATGCTTTAGAGAAAAGATTTGCTGGTAATGCCAGTACCAAGAGAAATCAAAAGGATCTTTTGAAACAGCAGTATGAAAACTTTTCTCGTGGCAAGAATGAAAACCTTACTCAAATTTTTGACAGGTTCAACAAACTGATAAGTGAACTGGAAAGTGCAAAAGTCAATCTGGATCAAGATGAAGTCAATAGAAAGTTTCTCAGATCTCTTGGAGAAGAATGGACAGTCTATGCTGCACAATGGAGAACAAAAGACACTCTTGATGAGATAGAATTGGATGATCTGTATAACAGTCTAAGAGTGTTTGAGACTGAGATTGATGCTAAAAAGAAATCCTTTTCTTATAATCACAATACTGCTCTTCTGTCTTCTGAAAAATCTAATAACTGTGATTCTTCTTCAGGTGGTGATGGCTGCTCTGCTGAGACTCAATATGAGGCTTTTGTTGCCAGTGATGGACTATTTGCTTTAAATGTTGAAGACTTGGAACAAATTCATCCAGATGATCTTGAAGAGATGGATTTAAAGTGGCAACATGCAATGCTAACCATGAGGGCCAAAAGATTTCTTAAAAGAACTGGAAGGACCAACTTTCAAGCCAAGACAGAAGGCAAACCATCTTTTGATAAATCAAAAGTGGAATGCTATAAATGCCATAAGCTTGGTCACTTTGCCAGAGAATGTAGATCTCAAGGTCAACAGCCATCAAGGACTTCACAGCCCATCCAAGCATCATCATCAACAGCACTTGTCTCTCAAGAAGACAATGTGTTTGACTGGAGTGATCAGACAGAGGAAGAATTTCAAAATCAAGCATTTATGGCAGAAACATCAAATGTCTCCTCCACTGAACTACCATCTGAGGTAAATTCTAAACTCTGCTCTCAATCATGCAAAAATATGGTTAAAAAGTACAGAGATCATAATGAGAGCATGTGCAAAACTCTAGCTAAGATGGAAGAAAGGAGATATGAATACATGCAGGCCATAGAAGATCTGGAAAAACAGATCAATGATTATAAGGACAATGAGATTCAAATGGGTTATGATAGAACCTATCATGAGTGGGAGAAAAAGGAGCTAAACAAGAAAATAGAATCTCTGAATAAAAAGGTAGAAGAGACTGAACAAAAGGTGATTGAGGCTAATAAGAAACTAGAATCTGTTAACATAGATCTAGGAAACTTTAAGTTAGCAAATCAAAAGCTGGAACACCTAATGGAAGTCCAATTTAAAGATAGAGTGAAATCTCAGGTCAATCGCAAAGAAGGAATAGGATACAGAGCTACTCCACCTCCATACAATAACAAGTACATTCATCCAATGAGTGAGGTTGCTGATAGACTTGTCAATGAACCACTAGATGAGTCTATGACTATTGTAGATCCTATTCTTGATAACAGTCCTGAATTAAAGGAAGATAAGAGTCAAAATAGAGACTGTGACACAAAGAGTGCACCCATAGAGGTCCAAGCTTCCAGTAAGAAAGGAAAAGAGAAGATGAGTGTATGCAATGTTACTCCACAAGTTTCTGTAAATTCTAACTGTAACACTGCATCTTCATCAAAAGGAACTAAAAGAGGTAAAACTGTTTCTATCTGCACATGCCAAAAGCATGGTGTTCAAAAGTTTCCTAAACAACAGCAGGTAAGAGGAAATCAGAGAAACAAGAACCAGAAATTGACAGAAAAGTCTGGAGTTCCAATTCAAACTGTCAAAAGATGCTTTCACTGTGGAAGGAAGAATCACTTAGCCAAGGATTGCTTTTACAAACCAGCTGTTGCAAAACAGACTGTGCATCACACAAAATCAAATCCTACTCAGGCAAAGCACTCAAAAGTGAAACCTTCCACAGCAGCTCCAAAGAAAACAATTGATCACAGATTTTCAAAAATTAATAAAAGACAGTCCACACATCAAAAACAAGTTTTGGCAAAGCCTAAATCGAGTTTTAAACAAATGTGGTGTGTCAAGGACAAATCTGTTGCTCAAACTGCTAATGCAAAAGATCAGACTGATAAGTCAAAATCTGATGCTGTTAGTGCAAAAACTGAAACTGTTAGCACTACAAACACAGCTCAAGCTGCTGGACATCAATCTGGAGCTGCTAGTGAATCATCTGAGACTGTTAGAAGAAAAGATGATCAAAATAGTTGCATACCTCATATTATCACTAAATACTCTCCAAAAACTCCATCAGTAGATCTCACAAAATATAAAAAGTCAAAAACAGTGTTTAGTTATGTCAATATACAAGGCCAACCCAAAACCAATTTGGTTTGGGTTTACTCCACTACTAACTAAGCTGTTATTTGTGCAGGGCAACCACAGGTCTCCTCATAGAACAAGATGGCATTTGGACAGTGGATGCTCTAGGCACATGACAGGCAATTCTGAGTGCTTGTCAAATTTCAAAGGATTTGATGGAGGATTTGTTGCATTTGGAGGCAACTCAAAAGGAGGTAAGGTTACAGGTAAGGGTATTGTTAATGCAGGCAACATGCAATTCCATGATGTTTTGTATGTTGAACAGCTTAAGTATAATTTATTAAGTGTCTCTCAAATCTGTGATAAACAAAACATTGTTCTGTTTACAGATTCTGAGTGCATTGTACTTTCAAAAGATTTCAAAATTCCTAAAAATCTTGTTTTACTAAGAACACCAAGAAAGGACAATGTCTACTGTCTGGACACAGAGCTTTTGACTAAATCAAATACTTTAAGCTGTTTGATATCCAAAGCATCATCTAATGAGTCTGCTCTTTGGCATAGAAGGATGTGTCACGTGAACTTCAAGTCCATGAATGCTTTAGTTAAAAAGAATCTGGTAAGAGGCTTACCACAAAAGGAGTTCATTTGTGATGATCACTGTGTAGCATGCCTTAAAGGTAAGCAACACAAAACTTCTCATAAGGCCAAAGAAATAAATTCAATCTCATCTGTTCTTCAGCTGCTTCATATGGATCTATTTGGTCCAACATCTGTTTTGAGTTTGAATAAAAGGGCATACTGTTTAGTTATTGTTGATGATTTCACCAGATTTACTTGGGTTTTCTTTCTTAGGTCCAAAGATGAAACTGCTGAGATAGTTAAGTCTTTTATCCTTAAGATAGAAAACCAATCCAATTCCAAAGTTAAGGTGATAAGGTCAGATAATGGGACTGAATTTAAAAATCACATACTAAACAGTTTCTGTGAGTCCAAAGGCATTGCTAGACAATATAGTGCACCAAGAACACCACAGCAAAATGGTGTAGCTGAAAGAAAGAACAGAACATTAATTGAGGCTGCTAGAACAATGCTAGCTGATTCAATCTGCCAATGACTTTCTGGGCAGAAGCTGTTAATACAGCCTGTTATGTTCTGAATAGGGTTCAAATAGTTCAATCTCAAGGAAAAACTCCCTATGAGTTGTTCCATAACAGAAGTCCCCTAATAGCTTTCTTCAAGCCTTTTGGATGCCCATGTACTATCCTTCACACTAAGACTCACTTAGGGAAGTTTGAAAGTAAGGCTGAAGAAGGATTCTTTGTAGGCTACTCAATTCAAAGCAAAGCCTATAGAGTATACAACAGTGTGTCTAAAACAATTGAAGAAAGTGCCAATGTTGAATTTAATGAAAATACTGCTAATATCAAAGGCACTGGTCCTGATTGGTTGTTTGATTTAGATTCACTAACAAATTCTCTGAGCTTTGTTGAGTATACTGCAGAAGCTGATACATACAGGGTTGAAACTGCTAACACAAATTCTCATGCTGCCAATACAATTTCTCATGCTGTTGGCACAAAGTTTCAGACTGCTACAGATTCAACAAGTTGGGATGATTTCACCACTCTACCACTTCTGTCATGTGATCCTCCAGGGGTCCTGAATGCTCCACTTGATGCAAATCCAGACACTGAAGTACCATTCTCAAGTCCTGACAGCACAGCTCCAACACAAAAGGAAACAGTCCCAGTTTCTAGGCTAGCAGTCCCAACAGCTTCTCAAGCTGTTAGCCTAGAAACTCAAGCTGTTCCAGAAATTGAACCATTCACTGGTTCTGATGGAGATGATACAAACCTTGGAACTTCCTTTCAAACAGAGAGAGAGCCCACACTAAGAGTTCACAAGTATCACCCTCTCAATCAAATACTGGGTGATCCAACCACTCCTGTTCAAACAAGGAAGATGGTTCACAATGAGACTGCTGTTGCTGAACAAGCAGTTCCTGAATTCAGTCTAGCAGCTTTTGAACATGCCTGTTTCATGTCTCAACTAGAACCCAAAAAGGCATCAGAAGCACTAAAGGATTCATCCTGGATTGAAGCTATGCAAGAAGAGCTTTTACAGTTCAAAATTCAGAATGTATGGACTCTGATGGATCTTCCTAAAGGTAAGAGAGCAATAGGTACAAGATGGGTGTTCAGAAACAAGAAGGATGAGAGAGGGATAGTCATCAAGAACAAAGCAAGACTAGTAGCACAAGGGTACACTCAAGAAGAAGGAATAGATTATGATGATGTCTTTGCTCCAGTAGCAAGAATTGAAGCCATCAGACTATTTCTAGCATATGCAAGTTTCAAAGGATTTAAAGTGTATCAGATGGATGTTAAGTCTGCTTTCCTGTATGGGACAATTGAAGAGGAAGTATATGTGTGTCAACCTCCAGGTTTTGAAGACTACGAGTATCCAGACAGGGTGTACAAGCTAGACAAGGCTCTCTATGGTCTCCATCAAGCCCCCAGAGCATGGTATGATACTCTGTCATCATACCTTCTACAAAATGGATTCAAGAGAGGCACTCTGGATAAAACACTCTTCACTAAGTCCATCAAAGCTGAGATTCTACTTGTCCAAATCTATGTTGATGACATCATCTTTGGCTCAACTAATGATAGTTTGTGCAAAGAATTTGAGGCCCTAATGCACAAAAAGTTTCAAATGAGTTCAATGGGAGAACTCACATTCTTTCTAGGGCTGCAGGTTAAACAGAAGCCTAATGGTCTATTCATAAGTCAATCAAAGTATGTCAAAGACATACTGGAAAAGTTTGGCTATCAAGACACAAAGGTTGCAAGCACTCCAATGGATCCTCATAAACAGCTCCATACAGACAAAGATGGCATAGATGTGGACATTCATCTATACAGATCTCTTATAGGATCTCTCATGTATCTAACATCTTCAAGACCTGATATTATGTTTTCTGTCTGTGTGTGTGCTAGGTTTCAATGCTCTCCAAAGGATTCTCACTTGGTTGCTGTTAAGAGAATCTTTAGATATCTTAAAGGCCAACCGCATTTAGGCATATGGTATCCTAAAGACTCTCCTTTTGAACTAACTGCTTATTCTGACAGTGACTATGGTGGATGCAACATTGACAGGAAATCCACAACTGGTGGATGTCAATACTTAGGAGCAAGACTGGTCTCTTGGCAATGCAAAAAGCAAACAACTGTCTCCACATCATCCACTGAAGCAGAATACGTTGCAGCTGCAAGCTGCTGCTCCCAGGTAATGTGGATTCAAAATCAGCTAAGAGACTATGGTATGAATTTCTTATCCACTCCTATTTATATTGACAATTCAAGTGCAATTAGAATTGTGCAAAACCCAGTGAAATTCCCAAAAACCAAGCATATAGAAATCAGATTTCACTTCATCAGAGATTGTAATGAAAAGAAGTTAATCCAAGTTACCAAAATACATACAGATGATCAGCTAGCTGATCTATTTACAAAACCTTTTGATGTGGGAAGGTTCACTTTCCTAGTATCAAATATTGGTATGGTAAACATGGATTAATTGGTTTTCATTATTATCTACTCAGTATGCTAATTTAAGGGGGAGACACTGTTCCATTGAAAAGTTGCACAATTTTACACTAACAGCATGAGTATTTTCTCATGCTGCTAGTTCATTTTCTCGGACTGCTAGTTATTTTCACTTGATCTGTCAAAGTGTGCAGGGTATTTGGGTAATTTTCAAAATGTGTGCGCGGGACCCAACCTTTCGAAACCTTTAAAGGTCCCGGTTTCGTTCAGTTGTAACTACCAGTTACAAATTCTTCTTCCACGGCCTTCTACTTTCTCTCTGAACGAATCACACATTCTTCTTTCAAACCCTAAACCATCGTTTGTTCATCCATGGAGTTCGTAAAAGAACACAACTACCTCCCATACACTTTGAAACACGCTGAACTCCAACCGTTCCATGCAATGACGGATTTCCTCAGGCACTCCCATATCCACCATGCACTATCCATAAACCCTACTATATACATCTCCCATATAGAACAGTTTTGGACCCATGCATCTGTTCAAACCATCAATGGAGTGCCTACCCTCCTCTCCAAGATTGATGGAACTGATATCCATATCACTGAGGAATCCATCCGCCATCACTTGCATCTTCAAGATGCCACAGGTATAACTGACCTAACCCTTGATGCATTACATACAGGTCTTTTTAATATAGGTTATAGGGGTCCTGCTGATTCTTTCACTTTCTTAAAAGCCCATTTTTCTCCCAAATGGAAATTTCTTGTACATATAATACAGCAGTGCATGAGCCCTAAAAGAACTGGTTGGTCTGAATTTTCATCAAACATTGCCACTGCCTTAGTGTGCTTTTCAACAGGCCAACGGTTCAATTTTTCCAATATGATTTTTCAGGGGATGTTAAGGCATCATTCCCTAAAGAGTGGGAAATTTTTGATGTATCCTAGATTTTTAGCAGAAATCATTGCACACACCTGCACATCTTCTCATTTACATAAACGGATACATATTTCCCACAGGTACTCACTACCCTCTATTAAGAGACTTTTGAAAAATGGTGCCAATTTTTTGAGTGTTGATGTTCCATTGCCTTCTGCAATGATGAACATCATTCCAAGAAACAGAGGAGAGGGTCCTGAGCAGGCTCAGCCTATCATTACTGCTACACCCCAGGACCCCAACCCACTCCTCATGATACACAACCTCCCTCTGATCCTTTTGAACAACCATCCCCCCCACTAAAATTTTTATATAAAAGGAAAAGGGGACCAGGAGCTCCTTCCTCCTCCTCCCATCACCAAGAGCCATATATCCCTGTGCAGGAGGATACTCCTGCCCAAAATATCCAAAGGGAACCAGTTGAGGAAACTCCCATCCTCTCTCAGGAGGTGAACATCTCTTCAGAGATGATTCATATGGGTTCTGTGGCTGGCACTACTGCTGTCCCTGCACAAGAGGCACAGGACAGTGCCAACATAGCTAAGACCACGCCCATGGCAACAGCAAGTGTGCAAACACAAGCTGGAAGTCCCCCGAACCAAGAAAAGAGGGGCCCAGAAGTTTCTACCTCTGGTTTTAATGTCAGTGATAGATCACAAGCACCTCAGGTGTTCTCTGATCTTGAGGCTAGTCTGCAACAAATGCTTTTAACGGATCCCAGGCTCAAACCTGTTGTAGCCATGTTGGACTATCAAATGTCCATCATTGCTGCACAGGGAGCCCAAATTTTTGCTCTCAAGCAGGAAGAGGCTGCTCAGAATAAGAGACTGGACTATCTTCACAGAGGCTTCACTCTCTGTGGAAATAAAATTGTGAAATTAGAGCAGATGATTCAAACCCAAGGGGCAAAGGTTGTAGGTCCTTCTGACCAAACCAATGCTTCCAAAAAGGGGGAGAATCAGGAGGTCCCTACATCAGTCCAAGCAGCTCCAACAACAACAACAGTCCAAGCAGCACCAACAGTCCCAGTTTCTAGGCTAGCAGTCCCAACAGCTTCTCAAGCTGTTAGCGTAGAAACTCAAGCTGCTCCTTCAAAAGTCACTGGAGTTGTGATCAGAGAAGGAATTCAAGCTCCATCAAGCACAGTCCAAGCTACAACATCTGCTACCAAAGACAAAGGCAAGGGCATTCTCATAGAGTCTCCAAAGCATAAATTTTCCTCAAAAGAAGCCCAAATTGCCTTTGATGCTGAAGTTGCTAGAAAAATAGCAGAAGAACAAGACAAAGAATTAGAGCAGCAAGCCCAAACCCCTATGGATGATGATGAAACTTTAGGTGATTACTTAAAGGGGTTTGTGGTTAAACAAGGAGCAATGAAGAGGAAATTGCCAACAGGGCACTCCAAGGCTGAGCATAGAAGATTTCTTATCAATTTTGCCTTTGCAGCAGGTATTCCAAAGAAAATGGCTCAGTCCATGGCTACTGAAAGGCTGCAGGAGATTCATGATAAACAGATGGAGAAAAGACAGAGAACAACAGTCTCTCCAGAAGCTCATCCATCCCAAGAAGTCCAACCATCATCCCAATCAGTCCAAGCTGAAGCTGGTGCCAGTGCACCTGCTCCCTCTGATCAAGCAGTTGTCTCTATTCCATCATCAGTTAAAAGGGTGCTCTTTGAGCAACAACTACAAAAGGCTCTGGAGATAGAGAAGCTGCTGGATCAGCATGATTTTACAAAGCCCCAAATCAACTATTGGTTTGCCAAGTCACTGGATGACCGTGACTTGAGGATAAAGTTTGTGATCAGAAGAGAGTCTGGACCTGAAGAGGAGTATGATACTTTTTGGCAAATAGTACAGAAGCTGACCAGAGAAGAATTGATAAAGATGCATCACATTGGGTCTGTGTCACAAGTTAGATCTGCTCTACCACAAGTGCAACAAGTTATTAGAGATCTAAATTCAATTGTTGACCCAGAATTTGCAAGAAAAGAGATAGAAGATGCTGAAAAGAAAGGGAAAAAGATCAAGCAGATTGATCTGTTTGTCAAGTCAAAGACATTCAGAATTAAATTCACAGATGGGACTGGTATCTTCTTCAATCTCGAGTTTTATAATTTTTCAAAAGATATGCTACTACAAATAAAATCAGTTAGAATATCTTGTGATAGAGATGAGATGAAGAAAGAATTTTTGAAGGCTATAGATCAGAAACTTGCACAGTTATAAGTTTTTGAAAGCCTTGGTTTGTAAATAACAGTTTACTTATTTATTTCCATTTTTGTATAGAACTTAAAGTCTTGTACAAAGAATTTAAGTTAGGGGGAGATTGTTGGGAAATAGTTTAAGTATGCTCAAACTGTTAGTTAGACTTCTCAGACTGTTAGTAGATTTTACATGTAAATACAAAGTTCATGCTGTTAGTTGAAGAAACTCGAGCTGCCAGTGTAAAAGTTCAAGCTGCCAGAGCAAAACAACTCAAGCTGCTCTGCTCATGCTGTCAAGTGATTCAAGTTGCTCAACAGTTTCATAAACAGAAAGTGCTGATTTTCAGGAAAAGATATCTACACGAAGATTCCAGCATATCTACTATCAAAGAAGTCATAGTTCGTCAAGGAAACATATCAAGAAAGCAATATAAATACAGAGAATAGGTCGTTCTATTGTATAGGAGTTTTCTGCATATTTTTGAGTCTGTAATTGCTTTGTTGATTAAGTTTTCATAAGCCTCTAAGGTTGTAAAACCCTAAGAACAGTCTGTGTTCTTCGTCTAATCAAAACAGATTAGAGGTGAGTGTAATCATTGAATTCAGCAATACAAACAGTCTTGATTAATTCCTGTGTGTTTATTTATTATTGATTCTGAAAGTTTTTGTTAAAATAATTAAGTGTTATTCCGCAAACTTCTTGATTAAACTTTGATTCAAAGCAAGATTATTGATTTATACTCTGATAAATTCAAATCAGTTAGTCTTGGTAATTCATATTTTAGATCCTGACAAGGAAATACTGATAAGTGCGTTTGATATGCAGAAGACATAAGAGTCAAAATTCTCTTATCATGTCTTATCAGGATAAGACTTTGATACGCTACTTATCACCACTTATCACACCAAAAAAAATACACGTCTCTCCCACCCCACCCCACTCTTACCTTTACCCCATACCTTACCTCACCCACCCTACCCCATACCCCTACCCCTACCCCTACCCTACCCTATCCTAAACCCCCTACCCCACCCCACCCCACCCTCAACATACCCTACCCCCAACCACCTAATCTCACCCTACCCTAACTACCCTTAACTTACTTATACCACACCATCCCCATCTCCACCCTTAACCCTACCCACCCCACTCTCATACTTACCCTATCCCACTCTACCCCACCCCTACACTAACCCATCAAACCTACCCACCCCACCCCACCTCACCCCTCCTTATCCCACCCCACCCCTACCCCTCAAACCTACCCACCTCACCCCTACCCTACCCCTCAAATCTACCCACCCACCTTACCCCTCAACCTACCCACCCTACCCCTACACCATTACCCTCAACCTACCCACCATTACCACTCAAATCTACCCATCCCCACCCACCTTACCCCTCAACCTACCAACCCTACCATAACGAGAAATATTCAACACTTTTTGATAAAATTTATTATTTTTCAATAACATATCTATATAACTTATAAACTTAAGTTATTTGGAAGTTAAAAAACGTAACCTTATAAACTTGATTATAAATTATAAACTTTAATTGTTATTTGATTCTTGAAAGCATGTTGGTTATATGTTTATTGAATGCATTTATGTTACTTGATTATAACTTATAAACTTGAATTGGTTTCTTACTTAAATCTTGTTAATGTTATTTGAATGGTATTAAATGTTTACGTAGATCACTTTCATTCAATGATATTATTTTTACTTGATATTCGACTTTAATCAATGATAATTGTTTGGTTTTGGGAATTAATATGTAAAATTAATAAAAATAACAGAATCAGATAATTTACAAAACAAACAGACTTATTGAATTCTCTTATCAGATCTTAGTATCTTATCAGGACCACCTCTTATCAATCAGAAGTGGAATCAGAAATCAGACAATTAACCTCTTATGCAATCAAACAGCACCTTAGAGTCTCAATTCTTTATTTCGTTTCCTGGGATCTATAAATCTATCCTCGGTGTTACTTGAAGTTATATTACACACAATTGATACACTGCCGAGTTATATAATATATCATTAGGTTCATTAATCGATTAACACCACAAGTTGGTTGGGTTCTTGATTCTGAAATCAAAATAGCTTATTATTAAAAAAATATACAATTTTCATATATAATTTTATTTATTTGTAATGTCAAATCAAAAGAAAATGGCTCCACTTAGTTTTTTTGTGTCATGTGAAAACAATGGTTTTATGGTTGGTCCGTAAACTGTTTTTGTATTTTCATGAAAAAAGATATTAATGAATTATCGTCTTGAAAATGGAAATTTATTTGTGGTGTGTACTTGCTACAACTTGCTAGGCAGCGCAAAATAGAAACATCACACGTCTTGTTCACTAATGAAGACACTGTTTTTAGTTTGTAGGTTTTTCATTATAGATAGAGAACGGATGCTTATCATTTCAACACAAAACCCCGGAATACGCTTAATTCAATTATTCGATCATCTACAAAGATGTGGAGTTTCTTGGAGAACCCCGTTTCGATTTTCTCGTTGCCTTTGCTTATAGGTATAGCAGTTTTGCTTATTAAATGGCACAATTCTACAGCACCATTAACCACCACCAAGAAACTACCACCGTCACCACCAAAGTGGCCAGTTATTGGAAACCTCCACCAGCTTGGGACACCCATCCACCATTCTTTTATGTCTCTCGCGAAACGCTATGGTGATTCACTCATGCTCCTTTATATTGGCTCAGTCCCAACCCTGGTGGTCTCCTCAACTGAAGCAGCTCGTGCGATCATGCAAACACATGATATAGCATTTGCAAACCGGATTGACACAAGGATGTTCAGAAGGCTCACATTTGATCTAAAGGAAGTGTCAGTGGCTCCTTATGGTGAATATTGGAGGCAAGCGAAGAGCATTCTAACTCTCCATCTTTTGAGTAACAAAAAGGTCCAAAGTTTTGATGGGATTAGGGATAAGATCATTGCCGATTACGTTAATAAAATCACCAAATGTTCCTTGTCTAATAATATGCCCACTGTAGACTTGAGCGATTTGTTTAGTTCAATTTCGAATGATATCTCGTGTATGGTGGCATTTGGGAGGACATATAATGAAGGGAAGATTGGAAGAAAATTCAAGAAGATCTTGTTAGAGTTCAATGAGGTAGTAGGTAGGTTTTATTTCGAGGATTCTATTCCTCAGCTTGCACTGGTGGACCGGCTTCGAGGTCTTGATGGTAAAGTTGAAAGGGTTATAAAAGATTTAGATGAGTTCTACCAGAGCATAATAGATGAGACGATATCCAAGTCTAGAAACAAACCTAATGCAATTGGTGAAGACCGAGAGGAATCATTCATTGAAACATTGCTCAGAATTCAAAAGGAAGATACCGGTGCCATCACCATGGATGAAGATGTTGTCAAAGCACTTATTCAGGTATAACTTTCGATCTTTCATCATCTTGTATATAGCAAATAAGTAGATCATCTTGTAAACTAAATTCATAGGGGCCAACATGTTCAATAGTAACTATAAGTTAGAAACTTAACAGGAGGATCATTTTGAGGAAAACTAAAAGATAATAATTAGTGTGATGAAATTGTAACTTAAATGACCATATGCATAAAAATAGGAAAAATTATTAAAATAGCCAAAAATCACATCCCATTATTAAGTTTTAGCCAAATAATATCGAAATAACCACACTTTACGTTAACATATTTACGTGATAGCCATCATTTACGTGATCTGTACTTTTTATTAATATTTTAATGCATTATGTTACAAAAGGTAATCGGTAACGTAAGGTAGTGGTACTTTACGTTACCAAATTTAAATGTCGCTCACCTAATAAAAAGTAGGTGGCTTGTCATTTTATGGTAAACACGTTTTGTAACGTAATGCATTAGAATTAATATTAATAAAAGTTACAGATTACCTAAAATATATGTAAAGTAAAAATTAAAACACACACATATATTTATTTATATATTATTCTTGATTATTAATTTTCTGAATTTATAAATACATATAAATAGTAATTATTTTTTTATAATTTCAAACTTTGATATAAATTGTATATGTATGCATGTATATATGTATGTATAATACAAATTAAATAAAATTATTTTTGAACAAAATAAACCAATTTATATCAACTAAAATATATAAATATATAAATGAAAAGTTTAAGAGTATAAAAAAATAACTATTTGTATCTATTTACAACTTAAAAAAATGATAATCAAGAATAATACACACGGGAGGTTCTACAACACTCCTTTTTTAAATGTGGAACCGGAAAACCATTTTAAAAATTCAATTTTTATCAAGAAAATTTTAATCAATTTAAATATTTATTAACATTTTAAAAAACAATATTTTTGTTTATGCATAAAATGTGATATTTCATTTGTACATAAACTATCTTCTTCGTGCACAAAATCACATAAAATTTATGTATAAACATAATTTCGTATTTTACGCATCAATAAAAAAAATATGTTTTCAAAAAACAACAATAAACATGTGAATCGTCAATTATGAAAAAATTGATGAAAGAAAAAAAATAAAAATAAGCAAGACATGCTCAAAACAACAAGGAAAAACTGTTGGCAAAAAATTAAGCATGACATGCTCAAACGAAATGTGGCACACTCTTTCTTCAATCTACTTACAAAATGACAATTCCTATTTTTCGAGCCCCACATTATGTTGTGGTTTAAATTAGGGGTGTTCAAAGTCGGATATCCGAAATTTCGAATAGTGAATTTTGTTAGTGGACCTTATTTGTATTTGTTAGTAGACTTGTATTTGTATTTTCCTAGTTTGGCCCAATGGCCCACCTAAATGTTTATTTATCTTTGTTTTACTCGATGAAACATTCAAGCAAGATTATCCAAAATAACATGGTATCAGAGATATAACCCTAACCCTAATCCCCCCTCTCCTTCTCCTCCTCCTAATCCTACCCTAATCGGCCGCCGCCCAGCGCCGCCTACAGCCGCTCACCGCCGCATACGGCTGCCTATTGCCGCCTGCTCCTCCTACCTGTCACCTCCTACCGCCGACTCCCCTAATCGCCGCCGCAAAAACAAAACCCTTCGTCTCTCTTGCGGCCGCCACCTGCTGCCGCCAGCTCCTATGGAACCCTAAACCCTAATCGCCGTCTTCCTTGCGGCCTCAAACCCTAGCCGCTGCCTCCATTTTCTTGCCACCATAATCCGCCCAAAAACAACCCTAACCGCCGCCTAAAACCCTAAACCCCGCCTTCACCTTGCTGCCGCCGCCCCCTTCCCAGCGGCTGCAAACCCTAGTCGACCGCCAGCCCCATCTGTTGCCCACCTTGCTGCCGCCTCAACCCAAACCCTAATCGGGTGCTGCCGTTTTCTCTCCTTCTCTCAATGGGTGATACACCTATCTCCGCTTTCAATGTCAATAAAGCTTTCGGTGTCACAAACATCAAAACCCATGTCCCACTTCTATTGGACATGGATCAACTAAATTATGATGCATGGTCTGAACTTTTTACCTCGCATTGTGATTGTTTCGGTGTTCTAGACTTCCTCCATGGTACCGTTCAAAGCACTCCTGAAACTGCCGCTGAATGGGAACGAATTGACTCTCTCGTCAAGGTATGGATCTATGGTTCTATCACTACATCTCTTCTACAAACGGTCCTTAAAAAGGATGCTACTTCGCACTCCGTTTGGACGGCACTTCATACACTGTTTCATGACAATAAAGATGCTCGTGCCATGGAAATCCATGAGGAACTTCGTTCTCTTGATATGGGTGATCAAAAACGTTGCCGAATATTTTATAAAAATCAAAATTGCATCCGATCTTTTGGATAACATAGGGAAACCTTTGGATGAAAAAACTCTAGTTATGTATGTCGTTCAAGGATTTAGCGAAAAATATGACAACGTTGCTAGCATTATCCGTCATAGCAAAACCCCGCATACCCTCATTGAGATCCGTTCCATGCTTTCTCTTGAGGAATCTAGAAATAACCGCAAAAAGAACCGAAACCCTCCTCGAGACAACACATCCTCTCCAACTATTCTTGTTGCAAACCCCCCCCCCCCTTCCCATCCCAATACCAAGCCCGTGTGTCGCAACTTTCAACACGGCCCATGTCGCTTTGGCACGAAATGTCGATTTCTCCACACCCGTAACACCAACCAACCTAACCCATCCCACAATCCTACCCCATACCCCACAGCCAACCCATACCCAAACAACCCTACACGACCACCCTACCCCACTGCCCCAATGCCTTACCCCAATATCACCACGCCGACCCGCCCCACTCAACCCCAACACATTCCCAATGGTCTTCTAGGCCCACACCCCACAAAACAAACCAACACCATCCCGCCACCACCTCAACAAGGCTTCTGGACATATGTTCCTCACCCATATCCTCCTCAATTAACCAGTCTTCCCCAAGCCTTTAGCACCATGACTCTCCAACAACCAACTGCGGGTCTTGATGCTGGATGGTACATGGACACCGAGGCTACCTCACATCTCACTGCGGACACAAGTAACCTATCTACTGTTTTTAATAATGCATTACATTCGTCTATAATTGTTGGTGACGGAAATTCCATTCCCGTTACTAATTCAGGGCATAGCATATTTCCAACATCATCACGTCCACTCCACTTAAAAAATGTCCTTGTTGCTCCTAATATTATAAAAAAATCTGGTGTCTGTTCGTAGTTTCACTCGTGATGATAATTGTACAGTTGAGTTTGACAAATCTGTTTTTCTGTGAAGGATCACCCGACCCGCAAGGTGCTCCTCCGCTGTGATAGCTCCGGAGACCTATATCCACTCACAACCAACGCTCCGGTCACCCTTCTCTCCTCTACCCAGTCCACGTGGCAGCAACGCCTTGGCCACCCTGGCGATGAAGTGTTACGTTTTTTAGCTTCTCGTAATTTTATTCAATGTAATAACACAAAACCTTCGGGTTTGTGCCATGCTTGTCAACTTGGCAAACACACAAAACTACCTTTTCATAGCTCTCGTACTTTAGTTTCTAGTTCTTTTGATGTTATTCATTCTGATTTGTGGACCTCTCCGGTTGTAAGTGTTGGTGGTTTTAAGTACTATGTCTTATTTCTTGATCACTATTCTCATTTTTTATGGGTTTATCCGTTAAAACATAAATTCGATGTTTTTGTAAAATTTTTACAATTCCGCACCTATGTTAACACTCAATTCAACAAAGAAATAAAAGCATTCCAATGTGACCATGGTGGTGAATTTGACAACATCTCCCAACACACCCTCTTTAACAACACGGGTATTCAGTTTCATTTCTCTTGCCCCCAAACGTCTCAACAAAATGGAAAGTCCGAGCGCATGATTCGCACTATCAATAATCATATTCGTACACTCCTTTTTCATGCTCACCTCCCCCCATCCTTTTGGACCGAAGCACTATTTATGGCGGTCCACCTTCTCAACATTCTTCCCTCCTCCCCTATCTCCGACCAAATTCCATACACCAAACTCTTTAATAAAACACCCACCTACTCTTATCTACGTGTCTTCGGCTGCCTTTGCTATCCGTACACCAATCCTACTCATAAACTCCAACATCGATCCACCCCGTGTATCTTTCTCGGTTACCCTACAAACCATCGCGGATTCTGGTGCCTTGATACAAACACCCACAAAATAATAATTTTTCGACACGTCACTTTTGATGAATCTTCCTTTCCCTACCAAACACCTCATTCTTCTTCGGACTATACATTTCTAGATTCCTCCTCCGATACTTCACCTATCGCTCACTCCATTCTTACCTCCTCATCTCAAATAGTCACACCCTCACCCTCCCCATCTTTCGATGCACCAAACCAGTCAACCATCCAACCTATCGACTCACCCTCTCCAACCGAGACCACTCAACCCCCTACCGTCGTCGCCTCGCCATTAATTCCATCCACCAATCATATCGGTTCATCTACTTCTGCCGAGGTCCACATTCCCCAACCTCCACCTCCATCGCAAAATCCGTCCCACCCAATGGTCACCCGCTCCAGATCCGGTATAACCAAACACATTAGTCGTCTCAATCTTCATGTCTCCCATATATCTCCTCTTCCCACCTCTCATCTTAAAGCTCTTTGTGATGATAATTGGAAAAATGCTATGCAAGACGAATTTAATGCTTTAATTAAAAATGGCACATGGAAACTTGTCCCGCGACCAAAAAATGTGAATGTTGTTCGGTCCATGTGGTTATTTCGCCACAAAATAAATTCTGATGGCTCTCTTAGTCGCTATAAGGCCAGGCTTGTTGCAAATGGCAAAAACCAGTTACAGGGTGTAGACTGCCATGATACATTTAGCCCCGTTGTCAAACCAGCAACAATCCGCACTGTGCTTAGCCTCACCTTATCTTGAGGTTGGCCCAAACACAAACTTGATGTTAAGAATGCATTTCTTAACGGCCTGTTGGCAGAGACGGTTTACATGCATCAACCACCGGGGTTCCATGATCCGACCCACCCTGATTATGTCTGCCTTCTACAGAAGTCCCTCTATGGTCTTAAGGCGCCTGGTTCCAAAGATTTACATCGTTCACCACCAGGGTTGGTTTTACTCACAGCAAATCTGACGCCTCTCGATCTCTTTATATTTCATCGAGGTTCGGATACGACATACCTGCTTCTATATGTTGATGACATTATTCTCACGGCATCCTCGACGACTCTTCTTCATCGCATTATGGGTCTCTTACATCGTGAGTTTGCTATGTCTGATCTCGGATCCCTCAACTACTTCTTGGGCATTTCTGCAACTCGCAACACATCTGGGTTGTTTCTCTCATAGTCCACTTATGCTATGGCTATTTTGGAACGCGCCCAAATGGTAAATTGCAACCCCAGTCGCACACCGGTAGACCTTGATAAAAAACTTGGACCAGATGGTCCTCCCGTCTCCAATCCAGATCTATATCGGAGCCTGGCCGGTGCACTTCAGTATCTCACATTTACTCGACCAGATATTGCATACGCCGTTCAAGAACTGTGCCTGTATATGCATGACCCTCGAGAGCCTCACCTTAATGCAATGAAGCGCGTTCTTCGACATATACGCGGTACCGCAGATTTGGGTCTTCAACTATTCCGTTCCTCTTCAGCTCAGCTCACTGCTTACACTGATGACGATTGGGCTGGCTGCCCTGCAACTCGAAGATCGACATCCGGTTATTGTGTTTTTCTTGGCGACAACATTATCTCGTGGTCTTCCAAACGGCAACAAACCACCTCTCGCTCTAGTGCAGAAGCTGAATATCGTGGCGTCGCAAATGTAGTTGCTGAGACCGCATGGATCCGCAATCTCCTTTGCGAACTATGTCTTCCTCTTTCTTCTGCATCACTAGTCTACTGTGATAACGTCAGCGCTGTGTACCTCTCAGCAAACCCTGTACACCACCAACGTACCAAGCATATCGAGATTGACATCCACTTTGTTCGGGATAAGGTTGCTAAAGGCGAAGTTCGTGTTCTCCATGTCCCCTCTAAGTTCAATATGCTGATATCTTCACCAAAGAATTGTCGTTTCATCTTTTTGCATATTTCCGTTGCAGTTTAAGTGTTCGTTCTCCTCCCCCTCAAACTGCGGGGGACTGTTAGTGGACCTTATTTGTATTTGTTAGTAGACTTGTATTTGTATTTTCCTAGTTTGGCCCAATGGGCCACCTAAATGTTTATTTATCTTTGTTTTACTCAATGAAACATTCAAGCAAGATTATCCAAAATAAAAAATTTTACTATCCGAATTCGAAATTTTGGATATCCAAAAATCGGATAATCTGAATATTCATTTTTTATGTTTTTTAAAATTAAATTAAATATTTAACTATCTAAAATACAAATTCATATATACAAATAGATATTAAAAATAAATATCTCACAAACTAAATATATGCGGAATCATTTTACTCAAAACGACTAAAAAATATTAAAAAGCTAAAATATATAAAAATATTAGTTAATAAATCTATAATATCTACGTAAAATTCAAAAATATACATTAGAATAATAATAAACACCCAATATTATGTAACTAATCAATATTAAAGATATAAAAAGTTTAAAAAATAAATAAATTTTTTAGATTTTCGGATATCGGATCATCCGAATATCTGAAAATCTGGAATTTTACTATCCGAATCCGAAATTTCGGGTATCCGATTTTCGGCGGATATCCGAAATTTCGAATAGTTTCAGATCAGATTTTTGGATTTTATTTCGGATGTTCGGATTCGGATTTTTTTGAACAACCATAGTTTAAACTATGACACAACTTATAAGAGTGTGCATTTTGCACCTCTATGTTCGTTTTACTATGTATGATAGTTATTATATGAGACCACACTAAAAGCCCTAAATTTTATCCATTATTTCAGTGCAATCTTAAAAATTCGTAAAACACATAAAATCTAAACAAACTTATGTACAAATGAAATTATCATGTAGATTGAATTGTCATTTTAATATATTAAACATTTCAACTATTTAAGAATTAGGTTGTTCTATGAATTGAACTCTGTAACTCATTTTAATACACCAAAATAATGTACACATAAGTTCATGCAACCTAAATTTTAAACTCAGACGCTATTATAACGATGTGTCCTAACCATTCATGAATACATTCAAAGACAAAAGTCCAATGCTTCTTAAAATGGTTACACTTCACATTCTTATTAGGTAGTTCTTTTGAATCATGCACATGCAAGTGCATTTTCTCAAAACAACTATAAGGAAGATAATCTATAATGCGCTTAACTTTCTATACAGAGCACCTACCTCTTGGTATTATATAGAAACTATGTGCTCTAATTTAATAGTGTAAGCTTTCCATGCATATTGAATTCAACTTCTAATATTGTATTAGAAGTGAATTTGGTATCTCGCACCTAAAATTTAATTGGACCTTATACATCCGTGTAACAACTTCAAATATCGATAACCAAAAACATATGTTAGACTATATTCCATAGTTTTTTTTCTTTCAAATATTGAAATACTCACATTATTGCTTGTCATATGTCTACTAAGTTTTCCTATTGCAGATCACAGCATATTGATATTTCACTGGCTCTTTATAGGTCTTGGGATCATTTTCTATATGATAACAATAAAAATATTGGGATTGAATTTCATCCCTCGATCCTTCAACCAAAGAGTTGGAAATTGTAGCCATAAGAGTTGTATTACTCCTACGAGGTTTGCATGGTTCTTGAGAAACATCAACTAAGTAATCATACTTTTTTATTCAACTTGTACTAGGAGCCAAATCCTTTCATGTAGGCATTGATGAGAATCGATTCACATCAAATATTATATCCTTTGATTTAATAACATTATTAACCAAAATAGAATGATTAGGCTTTGACAAAAAAAACCTATACGCATTGAAATGCTCTCGATATCCAACAAAATGTAATCAATACCAGTTTTTACACAATGTATTCCTCATGGGTTCAAGATGTCTAAAAACTGTCATAACTTTCAAACTTGAATATCATACAAGTTTGGTTTCTTTTTTTTTTTTAATACCAAATTTCATAGGGAGTTTCTTTGTTCATTTTGTTTGGAACCTTATTTAGCTATTAACTAGCAATATTGCTTCTCCCAACACCCTTTTCTTACTCCCGAATATGACAACATGGAAGGTCTCCTAAATACTCAAAGTGGGTTTTGCAATAGGGTGCATATTGAAATACGCTAAACATTTTTCACTTTTCAACTAACGGAAAAAGGCCTCCTAAATACTCAAAGTTAGCTTCCCATTCCATTGGTATAGCATTTTATGCCTCTCAATTTTATTTGTGGATTTATATTTTATCAAGCCAACCATATATCAAATATTTTCTATGAGGTGATAACTTAGTTCACTCCCGTATTTTGTAAAACCATAAACCATGTTTCATTACTATATAGTCTCCTTTTCATTGTCAATGCATGGCCAAAACCCAATTTTTTTTTGGTTATCGATCAAGGCCTATTCTAACTGGCTCTCTATTGTTTCAAAATGAATCTTAAGTCACTACTCTTATTTATGTTTGTTACAATGCAATAATTTTCTTATTTTATGTAAGTATATAAGTTTAGTTTGCAAACTTTTCTAAAGGGTTTTTTAAGTTTCTACCTTCTAATATGTAATCACTAAATTGTTTTTTGATAATATAACATTTCTACAAGCACTTCTTAACTAAACCAATATTGTATTAGTATCTAGAGAAACACTGCATGTATCAGCTCTCATGTCAAAATTTTCCTCTCCATTTTAGGGTATAGTATTAGCCATGCCATATTGTTGAAAGGAATAATTGTCATTAAATCATGTAATTTAAAACCGGAATGTCAAGATGTGTTTAGTTTTTAAATTTAATGTATGTGAAGGAGGTGATTATGACTATAATATATTAGTAATTAATTTTAACATAAGCTTACATTTTTTTGATCAACAAGATGCGCACAATATATCTAATGACAAAAACTATTTACATGCATTTTGTATATAGGATGCGTACATCGGTGGTACGGATACAACTTCATCGGTACTTGTGTGGGTGATGACTGAGCTTTTGTTAAATCCTAATATCCTTAATATAGTGCAAGATGAAATAAGGAGTGTTCTCAAAGGAAAGAAACACATAACTAACGAAGATATGGAGAAGATGAAATATCTAAAAGCTGTAATTATGGAAACCTCCCGCCTCCATCCTCCTGTTCCACTACTACCACCACGATCTGCAAGACATGATGTGAATATAATGGGGTATGATATTTCAAAAGACACAAGGGTATACGTGAATGCCTATGCAATTATGAGGGATCCTAGAGTGTGGGATAAAGCTGAAAGCTTCATGCCTGAGAGGTTCTTAGAATCCTGTACCGATTTCGTAAAACACAATTTTGAGTTACTAACCTTTGGTGCTGGAAGGAGGAGTTGCCCTGGAAGGGTATTTGCTATGGCCATTAGTGAGAAGGTGTTGGCTAATTTTTTGTACAAGTTTCAATGGTCGCTACCAAATGGAGTTGGAGCACAGGATGTAGATATGAATGACACAATTGGCCTCACTACTCATAAAAAGGTTCCCTTGCTAGCTATAGGGACACCTTTCTCTCCATAACTTTGCTTGTAACAAATATATATGGTTGTACTAATGTTCAAGAGGTTTTCACCTCCCCTAGCTATGTTAGTCATAACCTCTTGAGGTTCTATGAACGTTGTTGTGTTGTTAAAATAAAACATATTTAAGAAATTATATACGAAATAGCATCATTTTTGCATGTTCACCAATTTTCTTTAAAGAGTAAATCATGTATTAATGTATTAATTCGAAATGCTTTAAGATTATAATACCTTTACATTACGAAAAATTGTATGTACTGAACCTTGCTCTTTATTTATAGGCTTAATAAACTTAGAAATATTGATTTTCTTTATGAAACACCCATACAACTGATACGAGTATTTCGATACCATTATACATCAATTTATACAGAGTACTTGTGGAAATACGGTCAAATTAAAACTTTTAATACTTTAATAATCTTCAACGTGATCCAAACACTTTGCATATAACACAACTGAGTGTCGGAAATCACGGAGGAGTGCAATTGGGGTCCTAATGTTAAATCTTCAATTTGATTACAACGAATTAATAATCATTAACTAATTCACGTAAGTCCAAAATGGAAGTCTGCTACTCTCACCCCAATCATCAACAAAATATGGAGCTCCAAACCGTGCTCTAATCCGTGTCTATCAGTTTGGGCCAGCTGGGCCTTTGCCCTTATCAGTTCCTGAAAAATAATATCAACTAACGAGTAAACAACAAAGTTGTTTAGTGAGTTTCTAGATTAAAGTATCATGCGATAGACGAATGATGTCATGCAATGCCATAAATTTAACTAACAATCTCAGGAGGCCAACTAATGGCTAATAAGCTACCACATTGCGGTTACCACACACAGGCTTACCGTACAATGGGTTTACAATCTATTGCTCGATTACCACATACCACAGGCTTATCGTTATGCAGTTTACAGTGATGCCATACGATTACCACAGACTACAGGCTTATCGTTTTACAGGCAATAATGGTTACCACACACAGGCTTACCATTATGATTCCGCTAGGTTACCACACGCACAGGCTTACCGTCTCAGCGGAGAGGTCAAATGAATGATCAAAAAATTATCAACCGAGTGATAAACAACAACTATAATGTATGAGATGGCAAAGCATGAAAGTGACAAGAATGAATACGAAAGCAATAACATACAATTCATGATATGCATATAAATACATTAATTCTAGAACTCACAGTGGTGTAGAACAAGCTCTCGGCCTCAGTACCGAGTTATAACGTCAAAGTATGAGTAATAGTCTCCAAGTGACTTAACCCGTCAAACCCCTACAGATAGGTTCATCATATAATATTTATAAGTCTCACAGCTTATAATTTCTTAACTTTGATCCGGATACATTAGTCGTAAGACTTAACTAATTTCGGCATTAAACCTCAATAATTATTTTGGTCTAATTATTCTCCTAAATTGATGTCATAGACTATTATGACAAAAGATCCCATAAAATAAAAATAATTAAAATTACAATTTCGGTCCAAGGCCATCCGAAATTCGGACCAAGACCATCCGAATTTCGGGCCATCCGAAATTCGTACTTAGCGAATTTTTCAGAATATTTCAAGGTTGAACTGCACTTTCTGCCTTACGGATTTAATGCCAAAAATACCAAAACTTCTCTATATTTATTACATAGAGTTGTAAATTCATTCCCAACATATATATATATATATATATATATATATATATATATATATATATATATATATATATATATATATATATATATATATAAACCCATTTTAACCATCAAACATCATTGTCATCTTTTTAGATTACATAGGGTTTATATGAACTCAAACTTGGGGTTGTGAGATAAACCCATCAATATACATAAAAACTTGCATAATATACGTCTAAAATAAAGGATCTAACATATTTCATCATTTTCTTTCGAGATCTAGCCATTTCTAAGAGATCTTCATAAAAACCCATCAAAATACATAAAACTTATATAATATACTTTTTAAATAATGGATCTAACATATTTCATCATTTTCATTCAAGATCTAACGATTTCTCCACATTATCCATAAAACCCATTTGGGTTTCTCATCTTCTTCAAATGAAGATGGTAGAGACCAGAACAAGTAAGAGATTTACATAAGTAAGAGTTGGTACCTCTTGGATCTTTCAAAACCGATAAAAGCTTCCAACAAAAATCTGATTTTGGTTTCTTCTTCCTCTTCTCTTTTCTTTCTTTTCTCTCTATTTTGAAATTTTGGAAAAGAATTGACTTTCTTTTTCTTTTTAATCCATAACTTTTCAATATTTATTACTTAGCCGCAAGAATTAAATGCATTTCTTTTAAGGTCCTTTCTTCATAAATCAATACTTTATTTATTATAATTTACACAACCATTTATTTATATGTCCCAATATTAATTAATATTCCGATCGAATTTGTATTTCTTCGTAATAAATATTAATTATCAATTTTATTAAATAATCGGGTCGTTACAATTCCTCCCCTCTTAAAAGGATTCCGCCCACAGAATCAGATTCTTTCAAACAAAGCGGGGTAGTTGGCCATCATTTCAGTCTTCGTCTCCCAAGTCATCAGAGATCCACGGTGGTGCTTCCAACAAACGAGTACCATCTCGATCTCCTTATTCATTAGGTTAATCACTTTGTCGCCGATAATCTTTTCTGGTTCTTCGACATATCGCAACCGCTCATCGATTTTCACATCATCCAAAGGAATGGTCACGGTAGGATTGATCGGACTTTTATTCAAATAACTAACATGGAAAGTGTCATGGATTCCGGCCAATTCAACGGGCAGCTCTAACTTATAAGCTTGGGCTCCGACACGCTCGGTAATAGGAAACGGTCCAACATATCGAGGACTTAACTTTCCTCGTTTTCCAAATCTCATAATCCCTTTCCACGGGGATACCTTCAGCATCACCGAATCTCCTACTGCATACTCTATATCTTTGTGACGTTTGTCGGAGTATGCTTTCTGTCGGTCTTGGGCCGCTTTGATTCGCTTACGAATAGTCTGAATTTTATCATGCGTCTCTTGAAGCAATTCGGGACCCACTAACGGTTTCTCGCCTGCTTCACGCCAACACGTCGGAGTTCGACACTTCCGACCATACAACGACTCATACGGGGCCATCTTTATCGAAGAATGATAACTGTTGTTGTAGGCAAATTCCACAAGCGGTAGGTGTGTATCCCAATTTCCACCAAGCTCGATCACGCACGCACGTAACATATCTTCCATCGTCTGATTAGTACGTTCAGTTTGACCGTCAGTTTGGGGACGAAACGCCGTACTCAAATTAACACGCGTTCCGTACTGATCTTGCATACTTTGCCAAAATCTCGAAGTAAATCTCGAATCACGATCCGAAACAATAGATTTTGGAATCCCATGGCGTACAATAATCTCATCGATATACATTCGCGCCAATCTTTCCAAAGGAAAGTTTTCTCGTATTGGCAAAAAGTGTGCGGATTTCGTCAGTCGATCCACAATATCCCAGATAGCATCATGTTGTCTTTGGGTCTTCGGAAGCTTTACCACAAAATCCATCGTGATGTGATCCCACTTCCATTCAGGTATCTCGAGTGGTTGCAAATTTCCAGATGGCTTTTGATGTTCGGCCTTGACCCGCAAACAAGTCAAACACCGCTCGACATGGTTACCAACGTCTCGCTTCATTCCGGGCCACCAATATTCAGATTTCAAATCCTGATACATTTTAGAACTCCCGGGGTGAATTGAGAACTTCGAATTATGACCATCTTCTAAAATTGTCTTGCGCACATCACCGATCTTAGGCACCCAAATGCGATCTCTAAACATCTTCAACCCGTTGCTACCAACAACACACTTTGATCAACCATTCTTTCCGCCTTAATATTTTCCTCTTTACGGCCCTCGATTTGCCACTTCCGAATGTCGTCAAGGATAGAGGAAGTCACAACTACATGCGTTTGCGCATAACAAGTTGCTTCCGGATATCTCTTTCGGCTTAAGGCGTCAGCCACTACATTGGCTTTTCCAGGGTGATAAAGGATCTCAAAGTCATAATCCTTAATCAATTCCACGACACGTCGTTGTCGCATGTTTAACTCTTTCTGATCAAAGATATGTCTCAAACTCTTATGATCAATAAACAATTGGCACCTAGTACCATATTGGTAATGCCGCCAGATTTTTAAAGCAAACATGACAGCATGTAACTCCAAGTCATGAGTCGGACGACTTTTCTCATAATCTTTAAGTTGTCTCGATGCATAAGCTATCACTTTTCCCCGTTGTATTAACACACAACCCAATCCATTTATCGAAGCATCGCTATAAACAGCAAAATCTTCGTTCCCTTCCGGCAACGCAAGTACTGGAGCATCGGTTAGTCGACTCTTTAGAGTTTGAAATGCTGCATTCTGTGGCTCTTCCCACACAAACTTCGCATTCTTACGTGTCAAGGAAGTGAGTGGGACGACTATTTTAGAGAAATCTTGAATAAATCATCGGTAATAGCCGGCCAATCCAAGGAAACTATGAATCTCAGCAACATTTCTAGGCGCTTCCCAACTTTTAATGGCTTCAATCTTGGAGGGATCCACAGAAACACCCTCCCAAGATATGACATGTCCTAAAAATTGCACTTGCCGCAACCAAAATTCACACTTCGAGAATTTAGCATACAACTGTTCGCTGCAAAGAATTTCGAGCAATCGCCTCAGATGAACCGCATGATCCTCCTCCGTCTTGGAATACACCAAGATGTCGTCGATAAACACTATAACTGACTTGTCAAGCATTGGACGACACACACGATTCATCAAGTCCATAAAGGCCGCAGGAGCATTAGTGAGCCCAAAAGGCATCACTAAAAACTCATAATGTCCATATCGAGTCTGAAAAGCAGTCTTCGGCACATCTTCCTCACGAACCTTAAGTTGATGATACCCTGAACGAAGGTCTATTTTCGAGAAATAAGCAGCTCCTTGTAGTTGATCGAACAAGTCATCAATATGACGCAAAGGATACTTATTCTTTATAGTCACCTTGTTCAGTTCTCTATAATCTATACACATTCGCAAGTTCCGTCTTTCTTTCGCACGAATAAAACCGGAGCACCCCATGACGAGGTACTCGGCCGAATGAACCCTTTCTCTAACAGTTCTTCCAATTGCGCCATCATTTCCTTCATTTTCGAAGGTGCTAAACGATACGGATAATGCGCAATTGGTGCAACTCCCGGCACTAACTCAATTCGAAACTCTATAGATCGGTCCGGTGGCAATCCCGGTAGGTCATCAGGAAACACATCGGGATATTCATTAACTACTGACACATCCTTGAGGTTTTTCCCTTCCGTCTTGGTATTCAAGACACAAGCCAAGTAACATTTGCAACCTTTACTTAGATTTTTCCGAGCCTTAGCCACCGAAATAACCGCGGCTTCCCTTTTACGTCTATCCCCATACACAAATATTTCCTCGCATTCCGGCGTGAACAAACGAACAATTCTTTTCGCACAAGCAATAGTGGCAAGATTATTGGCCAACCAATCCATGCCAACTATTATATCAAATTCTTTAGTGTCTATGGGGACAAGGTCGATATCAAAACTATGCCCATCTAAGGTCAGCACACAATCGTAATATATTTGGGTGGCACAGACTGATTTCCCGCTTGCCACATCAACAGATAGAGGAAAAGGCATCAAAGGAGGTACAACATCTAACTTTCGTGCAAATGCTTTAGAAATAAAAGACACGCTTGCACCGGAATCAAATAATATTACGGCAGGTAAAGAATTTAGAAGAAAAGTACCGGTCACGACATCCGGCACATCTTGCGCCTCGGCAGCAGTAATCTGGTAAACTCTGGTTTGAGACTTAGGCGGATTCCCCTTTGATTGGGAGAAACCACTAACATAACTAGGATTTGCAACTGAGCCTTTACTTTCAGACGCCGCCGACTTCTTTTTCGGGCAATTCCGAGCGAGGTGGCCCACCTGGCCACATTCATAGCACGCATCACTACGTTTGGGGCACGTCGGACGTATGTGTCCCTCTTCTCCACATCCATGGCAAACAATAGGGGACAAACATTCCCCAGGATGAAGCTTTCTGCAACTGTTACACGTAGGCACAGAATTGGAAAACTGAGATTTGGACTGAGAGTTGTGGGAATTAGCAGATTTCTTCGAATGCCTGGAAAATTGGGAACGTGAATGAGAGTCCATGTTCTTTGAGAAAGATTGTTGGGGTTGTTTAAACGTCCCCGGCGAAGACTCAACCTTCGCTTTCTTCGTTCCAGATGTTTCTTGCTCCCTACGGAACAATTCATACTCTCGGAGTCGCGCATACTCCACAGCCTTCTCAAACGATTCAACCGCACGAACCGTCACCATCTCGCGGATCTCACTCCGCAGTCCCTCGACAAAATAGTCAGTCTTTTGCTTTTCATCAGCAATCACTGACCCCACAAACATCGCTTTCGAGTTGAACTCGATCGGATAATCGTCCACCGATAAGTCTCCTTGCTGAAACTTATGGAAGTCTCTTTTTATTTTCTGCATCGCAACTGCCGGACAGAAATGTTTGTCGAATCGAGTCTTAAATTCTTCCCACGTTATTTTCGCCACCGCGTCCAACCCCAAAATCTCAACTTCAGAATCCCACCAAGTTAAAGCAGGACCAACGAATTGTGCAGCTGCGTACTGCACCTTTTAGTCATCGCTGACATCGGTGACTCGGAATAATTTCTCAATTGCCTTGATCCAGTCCAAGGCCTCCACGGTAGTTGCCCGTCTATTGAACGCTAGAGGACGACAACCAATAAAATTCTTATACGACATTCCCCTTTTTGACTTAGAGGAGCCGTGCTTCCGTTCTTTTCCTTCTTAGGCTTCTCAGCCCTACTTCCACTTCCCACGACTTCAGTGTTATCGTTACTTGCTTGTTGATCTTCAACATTATCTTTCTTTCCCTGAACATTTTGGGAAGCAAGTAACTACGCCATTAACTCGTTCTGCTGGCGATTTTGCTCCAGCATTTGAGCCATCATCTGGTCCTCTCTAGACCCTCCACCAGTACGGAAACTGGATTCACTTTCATAATCTTGAGATTGATCTCTGTCTCCCCCAACATTTGGATGTTCTACCTCCTGGTGTAGAACGCGATTTGACTGGCTATCCGACATTGTCTGCAACAAACAGTTACAGGTCGGTTCAACAATACTTTCACACCCAAGAGTGCACATGACATTTATATGTATATATAACTATAGTTACATAAAGTTATAATCTTAGAAGTCTACCCATTATAAACCCATCCTAGGCCAAAGGTCAATTGTAATTGTTATAATATTGCCGCCTAGGTGGGTCAATACCAGCATCTGAAACCGTGCTTAGAGTAGAGTATCGTCGACTATACCCTGTCTATGACCTCCAGCTCTGATACCAAATTGAAACACCCATACAACTAATACGAGTATTTCGATGCCATTATACATTAATTTATACAGAGTACTTGCGGAAATACGGTCAAATTAAAACTTTTAAATACTTTAATAATCTTCAACGTGATTCCAAACACTTTGCATATAACACAACTGAGTGTCAGAAATCACGGAGGAGTGCAATTGGGGTCCTAATGTTAAATCTTCAATTTGATTACAACGAATTAATAATCATTAACTAATTCACGTAAGTCCAAAATGGAAGTCTGCTACTCTCACTCCAATCATCAACAAAATATGGAGCTCCTAACCATGCTCAAATCAGTGACTATCAGTTTGGGCCAGCTGGGCCTTTGCCCTTATCAGTTCCAGAAAAGAAATATCAACTAACGAGTAAACAACAAAGTTGTTTAGTGAGTTTCTAGATTAAAGTATCATGCGATATATGAATGATGCCATGCAATGCCATGAATTTAACTAACAATCTCAGGAGGCCAACTAATGGCTAATAAGCTACCACATTACCGTTACCACACACAGGCTTACCGTACAATGGGTTTACAATCTATTGCTCGATTACCAGAGACCACAGGCTTATCGTTATGCAGTTTACAGTGATGTCATACGATTACTACAGACTACAGACTTATCGTTTTACAGGCAATAATGGTTACCACACACAGTTACCATTATGATTCCGCTAGGTTACCACACGCACAGGCTTACCGTCTCAGCGGAGAGGTCAAATGAATGATAAACAAATTATCAACCGAGTGATAAACAACAACTATAATGTATGAGATGGCAAAGCATGAAAGTGACAAGAATGAATACGAAAGCAAGAACATACAATTCATGATATGCATATAAATACATTAATTCTAGAACTCACAGTGGTGTAGAACAAGCTCTCGGCCTCAAAACCGAGTTACAGTCGTCAAAGTAGGAGTAATAATCTCCAAGGAACTTTAACACGTCAAACCCCTACACATAGGTTCATAGTATAATTTATTATAAGTCTCACAGCTTATAATTTCTTAAATTGATCCGGATATATTAGTCGTAAGACTTAACTAATTTCGGCATTAAAGCTTAATAATTATTTTGGTCTAATTATTCTCCTTAATTGATGTCATAAACCATTATGACAAAAGATCCCATAAAATAAAAATAATTAAAATTACAATTTCGGTCCAAGACCATCCGAAATCGAACCAAGATCATCCGAATTTCGGGCCATCCGAAATTCGTACTTAGTGAATTTTTCAAAATTCTTCAAGGTTGAACGACACTTTCTGTCTTACGGATTTAATGCCAAAAATACCAAAAGTTCTCTATATATATATTACAAAGAGTTGTAAATTCATTCCCAACATATATATATATATATATATATATATATATATATATATATATATATATATATATATATATATATATATAGGGGT
Organism: Centrapalus pauciflorus; assembly: GCA_020465985.1. Classification (NCBI taxonomy): domain Eukaryota; kingdom Viridiplantae; phylum Streptophyta; class Magnoliopsida; order Asterales; family Asteraceae; genus Centrapalus; species Centrapalus pauciflorus. The sequence continues at coordinate 396,967 of JAANYP010001347.1, forward strand.
GAGTTAAATGGAAAACCACGATGCACCTGAAAACTAAACCTACGCAAACCGTCTGATTTGGTGCATTTCATGAAAAACGCGGTGACATGATCGTAAATAAGGTGATGCATCTCGCGGAAAATTTGATGCTATGCGCGGGATTTTGATGCATCGCGCGGGGAATTTGATACATTTGTGGTGGTGCAGTGCAGTTTTCACAAGTTTTCAGGTGCATGGTGGTTTTCCATTGAACCTCTCTCTCTCTCTCTCTCTCTATATATATATATATATATATATATATATATATATATATATATATATATATATATATATATATAATATATATATATATATATATATATATATATATATATATATATATACTCTCTCTCTCTCTCTCTTTATATATATATATATATATATATATATATATATATATATATATATATAGGTTCAATGAAAAACCACCATGCACCTGAAAACTTGTGAAAACCGCACTGCACCACCACAAATGCATCAAATTACCCGCGTGATGCATCAAAATCCCGCGTGATGCATCAAATTTCCCGCCTGATGCATCAAAATCTCGCTTGATGCATCACATTATTTACCATCATGCCACCACGTTTTCATTAAATGCACCAAATCGGACGGTATGCGTAGGTTTCCATAGTTTTCAGGTGGATAGTGGTTTTCGATTGAACCCACCCTTATGTGTGTGTGTATATATATATAAACCCATTTTAACCACCAAACATCATTGTCATCGTTTTAGATTACATAGGGTTTATATGAACTCAAATTTGAGGTTTTGAGATAAACCCACCAATATACATAAAAACTTGCATAATATACGTCTAAAATAAAGGATCTAACATATTTAATCATTTTCTTTCAATATCTAGCCATTTCTAAGAGATCTTCATAAAAACCCATCAAAATACATAAAAACTTGTATAATATACTTTTTAAATAATGGATCTAACATACTTCATCATTTTCATTCAAGATCTAACGATTTCTCCACATTATCCATAAAACCCATTTGGGTTTCTCATCTTCTTCAAATGAAGATGGTAGAGAAAAGAACAAGTAAGAGATTTACATAAGTAAGAGTTGGTACCTCTTGGATCTTTCAAATCCAATAAAAGCTTATTCCAACAAAAAACTGATTTTGGTTTCTTCTTCTTCTCTTTTCTTTCTTTTCTCTCTATTTTAAAAGTTTGGAAAAGATAAACACGCTAATGTGCGTGTTCATGCGTGGGTTTTAAGCAAAGGAAAAGAATTGATTTTCTTTTTCTTTTTCTTTTTAATCCATAACTTTTCAATTTTTATTACTTAGCCCATAGAATTAATTGCATTTCTTTTAAGGTTCTTTCTTCATAAATCAATACTTTTTTATTATAATTTACACAACCATTTATTTATATGTCCCAATATTAATTAATATTCCGAATTTATATTTCTTCGTAATAAATATTAATTATCAACTTTATATATAATCGGGTCGTTACACTTTACTATTGAGCATTCTTAATAGCTAAGTTACTTAGGATGTAAGCATCCTTAATACATAAGCACACTTAAATGTAGTTCTAACTTAATAACCAAGTAATTTTCATGTAACATTTACTTAATATAACAATGTTTGCAAAATATCTTTAGTGGTAAATTAAAAAAAGTAATTATTATAACTAATATGCAATAACAATACACATTAATACTTATGATTGTTGCTCGAAATCATAACATGTGGCTTCAGATGATTTAACCTTATTTTCGTAAGTGACTTTGTAAGCATATCTTACAATTCAGCTTTAGATACGAAATATTTCAATTTTACTTATATATTCCTTTCAACTTCTCAAATGATAGGATAATTAACTTTTCTATGTTTTGGTTATTCTATTCTACATTGGATTTTTTTTTTCTTTTATAGCAATGCCATAATTTTTATCGCAAAAGATTATAGTTGTGCATAACACAACTCAGATTTTACTAAGTAACTAAATAAAAGCGAAGTATGAATCACACAACTAACGTTGTACCAATCGTGTACAATATATCTATAAGTAACGCCCACAACTAATAGAACAAACATACTATCTTCAAATTTAAAACAAATAGGCAAATATAATTTGTTAATCATATGATGAATATTTCAAAACATGTTTTTATCATGGATATTTATCTACTACAATTATCATTAAATATTTTTATTAACTTGTATTTTTTAAACATATAATATTTTATAATTTTGAAAACCATATTTTCATTCTTATATAGACTTCTTTTTTCAAAAAAAAAAATTAAGTATATGTTTTCAAATATAAAAGTTTACTTTAACATTAGTTTATATAATTTTAAACTAAAAAATGTATATATATTTTTATGTATATAGTTATTTATTAAGAGTATTTGCATAATATGCAAATTAATAAATCGGTAGATTAATAGATTGCAAAATCTGAATGGAAAATTATATGACTGGGGATCAAGAAAAAATTATAAAAATGTGAACCAAAGTTAACAGACTGTTAGTAAAAATAGCAATCATAGTAAAATCATAAAAATAATTATAAATATATAAATAATGATTATATTTCTATCATCATTAATAATTATATCATATAAACAATAACTGTAATATATAAACCACAGTAAAATAATGCTCTTATTAAAAATAATTATAATAATAAAATCATTAATATTATAAATATAAATAACAATAATTATATATATATATATATATATATATATATATATATATATATATATATATATATATATATATATATATATATATATAGAATCTGGTACATCAGCGTACCTATGAGATTCCAGCGTACCCTAATGTGAATGATCATTCACATATATTTTTTTTGAATAGACATGTATAAGACAACATTATAAGACTTTTTTTCAAAAGAAGCAACATCATAAATCTTGTGAATGGTAAAAAAAGATCATGTGAATGGTCATTCACACCATTCACATGGTATGAAATGACCATTCACATGGATGATCATTCACATAAATATGCATTGATCATTCACATAATTTTTAACGACAAAGAAAGTGTGAATGTATGTGAAATTCATATATCATGTGTATAACATTAATTTAAACATGGTTATGAGAAAAAAAATTTAAAAAAAAATTTTTTAAGGTTGGTACCTTCGGGTGCACTTGATTTCGAGAGGTACCTTTTTGAACCTGAATCTCTCTCTCTCTCTCTCTCTCTCTATATATATATATATATATATATATATATATATATATATATATATATATATATATATATATATATATATATATATATAAAGATATAACAATTAATTAGAATAATCCACATAATTATATAAATTATTTGAAGGTTCAAAAATAGTACTGGAAAAACTTAAAGCAACTGAGTATAAAATTGTTTAAATCGTCTTGGATTAGCTCGCATAAACATAAAATATAAACAAACCATAGAATTGTATCGAATTGTGTCATTGTGATAAAATAACGCAACAAACAAATGTTGCTAAGCTACACACGTTACACACCGTTGGATCACAACGCTAGATAATTTTTATAGGTAGCAATGCAATTAAGGTTTAAGCTCAACCCCCTTTATATAGACCCTCTCAATCCTATTATTTGGTGTATGTTAATTCAAAGTGAATACATATCTTGACTCTGACTTGAGCCATCTAAACTTGCATCAGTGTGACCAATTACACGCAACTCATTTTCTATTCCTCCAAAGACCATAAAAATTACTTTGGTCCATCTCAAGTACCTATGAATGTTTTTGATAACCATTTAGTAACTATCTATTGGGTTGTTTGATGTCTACTTGTGACACTTATAGCATAAGCAACATCATCTAGTGCAAAGCATGACATACATAATGGATTCAATAGCTGAACTATACTAGGACATTATGCTTTAGATAGAACAATGCCACTTGTCATTGAAACAAGACCCTTCTTGGCTTCTTCCATCTTGATAACTCTTCTTTGAGACTCTTTCATTGTGTGTGTTTTGGCTAAGCCTGATAAACCATCTCGATCTATCCCTGGCGACTTCTCAAAGAACCTTCATTTGGAAGCACTTATTCAACCAACCATTAGTTTCATTTAACATCTCAATGTTGTTTCCAATCAGTATTATGTCTACATACAGGACGAATAAGGTTACTTTATCTTATCTAAACTTCACGTAGACACATGGCTCAAATTCACTTATGATAATCAAATTTTTTGATTTTCTTGTCAAAAGTCAAATTCCAGCTTTGAGATGCTTGCTCCGTAAATTGATTTAAGCAGCTTACAAACCTTTTTAAGATTCTTTGGATCAACAAAACTGTCACGCTGGTTCATGTATACCTTTATAAATAATACATCATTTTGGAACACGGTTTTGACATCCATTTTACATATCTCATAGTCCTTATATACAACTATGACAAACATAATCCTAAGTGCTTTAAACTTAGCTACAACTACAAAGTTCTCAATATAGGTAATACCCTTTAACTGAGAATACCCTTTTGCAACTAGCCTAGCTTTATAGATTTATACTTTACCATCCATGTCATTCTTCTTATTCAAGACCATTTGCATTTGATTGCTTTAGTACCTTATGGTTTGTCAACTAAGGCCGAAACTTGGTTATTACACACGGACTGTATCTTTGACTGCATAACTTCAAGCCACTTGTCTGATTCTGATTCAGACATGGTTTGCTGATAGGTGGAGGGTTCTGGTGATATTCCTACACCATCCGCAATGTTTATCTTTTTGGTTCATGGCATTCTCTATTAGACCTACGAAGTCTGTGTGTCCGCACTTTCCCTAACGATTTCTCGTTGGTTTGAACAAATTCTTGTTAAGGTATAGGTTCGATCTTGAGTTCTCTTACTTGTGTTTCTTCAATTTATTAATGAATTATGTCATCTCTGCTACTTTCCTTGTCAAGGAACTGTTTTTTAGGAAAACTCCATGACGAGCAACAAACACTTTGTTCTCTAATGGATTGTAGACATAATAACCTGTTTCGTAAGGTATCCCACAAATATGCATGCGTAACCTGGGATTGAATTTGTCAGATATATTCCTTATAACAAACATCTCGCATCCCTAAACCTTCATAAAAGACGATATGTGACTCTTCTCCTGCCATATCTTATATGGTGTCTTCTCAATTGCTTTGGTTAGCACCATGTTCATAGTAACACTGCTATCTAAAGAGTGTGACCCTAAAATGACAATGGTAGGTGACGCGTGCAAAACACACCTCAGGTTTTAATGTCTAAATGAACCCAAAGTATAAATTACACAACTGGCAGTGTACCAATCGTGTGCAATATAGCTTTAAGAATCACCCAGGATTTATCGAACTCAGGGAACGGAATAAAGATCGGAGACTCCAATACTACAACCTAAACCAATATTTAGCTATTTCAGACTTTTTGAGGAAATTATCAACTAGAGACACTAATTAAAATCAATTATCTGAATAACTAATGCAAACTAAGTAGCACTAGAATAAAAGTTAAACTAATATTTTTGGATTTTTTTTCAAATTAAATAAAAGCCAATTCTAGCAAACGCGAATTAAACTAAGCAACTAAAGCAAGCAAGTAACGACAACTAAATTATACGAACCAAACTAACTAAAGCAAAATCAAATCAACTAACTTAAGCGAGTAAAGAACGATGATAAATTTTACGAAACTCTTATATTACGAAAGCGTCACCCACTTGGAATTAGAAAACTATAATTAATTGGCAATGGATTGAATTGATTGATTAAAGACAAATTGGTTGATAACCAATTAAGCACGGAATTATGGATTAAATTACCGAATATTAGATTTCTCCAAATAAAGATTAAATCATGACAAAACACGTGAAAACAATAAAGTTAATTGAACTGAATTCCAATGTTAACCAACAATCTTATTATCGCAAAAAGATGCTAAAAACTATCAATTAATACCGAGAAATCAACCAACCAACTTTATTTATTTGGAAATCAAGCTTTACGGATTATTAGTTTTATTATCGCAACACAATGCCTAAAAACTAAGAAACACGCAAAGTTCTAGATCAATAATTCATCACAAAATCATTATCGCAATACAATGCCTAGAAAATATAATCAATTATCAATTTTTCATCCAAAGTTTCAATTTTTATTAAAAACGCAGATTCAACCAACAATTATTTTCGCAAAACAATGCTAAACGATTGATAAAAATCTTATTTTTAACAAAAATATATGAAGAACATCAAAAATCTAGTAAATATAAACCATAAACCGTCAATCAATCCAAAACCATGCCAATTAATACATAAATTCATCATACCAAACGGGTGAACAAGAAAACTACTCACGATCCATAATAAAAACAAAAAATAAACAAAACTTAATAGCATTCATTATGAAATACGAAAGAAAAAGGAACGAATGTACCGAAATCTTGAAAAAAGTGACGAAAAACCAACGATTACCGCTAACCGAATGCTTCAATCCACGCGAATATCAATCCCGAATGATTAATCAACTAAAACTACCTTAAACCTACTTGAATATGGGAAGAAAAACCGTAAAAAATCGTAAAACTATGCTGGAAATCCAGAAAATAATCTTTATTTTTTCTCGTTCTGGCCGAATCTGCTCTCTTTATAAAGATTCTGCGCCGCCTACGACCGTAGGCCTTAAGCTCCACGGTCGTAGGCCATGTTGACTTGGTCAAACCTGTGCCCTAGCCCACGGTAATGCTCCTTGTACCTCCTATGGTCGTAGGCTTCCCCCTTCTACGGTCGTAGGTTCCAAAAATTCACCAATTTCGCATCTTATCTTCTAGAAAATCCACGAGAACTCGTCGGGGCTTCAAAGTTTGTCGGTTTTTCTTCGATGTTCATTCCTTCGTCGATAAAACCTCTTTTGTCCTATGAATCACAAAAATGAATGAATTAGATATCTATTTCACGTATTTCGAAAGAAAAACCGACCAAATTGCAAGGGAAATGATGCCAAAAATATGTATAAATATGACCATATCAAAATACTCCACACTTGAACTTTGCTTGTCCTCAAGCAAACTACTGCATAAATGTCTTTACTCAGGCCTCAATTCAAAATAAACTCTCTAGAAACACGCAAGACTCAATAGCATTAAAGATCCATAGACTATGAAATTGAAAAAGCAAGAAACAATGAGACCACAAGATGCAAAAAGAATTGCAATGTCAACCACTTCCCACCATATTACATGACATAGCACCTCACAGTTTTCACTCATCACTCATGTGTATAGGCTCGTACATTTTCCAAACTCCGCTCAATGCCAGATATGTTAAAAGAATATCGGCATATGCTTGAGAGTAAATCACACCGCCATCACTTATTGTTTGAAAATAAAGCACATAAAGGTCTTAATGGGCTGTAACGAGGCTAGGCTAAGGAAATGGGGAATATATGGCCAACGTGGGGTTAAAAGATTGGGATCGAAGATCAAGCATCAAGCTATAGAAACGAGTAACGAGCATGAGACCAATCTCAGAAAATTACACCAATAAACTCGCTTGAATTTTCACATCTAATAGCAGCTCAGAAGGACAACATTTCATTTCACTTTCTTATTCCAATTCTTTCTCTTTTCTTTTTCTTTTTCTTTTTTTTCTTTTTTTTCTATATAGCGTTGAATTTCCAGACATCGATTGTATGCAATCTGTACCCAAAAAGAACTTTCTAAACCACACTAGCATCGCCGCGGTACAACACTAGAAAAGCCAGGAAGAACACAAAAGTAGAGAATTACACGTGACTCGAATACTATCAAAACAAGGCATAAACATCAAGGCTCAAGGAGGATAAACTAACTAACAAATGAATGATCCCCGATAAATCCATAAAGCTTGCTACTGAATCACGATCCCAATTCCGGTCAAACGATAGACAAAAGGATTATTTGGCTGATAATGTGGGTTGTCACCGAAATGAAAGGCTCAGGCTCAAATGGGGAAACTATGGGAAATAATGCAGGTAAGGGTGTCATTTGGGAAAAAGGGGTGTCCTAACTGTGCCTTTATATAAGTGCTAGATTCTCAAACGATGTGATCTTGGCATGCATTTGACAAACAAGTTCTACCCTAATCCAATTAACACCGACAAATTCACACCGAAAGAAATAATGAGCATTAAATATGAATGCTAGATGGGCTCAAATTCTCACGAAACGAATGTACAGGGTTATTTGTGCTTAATCATGGAATTTCAGTCAAGAAGCGTAACATGCACATCAAAAACATCCTGTTGTCACAAAGAAAATCTAAAAGTCATTTACTCAGCTTCGCATGCATAGAAGATGGAACAATACTACTACGAGTCTCACATGCAGAAATAGAGAGAAAATTTTGAAAATCGGCCTATCTTTAGACAAACATGCATAAGCTTATGTTAAGAACACGCAAAATCCAAACTCAATATGTCTATCCCCCACCCCACACTTAAATTTGACAGTGTCCTCACTGTCATGAACAGTTCAAGATAGCATGGAATAATGGAGGTAATAAAATTGGAACAAAAACTCCCCTGATACACTTAAGCATGACCATGTCTGAATGATGAGGCTGAAGTGACTGCTAGTGAGCATCTCTACCATGGCCCGTCACTCTAACACACATAAATTTGTCTAAACACGCATCAAGCACACCACTCACACTCATATCAAACTATGTGACATCAGATACACTACCCCACACTCATTTCAAACATACATGATCATATGACACATTAGCACACCAAAATATTCTCAAGACAAAGACACCTCTTTTACATAAATAAAGCATAATGCGTGACACCATGAGCATGCAAGGACTAGAACATAAATACCTAAATATAAATCTACGAAAATAAACAAAGAAAACACGGAAACACACCAAACTATTAGAACTCAAAAACACACCATTTATGAAATTAAATATAATAAGCACACCACACACAAAGCAATTAAACAATAAAATAAAATAAAACTAAAAATTTGAACAAGCAAACATGCTTTCAAAACAAGACCACTAGCATCAATCATGCAATCCTAAGACACATACTCAATGCACGGCTACTTATTAAAGCATATAACTTTCAAAATTTAAATTAACAACTCAACACATCAAGCAAAACAAACTAAACATAAAATGAAAACTTAATATACAAATGAAAGTATCTACGGGTTGTCTCCCGAAAGCGCTTGTTTTGACGAGTCTCTAGCTTGACTCGTCCACATGGCCTTTAGATTGATAAAACATACCTGGGAAACAATCTCGCAAACCTTTCATACCTATTAAAGCAATGTACTCACCAACCGGATCCTCATGATCAAAATTAAGCTTCGGAAATTGACAAGTTGGTTTTGTTGTGGTCTTCTCCACCTTCTTCTTTCTCTTTCTTAGCTTCTTCGATTTCCCTTTCCTCTTTACCAATCTTGAAGGTATCTGTCCATCACAAACAACAATAGAATCAGATTCAAGAATATCAAGCTTATCATGATCAATATGAGAAGGAGTAGATTGTGATGGTGCTTCAAACAAAGAAAAAATATCCTCATTGGTTGGGATGTCATTCTCATCAATGTGCATCTGCCAATCTACTCCAAGCAAGCAAGCAATCTCTCGCAAATCTCTATCAGCATCAAATTCGTTCGTGGTATGAACACCCTGCATAGGATCTAACTCAACACATGGTGCATAAGTAGATATGGAGAAAAGTGAGTCAGGCAGAAATGGATATAATGGATTAGCTTTCGCCATACGAAATGTAATATCCTCATCTCTCACTCTAATAGTCAACTCCATAGACAGGACATCTATCAATGCTCTAGCAGATGTAAGAAAGGGTCTACCCAAAATGAGGGGATTGCCACTCGAGCTATCCATGTCTAGCACCACTAAATCAACAACAAACTCAAATCTATCAACCTTCAATCTAACTCCTTCACAAATCCCTACAGGCCGTCTCAAGGAACTATCAGCTAGCTGCACGGCTACCAAAGAAGGCTTAAGAGGTCCCAAATCAAGCTGTTGGAAAATATCATTAGCAATAACATTGATGCTAGAGCCTAGATCGGCTAAAGCATTGCTGAATACAGCCCCCTTTACAGAACATGGGATAGTAAAACTACCAGGGTCGGCCTTACCTTGGATGTATAAAGGAGGAGGGACATATGCGGTACTTCCTGAAGCATTCAGATGCATCTCGTCCATTAAAGCCTCCAGTTCCTTCTTCAATGGGGGAGAAGAGGAAGAAGTAGAAGAAGGAACATCCTCGGGGTGCTCATCATCATGTACAGTAATGGCATTGACTTGAGCAGGACCCTTGTCTTTCAGATTACCTCTTGGATTGGGCTCAGTGTTGCTAGGAAGTTCACCAGCATTCCTAACATTCCTCGACTGTGCTAGTTGTCCCACTTGTGTTTCAAGGGCCTCTATAGCAGCCTGCTGATTTCTAGACAACGCCTCTTGATTAGCAATAAACTTCATCATCATCTCCTCGAGGTTTGACTTTGTGGGTTGTGCGGGCTGAGACTGATGATTCTGATTAGGGAAATGTGCATCATGGAACTGATTGGGACTAGAATTAAACTGAGAGAAAGAAGAAGGTTGTCCTTGTTGATATCCTGGTTATACCCTTGGTGAGGGTTAAATTGGGGTCTCTGCATCACCTGAGGACGAGGATGAGCAAAACAGGAGGTGGTTGATTATGAGCTCGAGAAAAATTCAGAGTAGGTTGGGCATATCTAGCCATGCCTCCACAATAATCTCCCGACGAGTAATATACCTCCTCCTGATTTGGATAAGAAAAGCTAGCTTGGCACTCATAGCCGGAATGTGGTCCACCACAGTGCTCACATCCGTGTTGCACTGCGTGTACAACAACTGGGGATGACTGTGGCTGACTAGACTGCGTGAGGAGATCAATCTTAGCTGTGAGGGCAGCTATAGCAGCAGCTTGCTTTGAATCAGAAGCTCCCCACCCAAAATATTCACTAGGTGTCTGAGTTTGGCTTAAAACCAGATCATCGATTATGTCAAAAGCCTCTTCTGATGTCCTCTTATACACTGACCTGTTACAAGCTGAGTCGATCAGTGAGTGATACATGGGGTGAACATTCTCATAGAATACCTTGACACGGTGATTAAGTGTCATGCTATGATTTGGGCATTTCATGATGGACTCTTTATATCTCTCCCATGCATCATATAGAGACTCGTCAGGTTTCTGCTTAAATGAGAGAATGTCACTCATAAGCTTAGTAGTCCGAGAAGGAGGGCAGAACTTGAGGAGAAACTTTGATTCCATATCGTCCCAAGTACGAATCGAGTTTGAGGGAAGGGACTCATACCACATCATGGCACGTCCTGAAAGAGAGTAAGGAAAAAGCATCAGACGAATTACTTCCCTCGAAACTTGATTTGCTTTATACCCACCGCATGTTTTCCTGAATTTCTTCAGGTGGGAATATGGATCCTCAGAGGATAGACCGCAGAATTGCGCGTTATTCTGAACTAAAACAATAAGACTCGACTTTAGCTCGAAATTAACGGCATCGAACCCAGGAATAACTATTGCACCTTCCGAGTCATCGGTGACCGGTTGATTGAGTTCAAGCATTGTCCTCCGGTCTCCCATTGTGAAAGAGGAAGACTCAAAAGAATAAGATGGTGAAGAAGGTGAAGGACTAGAAATCGGAGGTAACTGGACACAAATGTCTACGTGACCTTCCTCTACCGGATGAGGAACAGTATGGTCAGCAGAATCAGATAAACTAGACAGTTGCTCAACTAAAGCGTGCGATTGGTCACGAAGACGGCTACGGAATGCTCGCTCAGGTTCGGAGTATGGGCTGACGATATCAGGAATACGACGACTCATACACCGAACACCCTTTAAAGAAAAAAGAAGATAGACAGAAAATTTAACTTTTCAGGGGATTGCCCCTAAAAAGGATCAACTAAACTACCGGCGTTGGTTGTTTCTTAAAGCTCACACCGCTCCCCGGCAACGGCGCCAAAAACTTGACGCATGCAAAACACACCTCTGGTTTTAATGTCTAAATGAATCCAAAGTATAAATTACACAACTGGCAGTGTACCAATCGTGTGCAATATAGCTTTAAGAATCACCCAGGATTTATCGAACTCAGGGAACGGAATAAAGATCGGAGACTTCAATACTACAACCTAAACCAATATTTAGCTATTTCAGACTTTTTGAGGAAATTATCAACTAGAGACACTAATTAAAATCAATTATCTGAATAACTAATGCAAACTAAGTAGTACTAGAATAAAAGTTAAACTAATATTTTTGGATCTTTTTTCAAATTAAATAAAAGCCAATTCTAGCAAACGCGAATTAAACTAAGCAACTAAAGCAAGCAAGTAACGACAACTAAATTATACGAACCAAACTAACTAAAGCAAAATCAAATCAACTAACTTAAGCGAGTAACGAACGATGATAAATTTTACGAAACTCTTATATTACGAAAGCGTCACCCACTTGGAATTAGAAAACTATAATTAATTGGCAATGGATTGAATTGATTGATTAAAGACAAATTGGTTGATAACCAATTATAAATTCAATTAAGCACGGAATTATGGATTAAATTACCGAATATTAGATTTCTCCAAATAAAGATTAAATCATGACAAAACACGTGAAAACAATAAAGTTAATTGAACTGAATTCCAATATTAACCAACAATCTTATTATCGCAAAAAGATGCTAAAAACTATCAATTAATACCGAGAAATCATCCAACCAACTTTATTTATTTGGAAATCAAGCTTTACGGATTATTAGTTTTATTATCGCAACACAATGCCTAAAAACTAAGAAACACGCAAAGTTCTAGATCAATAATTCATCACAAAATCATTATCGCAATACAATGCCTAGAAAATATAATCAATTATCAATTTTTCATCCAAAGTTTCAATTTTTATTAAAAACGCAGATTCAACCAACAATTATTTTCGCAAAACAATGCTAAACGATTGATAAAAATCTGATTTTTAATAAAAATATATGAAGAACATCAAAAATCTAGTAAATATAAACCATAAACCGTCAATCAATCCAAAACCATGCCAATTAATACATAGAATTCATCATACCAAGCGGGTGAACAAGAAAACTACTCACGATTCATAATAAAAACAAAAAATAAACAAAACTTAATAGCATTCATTATGAAATACGAAAGAAAAAGGAACGAATGTACCGAAATCTTGCAAAAAGTGACGAAAAACCAACGATTACCGCTAACCGAATGCTTCAATCCACGCGAATATCAATCTCGAATGATTAATCAACTAAAACTACCTTAAACCTACTTGAATATGGGAAGAAAAACTGTAAAAAATCGTAAAACTATGCTGGAAATCCAGAAAATAATCTTTATTTTTTCTCGTTCTGGCCGAATCTGCTCTCTTTATAAAGATTCTGCGCCGCCTACGACCGTAGGCCTTAAGATCCACGGTCGTAGGCCATGTTGACTTGGTCAAACCTGTGCCCTAGCCCACGGTAATGCTCCTTGTACCTCCTATGGTCGTAGGCTTCCCCCTTCTACGGTCGTAGGTTCCAAAAATTCACCAATTTCGCTTCTTTTCTTCTAGAAAATCCACGAGAACTCGTCGGGGCTTCAAAGTTTGTTGGTTTTTCTTCGATGTTCATTCCTTCGTCGATAAAACCTCTTTTGTCCTATGAATCACAAAAATGAATGAATTAGATATCTATTTTACGTATTTCGAGAGAAAAACCGACCAAATTACAAGGGAAATGATGCCAAAAATATGTATAAATATGACCACATCAAAATACTCCACACTTGAACTTTGCTTGTCCTCAAGCAAACTACTGCATAAATGTCTTTACTCAAGCCTCAATTCAAAATAAACTCTCTAGAAACATGCAAGACTCAACAGCATTAAAGATCCATAGACTATGAATTGAAGCCAAAGCAAGAAACAATGAGACCACAAGATGCAAAAAGAATTGCAATGTCAACCACTTCCCACCTCATTACATGACATAGCACCTCACAGTTTTCACTCATCACTCATGTGTATAGGCTCGTACATTTTCCAAACTCCGCTCAATGCCAGATATGTTAAAAGAATATCAGCATATGCTTGAGACTAAATCACACCGCCATCACTAAATGTTTGAAAGTAAAGCAGATAAAAGTCTATATGGGCTGTAACGAGGCTAGGCTAAGGAAATGGGGAATATATGGCCAACGAGGGGTTAAAAGATTGGGATCGAAGATCAAGCATCAAGCTATAGAAACGAGTAACGAGCATGAGACCAAACTCAGAAAAATACACCAATAAACTCGCTTGAATTTTCACATCTAATAGCAGCTCAGAAGGACAACATTTCATTTCACTTTCTTATTCCAATTCTTTCTCTTTTCTTTTTCTTTTTCTTTTTTTTTCTTTTCTCTTTCTTTTTTTTTTCTATATAGCGTTGAATTTCCAGACATCGATTGTATCCAATCTGTACCCAAAAAGAACTTTCTAAACCACACTAGCATCACCGCGGTACAACACTAGAAAAGCCTGGAAGAACACAAAAGTAGAGAATTACACGTGACTCGAATACTATCAAAACAAGGCATAAACATCAAGGCTCAAGGAGGATAAACTAACTAACAAATGAATGATCCCAGATAAATCCATAAAGCTTGCTACTGAAACACGATCCCAATTCCGGTCAAACGATAGACAAAAGGATTATTTGGCTGATAATGTGGGTTGTCATCGAAATGAAAGGCTCAGGCTCAATTGGGGAAACTATGGGAAATAATGCAGGTAAGGGTGTCATTTGGGGAAAAGGGGTGTCCTAACTGTGCCTTTATATAAGTGCTAGATTCTCAAACGATGTGATCTTGGCATGCATTTGACAAACAAGTTCTACCCTAATCCAATTAACACCGACAAATTCACACCGAAAGAAATAATGAGCATTAAATATGAATGCTAGATGGGCTCAAATTCTCACGAAACGAATGTACAGGGTTATTTGTGCTTAATCATGGAATTTCAGTCAAGAAGCGTAACATGCACATCAAAAACATCTTGTTGTCACAAAGAAAATCTCAAAGTCATTTACTCAGCTTCGCATGCATAGAAGATGGAACAATACTACTACGAATCTCACATGCAAAAATAGAGAGAAATTTTTGAAAATCGGCCTATCTTTAGACAAACATGCATAAGCTTATGTTAAGAACATGCAAAATCCAAACTCAATATGTCTATCCCCCACCCCACACTTAAATTTGACAGTGTCCGCACTGTCATGAACAGTTCAAGATAGCATGGAATAATGGAGGTAATAAAATTGGAACAGAAAACTCCCCTGATACACTTAAGCATGACCATGTCTGAATGATGAGGCTAAAGTGACTTCTAGTGAGCATCTCTACCATGGCCCGTCATAACAAGACATCTATCAACAGCTGTTCAAGACTGATAACACTCTAACACACATAAATTTGTCTAAACACGCATCAAGCACACCACTCACACTCATATCAAACTATGTGACATCAGATACACTACCCCACACTCATTTCAAACATACATGATCATATGACACATTAGCACACCAAAATATTCTCAAGACAACGACACCTCTTTTACATAAATAAAGCATAATGTGTGACACCATGAGCATGCAAGGACTAGAACATAAGTACCTAAATATAAATCTACGAAAATAAACAAAGAAAACATGGAAACACACCAAACTATTAGAACTCAAAAACACACCATTTATGAAGTTAAATATAATAAGCACACCACACACAAAGCAATTAAACAATAAAATAAAATAAAACTAAAAATTAGAACAAGCAAACATGCTTTCAAAACAAGACCACTAGCATCAATCATGCAATCCTAAGACACATACTCAATGCACGACTACTTATTAAAGCATATAACTTTCAAAATTTAAATTAACAACTCAACACATCAAGCAAAACAAACTAAACATAAAATGAAAACTTAATATACAAATGAAAGTATCTACGGGTTGTCTCCCGAAAGCGCTTGTTTTGACGAGTCTCTAGCTTGACTCGTCCACATGGCCTTTAGCGTAGTTAATCATATTAGCGTAGTTAATCATATTAGGCTAGGGTTTCGATTTCCTTTGATATTACAAGCATTCGGTTCGAGTTTGGAGTTTGATTTAGCTCGAGATAGCAGGGTTTTTTTGGTACATTCGTTCCTAAATCTTTGATTTCTTAATGTTTATTAATTATTTGAGTTTAATTTCGATTTGTAGTATGAATAGTGAGTAGTTTTCTTGTTCACCAACTTGGGATGATGATTTCTGTGTATTAGTTGATATATTATTGGATTGATTGACGAGTTTGGTTTATATTTGTCGGTTTATTGATTATTTCATGTTTTTTTGTTAAAAATCAGATTTTTATCAATCTCTTAGCATTGTTTTGTGAAAATAAAGTGTTGCTTCAATCTGTCTTTTTTATTAAAGAACGATTCTTTGAAAGAAAAATTAATAGTTGATTATCTCTTCTAGGCATTATATGGTGATAATGATTTGATAGTCAATTGTTAATCTAGAATTTTATGTGTTTGTTAATTCTTAGGCATTGTGTTGTGATAATAGGGTTCATAAATCGTAAAGTTTGATTTTTGAAGTAGCGAAGTTAATTTGTTGGGTTTCGGTGTTAATCAATTATCTTTAGGCATTGTGTTGCGATAATAAGATTCATCAGTTAACATTGAAATTTTGATGAGTTGCTTTGTTTTCATCACATGGATATAAGATAAATATTCTAACTTGAAGCAATTAATTAATCGGTAATTAAACCAAATCCGGCCTTAACTGAATTTATAATTGGTTATTAACCGATTTGTTTTTAGTCAATCAATTCAATCCTTCGCCAATAAATCATAGTTTTCTAATTCCAAGTGGGTGACGCTTTCTTATATAAAAGTTTCGTAATTTTAATTTAATATCGATCTTTACTTGCTTAAGTTAATTTGATTTAATTCTGTTTCCCTTTACTTTGTTTTGTATTATTTAGCTGTCGTTACTTGCTTGCTTTAGTTAGTTAGTTAATTCGTGTTTGCTAGTATTAGTTTTTATTTAATTCGAAAAAGCAAAAAAAAAAAATAAAAAATTAGTTTAAGTTTATTCTTGTGTTACTCAGTTTGCCTTAGTTTTTCGGTTAATTAATTTTAATTATTTCCTCTAGTTGTTAATTTCCTCAAAAAGTCTCAAATAGCTAAATATTGGTTTAGGTTGTAGTATTGGAGTCTCCGTTCTTTATTCCATTCCCTAAGTTCGATAAATCCTAGGTGATTCTTAAAGCTATATTGCACACGATTGATACACTATCAGTTGTGTAATTTATACCTTTGGGTTCATTTAGTTATTAAAACTTGAGGTATGTTTTGCACGCATCGACTATTTTAGACATCACCATTCCGATGAACTGACCAGTGAAACTTTATATTAATAATTAATAAGTTCTTTTATTAACCAATTAAATTAAACAAGCAACTACTTTATTAATTAATTAGTTTATTAACCCACATATTAGGTGAATAATTTTTAATAAATAATTATTTAGATAAAATGTATGTAAACTTCAAATTAAACCATATAATATTAACTCTTATAAAAAAACTAGAAAATATATACATTTATTTGTCATATATATTATTTATCTATCTTATTCAATATTCATTAACATCGATTACATTTTTAACATTCTTTTAAACTTTTATATATATATATATATATATATATATATATATATATATATATATATATATATATATATATATATATATATATATATATATATATATATATATATATATATATATATAGGGGAGGGTTCTTCTAAGAACCTGAAATAATGTGGGAACCTAAGAACTAATCTCATCCATTGATTTCATGAAATCAATGGCTTAGATGTAAGATGACATTTTTGAAATTAAGAAGGCTTTAGGGGTTTTTTTGTTGGAAAAATGGGTGGGTAAGGGGTATATTGGGGATAACATTGAAAAAGGAGCTGCACGTTTTTCCACACACAATTAATTCCCTCCTCGTTTTTCTCTTCATCCTTTTTTTTCCTCCCAAAAAAAAACCACCAGAGTTTTTCTCTTCATCCTTTTTTTTTCTATGAATACTATACAACTTTATATGTAGATTAAAATATATTCTATGGAGTCAACATAATATTCTATGATGAATATACAACATTCTATGACGGAGATACAAAGCAACACAATCCGATCAAACATTCGGCAATCACAATCAATGGTGCCCATGATGGAATCTTTTACAAATTGCATTAAAACAATGGATTCAAAACTATGATGTAAAAAAAATGTATAACAATTCTAGTTACATAAAATAACAATATTCTATGTAGAATATGTGAACTATCTACGTAGAATGTGAACAATCTACTTAGATTAGTGGTATTCTATGAAGAATATGTGAACATTCTGCGTAGAATTGGGGTATTCTATATAGAATATGTAACACTTACATAAGATCTATATAAATTTACAAACAATCTGTAAAAAACTATAAATGTGAGAAGATCAATATAGATTTACACTGATACAAAATATGAACATCATAAGATAACATAAAACCTTAGAAGAATACAAATTAAAAAATCCAAAATCTATAAATGTTTATTGAAGATCTATTCAAACAACATAAAATACAAAAATCTATATACATTTACAGACAATCTATAAAAAACTACAAAGAATACAAAATAATCTACGTAGAATATATATTTTTTGTCGTGCCTTTCCTATTGTCTTGCTCAGAGCTCTCGTTGTTTAGCAAGGTCTTGAGCGTTTCATTTTTACCCGATTCTGCGATTTCAAAATATAAAATAGACTAGAAAATATGAACATCATAATATAACATAAAATATTAGTAGAATACAGATTAAAAAATTCAAAATCTATAAATGTTTATAGAAGTTCTATTCAGACAACATAGAATAGAAAAATATATATAGAGTTACAGACAACATAGAATAGAAAAATATATATAGAGTTACAGACAACATAGAATGCAAGATATTCTACGTAGAATGCAAGATATTCTACGTAGAATGCAAGATATTCTACGTAGAATGGAAGATATTCTACGTAGAATGCAACATATTCTACGTAGAATGCAACATATTCTACGTAGAAGAAACGTTAAATAAAGCAACGAATACTTGAATCAAATATAAACATGAGAAAAACAATCGTCGACCTCCTCATCGGCTGCAAAACCATTTGGAAAAATATTACACGGGGTCTGTTGAAATGTGTCGATTGACTCCATGGATTCAGGTGAAATAAAAAAAACGAAATGGTTTTCCGGCGACGGAATCGAGCTTCTTCTTGCCGGAAAAAATGGAAGAAAAAGAAAAATTAATGACAAACTCATTGATGATTACATAGTTTAATTAAAGGACAACAAGATGGAAACTTTTCTGAAAAGTTGCATTAAAGGAAGGAGGAAAAATGACTGATTTGCCCTTAGTGGACCCAACCATACTTGAAAATATTTACAACAATGCCATTGATTATCCACCATTGATCTTATTTATCCAATGGCTGAAATTGGTTCTTATGTTCCCACATTATTTAAGGTTCTTAAAAGAACCCAATCATATATATATATATATATATATATATATATATATATATATATATATATATATATATATATATATATATATATATATATATATATATATTCGATATAATTTGAAATTTAAATTTTACGTAAAACATAAGGTTTATATACTTTTGTGAATTAAGGCATTGGCGGACCTATGTGTGGGGAAGGTAGTCTGTGCAACGGATCCCTTCCCCAATAGTCTCATTTCGTAGTGTAATTTTTCTGAAATTTTAAGTGTGCATCCAGTGAAATTTTAATTGTGCAACTTATATAAAAAAAAATAAAAAATCTAAGTGTGCAACTTGATTAAAAAAATGTATACCTCAAATGAAACAAATTATTAAAATTCTAATGTCTAACTAACTAAATAAGTAATAAAAATAAAACTAATAAAACCGAATACTTTTATCCAAAATTAAAACCAATGATATTTTTAGCCCAGATTAAAATCAAATCATAATGATATTTGAGCCTTGAAAGTTGGCATCTATTTGGTTTAATTACTCTATAATTGTTAACGGTTAGTTATTACTTGGATGTTTTATCATATCTATCGATGAATAAAAATTTTCAAATGAAGTTATTAGAAAGTAATAGTAATGAAGGTCAATTAAATGAGTTTAATGAATATGATAACATCACATAATCACAACCACAAACACAAATTTAACTTTCAAATCCTTCAACCCAATTATATTGAAATGCACAATCTCCTTTGCTATCATTTTGGTAAATCACAAATTTTAAATTATCATCTAACTAAATAGAATTTTAGCTTATATGTTCTAGTTTAACTTATAAATATTTATTTGTTAACTCGGCCCAACCAATATACTCATTTAAATTTTCCAACCGTGCGTGACGAAAATTTGTGCAACGGGTGCCTTCGGTGGCTGGGTCCGCCACTGAATTAAAGTCTAATGACCTTCTCTGAAGCTCAATTTTCGTTCAAATTTTCGAATTACTTTTTGGTTGCTCAACCTTATGTCTATCTCAGTCACGAATTCTAACATCATCAACCTTTCTCTCTCTGGCATTACGTCATTAATTCTTTTCAGCTTATCTTCATCAAGTATCCCTTTCAAAGCAGTCATTACCATCTTCGGAGTTCCGTCAGATGACTTATGAAATTCTTAAATCTCCGTTGCTTTCTTTTTGTCATCCTTATTTAAGTAAATCACACTGAAAATATCTTCTTCCACCATCTCATACACACAATACTTCTCAATGTCCATTATATCTCTTAATGTTGCCGTGAGATTTATTCTTCTTATACCTCTCTCAACTCCTATCTGAAAATCTTGCACAGACATCATGACCAATTTCGTGTGCATAAAATGAAACACAACTTTAAGTGCAAACTTGTGATTCTCTTTATGTCTATTACGACACAACTCGTCAAATAGATCGACATCTCTAATATCAACTTGAAACAATATGCTTCGCTGAATACATATTCTTTCTAATCAGTTCTTACCACAATAAATTCAGAATGGAACACATGAACAAATCTCTGTTTATCCACCCTTTTCAGCTTCACAATTCTTGGTAGAACACAGACTTTATCAAAAACTGGATTTTTATTGGAAAGAAAACTTGCATAGTTGACTAAGTTAGACGTATTTGGCTTAATGTCTCTGAATAACTTTATAAATGTCATCGTGACTTGTTTCTTACAAAAATTCTTTCTAACCAAATAATGTTCCATATACGATAATTGATTTCTCTTCTTGATGTACTCCCTGATTTCTTTGATGTACTCCTCAGATTGACGTTGGATAACTCAACACCTTCTGCTTGTTTAAAGATATATGAAATAATAAATTGTATTTGTATATTTATTAATCGTCATAGATATTAAAAAAATAATGAATTATATATATATATTTTATTTTAAAAATAATAATATGTAATTATCCTTTTAGGTGTAATATGGTATTTAAAGATATATGAAATAATAAATTGTATTTGTATATTTATTAATCGTCATAGATATTAAAAAAATAATGAATTATGTATATATTTTATTTTAAAAATAATAATATGTAATTATCCTTTTAGGTGTAATATGGTATTGAAGATTATCTTCATTAAAAAACTTTTATTAATTATTTTTGTTAATATCAAAAAACTTTTCTTATCAAATATGTCTAGATAAATTAATAACAACTTTATTAATTCAATACCATCATATTATCAACTTAAACTCCTTTATATTAATAATTATCAACATCTAATTTAAACTCTTTTAAACTAATTTTGTTGCTATTATCTAGAAATTATTTAAAAATGAAATATTATCATCTTCTTCTAAATAATTTAATGGATTAATATTCAAAAATTAATTGTACTTGGTGATTATTTTGGCATAATCCCCAGCCCCCAGAAAACAATTTTAATCCCGCGGGAATTTTTTTTTTTTTTTGAAACGAACATTCTAATGATAACCGAAAAAAACCCACTAATATCGAACCATGGCCTATCCATGTTAGATATTTTGTTCTTGGCTGAGACTATCCCACAACTCCACAAGGCCGAGAATCAAAAAATAACAAAACCGGCCATTCCGTTCGATTTTAACATGGTTTAATTTGCAAATCAACTATGAACATTAATTTATGAAAATTAGCTTATGTAACAACGAGTGGACTCTAGCATCACTAAAGGGTTTAAATATATTTTTCATAAAATTTTTAACGCATGCAACAGAATAATAAAATCGTTAAAACCTCTCCAGATAGATTTGCGTAAACATAAAACATAAACAAATCATAACGGGATTAGAATCGTACGAGATCGTGGCATTGTGATGAGATTAACGCGAAAAAATAACAATAGTTTATCTACACACGTTGCACCTTTGGACCGCAACGCTAGATATTGCAAAATTGGGATAACTGCGCAAAAAACCTTAAACTTGTCAGCTTTTTGTGATTAAAATCCCAAATCATTTTTCATTGCATAAAAAACCCCAAACTAACTAAAAATCAGTAAATCAAGGTTTTATCAATTGGTAACCGGTTGAAAGCGGTTATTAATCCTACGTGGACCGATAAATAACCTGCGTGGAATAAATTTTAGTTGTTAAAACCGGTTGCCAAGTATTACACATCATTTAAACCCCCGTTGATGATGTATTCCCATTTAAAAATTACAATTAAAAATTATCAACAGGTGTTTAAGTGATGTGTAATACTTGGCAACCAGTTTCAACAATTAAAATTTAGGTTATTTACCGGTCCACGTAAGATTAATAACCGATTTCAACCGGTTACCCATTGATAAAACCTTGATTTCCTGATTTTTAGTTAGTTCAGGGTTTTCTATGCAACGAAAAATGGTTTGGGGTTTTAATCACGAAAAACTGACAAGTTGTGGGTTTTTTACGCAATTATCCCTGCAAAATTAGTTCGAAATCGAGAACCCGAGGTGTGTGTCAGTGTGGCCGAGAATGACTAGGGGAGGGGGATTTTGCTATGTAGTAATGCGATTAGGGTTCTAGCTCAACCCTCTTTACATAGAGTCTCACAACACTGTCTCTTGGGTGTACGTTAACTGTAGATAAACACAAGAATTAGGTAGGATCAAAACACTAGTAGAAAAACAGTCTTTTACCCTAGTTTTTTTTGGTAATAGACCCCGGTTTGGTTTTTTAAAAGGGGTAGAAGAGGGGGGGGGGGGGGGTAGTTGACGTGGTACATAGACCCCGGTTTTCAAACCGGGATAGAAGGGTATTTAACCTTGGTTCCATAATAAGCAACCGGGTTTGAAAGTCTCGCCCCATTATAATTACTAGAACCCCCCCTTTTCGGCCCAGGTTTATTAATAATAAACCGGGGTTAAAAACGTTTTTTTTAATATTATGGTACTATTACGATTTCCAAAACCTGTTAATAGTTAGACCCCGGTTTTCAAACCGGGATAGAAGGGTATTTAACCTTGGTTCCTTAATAAGCAATCGGGTTTGAAAGTCTCCCCCAATTATAATTACTAGAACCCCCCCTTTTCGGCCCAGGTTTATTAATAATAAACCGGGGTTAAAAACGTTTTTTTTAATATTATGGTACTATTACGATTTCCAAAACCTGTTAATAGTTCTAATCAAAATGCTGCCTAACAGCTTCATAACTAACATAAATCAACCATCATAGTTTAACAAAATGCAAGTATCACAAACCCAACTAAGAAAACTATATATCATTTGTATCAAAATTCATGCTAAAAACAACTATTAAACGTGATACACCTCCACTAGTTTCCATTCCTCGGTGCCTTCTTCTACTTATAATTCATCCAACGGTCCAACCAAACATGCAAAAACTACAAAAAAAAAAAAAGATTTAATGTAACATCACCAAAGAAAAGATGTTTTAAACGAAATGGACAAGAAATAAGAGCTAACACTAGTTTTTTTGACACTAACGAGATGAACGAGAAATGAAAGCTAACACTAGTTTTTTCCATTGCGTATACATTAAAAAGCTAAGAGTAACTAGATGGTCGAGAAATGAGAGCTAATAAATTAGGATAAGATGTTTTAAACCAAATAACATAATGATAAAAATCATTTCTATTTTGCGTAGCAAATTTTCTCTCCATATTCTCTCAGAATCCCTTATATATTTGTATGAAGTTAACCACCCCAGAAATTTTATGTGGATATCAAAGATGTAAAAGTTGTCACTTGTCCATTTCTTTGTCACTTGTCCAAAATTTCAGTTTTGTTTCTCCTTGTTCATAAGCATATAGAGTGACTTGTCCTAAGTGAGCATACGAGGATATCAAAGATGTAAAAGTTGCCAAAATACTCAATATCAGAAACTTTTTTTTTTTTTTTTGTCTTTTCCACAATACCACATTTTGCTTCACAATCAATGAGACTGTTTATGATAAAAGGGATGGATGAACATGTTCCTGAACAGTAACATCTTGGAAACTAGCTGCAGAATTAAGGATTTGAAGTATGGTGGTCTCATTAATTCCTATACCATCCTTATGTTTCTGTGCAAAAGATGATAAGAGCTTCATTTGTTATGCTGCAAGTGTCCACATAAAATGTCACTTAGTGCAACCGGCTCTCTATAAATTCATTAAAATGGCAAGCCAAGTATGTTCCAAAATATCTATGATTACTAATCTCACGAAGACAATAATATATTGAATCCATGTTTTGTAGTCACAAAAGCATGTTTTATAATTACTAATCTCACCAACTACAATCTCTATAATTCCATCAAGATGGCAAGCCAAACATTTTCCAAAAATATTTATAATTACTAATCTCACCATGACAATAATATATTGAATCAATGTTTTGTAGTCGCTAAATCATGTTATACAAACAAGAAACAATAAACTAATCTTCAAATCACATACCCCTTTGGATATACCTTTTAACTTTATAATATTTTGTTTTGTCATCACTTTGGGTAAATCAAAAGAAAACATACCTTATCAACTTTGCAAATAGACAACCCAAAAATGTTGAAGCCAAACATCAAGAGTATTGTCCAATTCAATCGACCTAAAAGGCTTTAGGCTTTTCTAAGGAAGCTATATATACAAGGAAGCTATTATTGTTTTCTTTTCTTTGTTTATTATGTTTGTACCTAGATGCACCACATGACACATTCATCTAGGTTTTTATATTCGTTTCTGTACAATATACAATCATTTGGGCATGCATGTATTCTTTCAATTTCCAATCCCATTGGGCACATCATTTTTTTCGCTTGGTATAATGAAACTGACAATTCGTTATCTTCTGGAAGCATGTCATGCACAATCTCTAATAGACTTGTGAAACTTTTATCACTCCAACCATTGTTAGCTTTTAAATTAAACAATTTCAAAATAGCAAAAAGTTTGGTGAACTTCTGACGCGTACAAAACACACCTCAGCTTTTAATGTCTAAATGAACCCAAAGTATAAATTACACAACTGGCAATATACCAATCGTGTGCAATATAGCTTTAAGAATCACCCGGGATTTATCGATCTCAGGGAACGGAATAAAGAACGGAGACACAAATACTACAACCTAAACCAATATTTAGCTATTTCGGACTTTTTGAGGAAATTAACAACTAGAGACAATAATTAAAATTAATTAACCGAATAACTAAAACAAACTAAGTAACACAAGATTAAAAAGTTAAACTAATTTTTTTGGCTTTTTCAATTTTAAATAAAAACTAATACCGGCAAACACTAATTAAACTAAACTACGAACGCAAACAGCTAACAACAACTAAACAAAACAAACCAAACAAACTAAAGCAGAATTGACTTAAGCAATTAAAGAACGATAATAAATTAAAGTTACGAAACTCTTATATTACGAAAGCGTCACCCACTTGGAATTAGAAAACTACGATTAATTGGCGATGGATTGAATTGACTGACTGAAAACAAATCGGTTGATAACCAATTCTAAATTCAATTAAGCCCAGATTTTGATATAATTAATTTACCGATTATTTAATTACTTCAAGTTAAATTATTTAATCTTTATAACCACGTGATGAAAACAAAGTAACTCATCAAAACTCCAATATCAACCAATCAATCTTATAATCGCAACACAATGCCTAAAGATAATTGATCAATACCGAAATCCAACAAATTAACTTCGTTACTTTAAAATCAAACTTTACGATTTATCAACCCTATTATCGCAACACAATGCATCAGAATTAACAAACACATAAAATTCTAGTTTAACAATCAACTATCAAATCACTATTGCAATACAATGCCTAATTATTAAATTTTCATTTAAAGCATCTTTCTTTTTTAAAAACGCAGATTTAATTAACACTTTATTTTCACAAAATAATGCTAAAAGATTAAAAAAAATCTGATTTTTAACAAGAAAACATGAAATAATCAACAATCCGACAAATATAAACCAAAACCCATCAATCAATCCAATAATATACCAATTAATACATAGAATCCATCATCCCAAGCGTGTGAACAAGAAAACTACTCACTAATCATACTAAAATCCAAAATTAAACTCAAATAAATAAAAACCATTATGAAATCAGAAAGTTTAAGGAACGAGTGTACCAAATCCGTAGCTATCCGTGCGAAATTAAACTCCAAAACTTGAACCGAATGCTTGTAAATCCAAGAAATTCGAAACCTTTCACTAAACTATGATTAACTACTTGAAAAGCTAAGAAAAACGTGATGGAAATCGCCCTAAGTCGTTACAAAATTGTCTCAATTGAATCTGGAATCACCCCGAATGCTTGTAAACTTGAAGAAGAACGAAACCCTAGGCTAAAACTATGATTATCTATGAAAAACTACTGAAAACCGAGAGGAAAATCACCAAAAGTTGTATGAAATTCTCCCAAAATCGATTCTCTCTCTTTCTGCCGCAAGCTAGGGTTTTAAAAGTGAATTTGATGGGTTGGGCCCCGCACGCGGGTGCGTAGGGGTAAGTCACGCGGGTGCGTGGACTTAACCTAGCATACGCTCCTGCGTGGGTATGTTACACTAGTGTGTGGCTTGCTTTGACTGAAATGGGACACGCAGGTGCGTGGGGTGTCCTACGCGGGTGCGTGAGATGCTCGACTGGACTTAGCCACGCGGGTGCGTTGAGAGTCTTAAGCGGGCGTGTAAAATCACTTTCGCCAAATTTTGCTTTCGATCATGGAAGGTGGCTGGATCATAAAATTTCGTCACTTTAGTCTCGATTTCTGTTCCCATGATGATTTATCGGCTTCTGACCTGCGAAACACAAATATTGATAAAATCAGTATCTTTTTCACGCATTTCAGTCTGAAAACCACGCAAGTTAGAGATAAAATGATACAAAAACCATGTATAATTTTGCACATATCAAAATACCCCACACTTGAGCTTGCTTGTCTCCAAGCAAACTGCAACATAAATGTCTTCAACCAAGGCCTCAACTCAAAACAAACTCTCTAGAAACAATTTATAGACTCTGAAGTATTAAAGATCCATAAACTATGAATTTAAAGTCAAGGCAAGAAACAATGAGACCACAAGATGCAAAAAGAATAGAATGACAATGTCAACAACTTCCCACCTAATTACACGACTCAGCACCTCACAGTTTTCACTCATCACTCAAGTGTATAGGCTCGTGTGTTTTCACAAATTTCACTCAATGCCAGACATGTTAAAAGGATATGAGCATATGCTTGAGAGTAAATCACACCGCCATCACTCAATGTTTGAAAATAGAGCACATAAAGTTCTTAATAGGCTGTAACGAGGCTAAGCTAAGGGCATGCGTAATGTATGGCCAAAGTGGACTAAAAGAATGGGATCCAAGATCAAGCAGCAAGCAATAGAAGCGAGTAACCAACACGGAACCAAATAATCACTGAGAAAATTTCCCAAGCAAACTGGCTTGATTTTTCACATCTAATAACAGTTCAAAAGGACAAAAATCCATTTCTCCTTTTTATTCCAATACCTTCTCTTCTCTTTTCTTTTTCTTTTTCTTCTTTTTTTTTCTTTTTCTTTTTCTTTTTCTCTTTTATATAGCGCTGAATTTCCAAGCACCGACTATATGCAATCTGTACCCAAAAAGAACTCTCTTAACCACACTAGCATTACCGCGGTACAACACTATAAAAGTCAGGAAGAACACAAAAGCATAGAATTACATATGACTCGATTGCTATCAAAACAAGACATAATCGTCAAGGCTCACAGAGGACTAACTAACAAATGAATGATCCCAGATAAATCCCTAAAGCTTGCTACTGAATCACGATCCCAATTCCGGTCAAACGATAGACAAAAGAATTATTTGGCTGATAATGTGGCTTGTCACCGAAATGAAAGGCTCAAGCTCAGACGGGGAAACTAAATGAAATGATGCCGGTAAGGGTGTCATTGGGTAAGGGGTATCCTAACTGTGCCTTTATATAAGTGCTAGATTCTCAAACGATGTGATCTTGACATGCATTTAACAAACAAGTTCTACCTTAATCCAATTAACACCAACAAATTCACACCGAAAGAAATAATGAGCATTAAATATGAATGCTAGAAGCGCTCAAATTCTCACGAAACGAACGTACAGGGTTGTTTGTGCTTAATCATGGAATTTCAGTCAAGAAGCGTGGCATGCACATCAAACATCGTGTTGCTACAAAAATCTCAAAATGACTTGCTGAGCTTCGCATGCATAGAAAATGGAACAATACTACCAAAGAGTCCAACATGCAAAAATGGAGAATAAGTTTTGAAAATCGGCCCAATTTTCGACAAAAATGTTGCGACTTTTACTTAAGTACATGCAAAGCTCAAAATCAACATTTCAAACCCCCACCCCACACTTAAATTTGACAGTGTCCTCACAGTCATAAACAATGCAACTCAAATGGGAATAAGAAGATAGGAACAAGAAAAACTCCCCTGATTACGAAGCAAGCATTAGGCGAATCTGGACGATGAAGCTGAACTTACTGCCAGCAAGCATCTCTACCACGGTCTAACCTTAATCAAAAGCAAGCATAAGGAACAACCAAATATCAGCGATGATAAAGTAACAATAAGCGAAATAACTGTACACCAAGTAATAAAGTAAACGATTAAATACAAATGATAAACTAAAACCAAAAGAAAACAAAATAAAAATCCTAAACACCCTTGATATCACTACGGGCTAGGAACGCCTGACACGACGACGAAAATATGTCTGTGTGATAATTGAGGCTCTCGGCCTTGCGATACGGGAGGCATCCAAAAGGCGTACAGGTGGTCTAGCATCAGAGGCAGTAGCAGAGGAATCAAGAGTAGTCTCAGATAGGCCCATATCAGCTGGAGTAGGTGAATGATGTAGTGGTGTAGGAAGTGGTGATGAGTGAGGTGACTAGCGCGGGGATGACGGTGACTGCTGCTCCTGACCCACATGGGAATCAGTCTGTGTCGGTCCTCAGAGGGAGCAGCAGGGGTGAGAATAAGGGAGTAAGGCAGGGGCGGTAACGATGGTAATCCAGCAGCTGCCAATAGTGAGTTTGTAGCTAGATATGTGTGAAGAAGGGCAGTAAGGGCGGCATAATGAGCTACTGGATCGTTAGGTAAAACTCCAAAATGTAAGGCTGGAGGAGTCGATGGAAAGTGGGTGGAGGTGGATGCACGAGAAGACTGCGGGATATTAGGGCGATGAACAGGCAACGGAGGTGGATCGTGCTGGGCTTTGGGCTGAGGCTGGGGCATGACTAGGTGATTGTGCCGACAATCTACTATGCCCATATTGCGGAGAGTCTGCAACTGAATTTGTATAACGCCATGCTCAAGAACTCTCATAAGGAGTCCCTCTATATCCGGAGTCAAAACGCCCAGCTGACGAGCTAAATGTGTGATATAAGCTCCACCAGTGATGGCACTGCTCGTACGAACACCAGAACAACGACGAAGGAAATATGCTAAGCGATAGGCAATCTGAACAGGTCGCTCCTCTCTCAAAAATAGATGCATACTTTCCAAATCCTTAATCGAGACACTACACGTACCTACTTCGTGCCCACATAAAGTCTCTGCCAAAATCCTCCAAAATAACCGAGGTAGCGGATCTCTAAGTGTTGTGCCTTTGGCTGAGTTGGAGTATCGACCGTTTGCAAATTCTGCCCAAAAAGAGAGGTGATCAAAATCTGTGGGAGTATCGCGAACAACATCATCAAACATTGGTGTAGAAGCCTCCTCGGCTGTGTATATTCCCATCACTGTAGCAACCTGTCGTAGTGAGAACTCCCTCTCAATCCCTCCTATCCGGAATCTTATCATGCTAGTAACATCATAATCAGTAACTATCCCATCAAAAACTACTGTGGCTAAAAGCTCGAAGCACAACTCGCGATAAACAGACTCTCTAATAGGAAGAAGGCACTCAAAAGCCGGAGGGTGATCCAAATCAGTTGTACCATGCTGCATAATTTGGCATAGGCGATCTGTGATGCTAATGGTGGTCATATCAGCCCAGCTGATAGAAGTGGTAGAAGCGAAACTCTTGCTGACCAACTTGGAAAACTCCCGCTGGTCGTCGTCCCTCGTGAAAACTAACCACTGATCATGATCGGGAGGGCCTGCTTCAGCAGGTTCGGACTCAGCCTCAGAGTCAATGTCTGGTATAGGAGAGGAAGGAGGGGGCGGGATTCGCCGCGGCCTGTTGCCTCGCATGATCAGATCAAAAGATTACACATTTCAAAGTTAGTTTGAACTAAAAGCACAAGAAATGTGCATCAAGCAGATATAGGTGTGCAAGGAATAGAAGGACACAGATTAAGGCTATCATATAAGAAAAACTAGGACTATAACTTGAATAAAAAAATAAAATAAAAATAAAAATAAAAATAAGCATAAAAATAACAATAAATAAAAATAAATAAAGGAAAAAAAATGAAAATGAAAATGAAAATAAAGAGTAATAATAATAATAATAGAATGAAATGCACGCTAATGAACCAATGAGTGAGGCACGAAGATAGTTAAGAATGCATGTGGGGGCCTAAGCATGGGCATTAAAGATGAACATGATGATTACTAGCCTATCGTGAATCATATCCACACATGAGATGAGGACTAACAATGCTAACTAGACGACTGTCGAGTGCATATAATCAGATAGGGAGAAACAATTCAGTCGACTAATGTGTAGCATAAGTGAGTAAACATAACCACAAGTCTCTCTAGGATTTATAAGCCAACACATGAATTGTAAGCCTACTAACTTCGGCTTACTTCCAGCCCCAAACCATGATACTCAATTGATCGTACCAAGATGTGCACAATAACCAGGTAGAGTGATGTATGGTAGCGAATAAACCCCAGTACTATATGTCACAGGCAAAAACAACGAATGACCAGTAACATTCAAATACCAACCCAAACCATAAAGGCAGAATTAACTTAACAATAAGAATGCAAGCCTTAACCCATGATGCAAGATATAACTATGATCAGAACGTGAGAGCATAAGGGGAGAATTTATCAAGAACAACCACTTTCATAATCCAAATCCGAAGCTAAAGAGTGGTTCGTACATCGCGAGACAATAGCAACTAAATGTAAAGATAAGCAATAAACCTGATTACCGCAAATAACCATCAAACAACTCCAAGACAAAAACATCTAGCTCAACTAAATAAGCACCATTTGAAAAGTGCGGCTGGAAAGGAGCTCCATGAAATACCCAACTCAACTAAGTAAGCAATATAACCAATTAAGAAAAACAAATGTATGGTTAGCACCATTTGAAATTTGTGAGCAATGATCAACTGTACCAAAACAGTGAACAACCTGTAAACCCTCAAACCAACTAAAATTCAGAGCAAGCAAATATGCACAACAATGGTAAAATAGTAGCCTCGCAAAATTACCGACAAACAACAAGAACTCAACTTAAAAATCGAGAAGAATTCAGGGCTTGAGCAGCATTTATAATTCGTGACTGTGTGTGCGGTGGCTCAAGAGGAAACCCAGAATTAAATCTAAAATTAACACATTGCACAAAGCATTGAAACACACAACTTCAACGAAATAAGCAAGATAACCAAAAAAAACGTGACTGTGTGTGTGTGTATGACCAGCCCCAAGCAAGAACAATCCCTCCACTTAAATGGTACTAACAGAACAGACAAGAACTCAAACCCACAGGTTAACCTAACGAGGAGGGGTTTCAGGTTATATTCTGAGTTCGTGAATGTGTGTTTCACCACAGCCCCCAAAATAAGAACCCTAGAATTGCCAAAATCGACAATGGAGATGAAAAGGGAGAGAAATAAACCTGGAGTGGAGAAATTGAAGTAAAAACCAAGAAGAAATTGCCGAACTCGACTGAAAATGGAGGCTGAGAGAAGGGGCGCAGATACGTGCGTGCGTGGAGAAGATGAAGAGAAGCAAGTATGAAAATGGCGCATGGATGGGTTATTTATAAGAAACAACTCACGCCCCTGCGTGGAGTAGATCAACCTACGCCTATGTGTGGTTGATTACGCGCCTACGTTGGTTGGGTACGCCCCTGCGTAGGATATGGTGTATATCAGGGATTTATGCGCCTGCATGGTAGGTTTACGCTCCTACGTAGATGATGAAATTCAAGATGGTGGATGCGTGGGTGTAGGGTTTCACGCGGGTGCGTGGCTGCTGGTACGCGGGTGCGTGGGTTTTCAGGCAGGGAGCAGCAACAGATCACTAATGCAAATCAGTTTCCCACGCGGTCAATAAGTAACAATCAGCCCCCATTAGATCACGTGAACTCAACTAAGGAGTATGCAATTACCTCAATAATGCATCAAACATCTAACCCCACACTCACATGCTTTAAGTCTTTGGACTTATTCAAATTGGAACGAGTGAAAGAGAAATTAAGAACAGAACTAAGAATTGATCAAGCTGACTTTTAGAGTCAAAAAGTCAACTGATGGAACCATCACCATGCAATTAAAAGGGGCAAAGGAATCATGAACAAACAACAAATTAGAAACATTAGGAATCATCACACATGAATTTAACAATAGAAGACATTGTTCCCATTGGCAAATTAAGGTCTAAAACCAAGTTCATGAAGTAACTGTCACACGGCTATTATAGCACACTCCACCAAACACTTCAAGTGATATAACTCAGACATGACTCTTAAAACACCAAACATCGCATCTCATGCATTTGAGCTCCCAACTACACCAAAAACATCTAAAAAGAATTAAGTGATGGATGAGTTGACTTTAAGAGTCAAACCGATGAAACTCTAGGTATGCAATTAAAGCGATAATCGAAGCTCAAGTTTCGGCATAGCATGGGATATGAAACTATGGAAAAACATAAATGAGGTGCTCAAGACGACACACACAAATTACTAATATAGAAACCACAAAAGTGTAAACAAATTCAAAGCTGTTGACTTATAAAAAGTCAAAACTGAGAATAAAAGAGAATATCCTACCCCACACTTGACTCGAAACCTATGGACTCAATCATGAAACATGCAATGAAAAATGAAATTAAAACTATAAAAAGCATTATGAGAAGCACACTAGATAAATTAGCAAAATTCACACAACTAAACACACTAAAGAAAATGCAAATAATAGCAAAAAGAAATCACACTAATATACAAGAGTGGCTTGAGTTATGAATGAGTCTCAAGCAAGACTAGCTACAGATAATTAAGCTGATAAGTCGGCCAACCGAAGATCGGCCTCACAAACATTCAATTCAGCTGGATTGTGATATAACTTCAACTGATGCCCGTTTACCTTAAAGTTGCCATCAACTCCAACTAATTCAACTGTCCCATATGGGAATACCTCTGCAACAGTAAACGGGCCGGTCCAACGAGAGATAAGCTTACCTGGGAACAACCTTAAGCGTGAATCATGAAGTAGAACCTGATCACCGGCCTTAAAGTCCTTAGGCTGAATCTGCACATCGTGCTTCTTCTTGGTCTTCTCCTTGTTAATCCGGGCAGTCTCATATGCCTGATCTCTCAACTCGTCGAGCTCGTTCAACTAAAGTTTCCTGTGATTACCTGCAGACAACAAATCAAAGTTAGACCATTTAAGTGCCCAGTAAGCCTTATGTTCTAATTCCAACGGTAGATGACATGATTTGCCACATACCATCCTATAAGGGGTGCAACTTATAGGTGTCTTATAAGAAGTGTGGAATGCCCAAAGCGCATCATCTAACTTATCTGACCATCCCTTCCTATGCTCTCCTATAGTCCTCTCAAGAATCCTCTTTAAGCCCCGATTGGTGACCTCAGCTTGCCCATTGGTTTGCGGATGGTGGGTTGTAGCTAGCCGGTGAGTGACACCATACCGCTGTACAATCTTGTCGAACTGAGCATTACAGAAATGAGTACCTCGATCACTAATGATAGCTCTTAGGGATCCGAATCGAGTAAAAATCTATTTGAGGAATGACCATACAACCCTAGAATCGATGGTGGGTAAAGCTTGTGCTTCAAACCATTTGGAAACATAGTCAACACCAACTAGGATGTATTTATGACCACGATAGGGAGGGAAAGGGCCCATAAAGTCGATCCCCCAAACGTCAAAGATCTCACACACCTGAAAGGTGTGTAGAGGCATCTCATTTCGATTTGAGATGTTTCCTTGACGCTGACATGGATCACAACTCTTAACCAGATCTTGGGCATCTTTGAATATCGTCGGCTAGAAAAAACCAGCATCAAACACTTTCTTGGCTGTGACATTGGCCCTGTGATGACCAACCTGTAGGACCTAGGTGGCACTCACATAATATTTGGAATGCCTCATCGCCAAACACACACCGACGAATTATCTGATCGGCACAGACCCAAAATAGATACGGGTCATCCCAGAAGTAGTTCTTAACGTCTCGTAAGAACTTCTTCTTTTGTTGATGAGTTAACCCTTTAACCAACACGTTACTGGCCAAATAGTTTACATAGTCAGCAAACCATGGGCAGTCATTTGTTGCCTGTACTGCACATAAGGCCTCATCAGGGAATTTCTCTTTGAACTCAGACTCATTCAAAGGAGGCAAGTGTAAATTTTCTAATCTGCTCAAATGATATTCCGCCAGATTCCCAGCCCCTTTCTTGTCTTTGATCTCGATATCAAACTCCTAGAGAAGAAGAATCCATTGAATCAAACGTGGTTTTGCATCTTGTTTCTAAAAAAGGTATCTCAGAGCTGCATGATCAGTGTAGACCACTGTTTTCGAGAGAACCAGGTAGGATCGGAATTTCTCGAACGATAAACCACAGCAAGAAGCTCTTTCTCTGTCATAGTGTAATTACGCTGACGGTCTGTATGGGTCTTACTCGCAAAGTATATGGCGTGGAACCGTTTATTCCGACGCTGACCTAACACTGCCCCAATAGCAAAGCCACTCGCATCACACATCAACTCAAATGGCGACTCCCAGTCGGGTGCCACCATGACAAGGGCCGTGGTTAGCTTCTCTTTCAACGTGTTAAAGAAATGCAAACATTCATCATCGAAGACAAATGTTACATCCTTCTCAAGGAGCTTAGTCATAGGGCGTGCAATGAGTGAGAAGTCTTAGATGAATCGCCGGTAAAATCCAGCATGCCCTAGAAAGTTGCGAACCGACTTAACAGACGTGGGAGGAGGCAGCTTAGATATAGTCTCAACCTTAGCCCTATCTACCTCAATTCCCTTACTCAAGATCTTGTGTCCTAACACTATACCCTCTAGGACCATGAAATGACACTTCTCCCAATTAAGGACCAGATTGGTCTCCTCACATCGGGTTAGCATCTTCTCCAAGTTAGTCAGGCAGTCCGAGAAAGAGTTACCAAACACAGATAAATCATCCATGAAGACCTCAACACACTTTCTCGATCGTATCATGGAAGATGGCTACCATACACCGCTGAAATGTCGCAGGTGCATTACACAAACCGAAAGGCATGCGCCTATAGGCGAACGTCCCATAAGGGCATGTGAATGTAGTCTTGTCCTGATCTTGGGGGCTAATCGGGATCTGAAAGTGTCCTGAGAAACCATCCAGAAAACAATAGAACTCGTTTCTAGGTAGTCGCTCAAGCATTTGATCGATGAAGGTCAAAGGAAAGTGATCCTTACGAGTTGCATCATTGAGCTTGCGGTAGTCAATGCAAACTCGCCAACCTGTGATTGTCCTTAAAGGAATCAGCTCGTTCTTATCATTCTGAATGACAGTCATACCCCCCTTTTTAGGGACTACATGCACAGGACTCACCCACGGAGAGTCAGAAATAGGATATATCAACCCGGCATCAAGAAGCTTCAGTACTTCTTTCTTAATAACATCGTGAATCTTCGGGTTGACTCTCCTTTGGGGCTGAATAACAGGCTTGATGTCCTCCTCCATCAGAATCTTGTGGGTGCAATAAGCAGGGCTAATGCCTCATACATTGGTAATCTTCCATGCAATAGCCCGCTTATGCTCTTTCAGAACTCTCAAGAGTTGTGCCTTCTCTTCACTAGAACGATTTTTGGTGATAATAACCGGCAACTAAGATGCCCCTCTAAATATGCGTACTCAAGATGAGATGGCAACTCCTTAAGTTCGAGAATCGGAAGATCTTCAATGGACAACTTAGATGTGACTAACTCCTCGCGATCCATATGTACAACCTCCTCAGTAGGCGGAGATGTATCAATGGCACACAAACCAACGGGATCGTCAAAGTGGACAACGGAATCAGATTCTAAAGAAATCAGATACGAGAATAAATCATCTTCGGTAATACAATTGTCTACATCCGGTGATATAGATGTCTGATGTGCCGCTAGCACACCTTAATTTTAATTAAGAAATGGAAATAAATAAACTAGAACTAGCGGACAAATAGGCAAGTATTACCTATCGTATACTAGTATAGCTTACGTAAGTCCGGGTATCGAACTCAGGGACAATCTGGTGGAATGATGATAATAAGTCGTCGGTTAATAATTAGCTATGTATTTAAATTGGTTTAACTATGAAAAATCTAAATTAATGACTAAAGGTTTACCAAAACTACACACACAATCCTAAGGAATTGATTACTAAGATTCTTGATAAAAGGAAACATGTAATCAAATGGGATCACTCCCCCTAGACATCGGATAAACAATTTAACGCGCAAATCGGATAATATAATAGTTATGATTACAAAGCAACAAACACACAAATCTCTAAGTTATGTTTGATACTAATTTATCATAACAACCAATATCAAATCCACTCAAATCTCTTATACATGAATACAATATCGATTATTTAACGTATGAACAATGATCATCTAGCTATATAGATCTCTCACTATAGCACAATAATCCCATAACTCACGACGTGAACACGAAAACCTCTTTTAAATGTTCAAAACTTGAGTTCTGCAAATCCGAATGTTCACAACAAGCTTACGTCTTTTGAAAGATTATTTGGTTAAAAGCCAAATACATAAAATTCATGCTATATTCTCATAAACACATAAATCCCCTCTCATTATTATGAAAACACCGATTAAACCTACTCTTTCACCATCTCTAGTAGAAAGATTCAACCTCACCAAAGTGTTGGGTTTATCAAAAACAAATACCAACTATTTCGAACTCTCGTTATGGAAATAATAAAGCATTCATAGCAAGTTTAACAAGTCTAAACATAATAACAAGATTTTCATTCAAAATACGCAAACTTCGATATATAATCCGATTACATACAAATATAAATCATCCAATGTCTAGGGTTTGCTACCCAAATGATTACATAGCAAAACTACTCCATGCTAATGGAGTAAAACACCATCATACAATAAGCAAGTATTTCAAACATTAAGATAAACTTAAGTATACGAAAAACTCCCCTAATAACGTATGTTGATGAAGATGCAATCCGTTGAACCAAAACTCCAAGTTAAATGCCTTCCTTGCCTTCCTTCTTGCTCAAGAAATCAGAGAAAATGTGTGTGAAAAATTTGGTAAAAGTTCGTCCTCCATTAAATGAGCAGAATTTTCCTTTTATAGGCTGGGGAGAACTCGCCGAGTTCAAGGACTGAACTCCCCGAGTACAAGTGTTGTCAGCTCCTGATTCGATCTCAAACTGGGTGAACTCGCCGAGTAGTGTACATGAACTCGCCGAGTTCATGAGTTCAAACTGGGCGAACTCGCCGAGTATAGGTGGGAACTCGCCGAGTTCTTGCTGTTTTGTCCCCTTTCACTCCAATTTTTTCAACGAACACCTGAAATGACAACATAAACCTATAAGATCGAGTTTGGGACGAAAATCAACCAAAAAGCTATGCAAGACACGAGATATCGTCCGATAAAACATGTACAAGTTGGACGATATCAAACATTCCCACATTTAACCTTTGCTTGTCCTCAAGCAACTCTTACACAAGCATATATATAGACTTGAAATTGAGAACGCATAATAACTGGACAACTTTTGACAAAGAAAGAAAATCCTAAGGCATTTCCGGCTTAACCGAACACATAGCTAGGAAAACAAAAATAATCTTCAAGAACCAAATAAAACATAAAGTAGGGATAGAAGCTAAACATGCTAAACTTTTTGAGAACAAAATTAACATGGCAGAAACTCACTAAATGAACACTCAGCCCTAGTGTTTAGGTTAACAAAGTCTCTCAATTGTAACACATTGAAATATGCATGAACATAAGCTTGCTAGAACCTCAAATCTACAACACTCGATCAAGAACTAAGCGAAAATCAAGAGGGCTTGAAAAGGGTAAGGAAAAGAGGGAAAAAAACTGAAAGAAAAGAAAGAGAGCGGCTAAAAACAAGAAAAACGGCTCGACTGGAAAACTTTTCTTTTCCAACAAAAGTCGAACAAAAGATTAGATACTTTTATCTTGACAATAATTTAGCAAATGCCTCTATGAGACTTTCTTGTTTGCTATACTTTCTTTCGATTTTTTTTTTGACTTTTTTTTTTGACGTGGACTTTGCCCACAATAACCTAACAACGGCCACCTCAACAATAAAGGCATACGCTCTTTTCTTGAATTAACGGCAATTGGGTTAGGAAAGAAAACAAACGGGAAAATTGGAAAAGGAAAAGGAAGCCAAAAGAAAGGCTTCGTAAATGCCTCTATCATACAACCGCCTAAAACTTGATCATTGTGTTTCCGAGATGCATCGCAAAAGCAAGTTCTAACATGCATACAACAACCGACAATATCACACATGAAACCAAACGAATTGTGAGCACCTAAATCATATATACTTAAAGCTCAATAAGGCACAAACGCTCACGAATGAAAGTTCTTGGTTGGGTTAAAATGTGCAAACCATGCTAATTTTGAAAACAAACCTTTTATCAATGAGTTTCTTTTATCCCTAAACATGCATAAAAGGAACTCAAAAAAATTTTGCCTAAAAATATGAACAAATAAGAAAGAAATGCCACAAGATTTTCATTCTAACAAAAGATGTGATGTGTGATAAACTATAAAAATGCTTGACATAAGAATCACTCGAGAACCATCAATGGTTCGATTATTCCCACACTTGACAAAAATACATTGCCCTCAATGTAATAGACAAGTAAAAGAGCAAGTAAAGCAATGATAAAAGCAAGTGGGTCGAGAAATCTCCCTGAATGGCAAGAAGGGAGAACTCGAGAAGTGATGAACCGGACGGCACACCAACTTGGACAAAATCTGTGCAAGAAAGAAATAGAATGCAAGACAAGCATAAACAAAAATATAAAACAAGCATAAGAGAATAAATTACAAACCTAAGCATTAGCAACAAAAGACTAAATAAAAGTACTGGCAAGTAAATTAAAACAAAGCACAGAAAAATAAAATTGTTCAAGGGCATCACGCCCGTACAGTACAGATAATCAAAGAAATAAAGGGGGAATCAAATACAAGTCCGTCAATAAAAAGCAACAAAACTGGGAGTCAATCATCTTCGGGCGGCGGCGGGGGATACTGGTGTGCGTCCCATGGCATGTAAGGAAAATACTGATATGGGGACGGGGCCGGAGGCTGCTGAAGCTGGTACTCGGGAGGCTGGACACTAAAGAGACTGTCTACGGACGTCTGAATATGTTGCAGGTAACGTCCTGTCTCTTGGACCTGCTGATTATACACAGACCCGAAGTGGTCGGTGTTGCTGAGGTTCTGCCGGAGCAGATGATTCTGCTCCTGCAGCAGGCCGTAGTTTTCCTCAAGCCTATCCCGGTCTAAAGTCATGTGAGCAAAACAGTCATCCAGGCGATCAAACCTAGCATCCCAAGGATAGGGCCCCGGGCCGAAATTAAAGTAAGATGATTGGGATGATTCCGGCTGCTGTTGTGGCTCTTGCTGCTGCTGCTGCTGGAACTGCTGCTGTTGCTGTCGCTGGGGAGGAACATAGTTCGGGGGAAGGACCGGGCACATCAGTATCAGCTCTTCGCGTCCCATAGGCATCTGCGAGACCTTGGCTCGCCGGAAGTATAACTCATCCGTGTCCCCTGCCGGATCGCTCTCTCTGAGCCCTCGGAGCACCGAGGGGGTTAGCAAATTAAACGATTGAGCCAGGCGGGTAATAAACCGCCCGCCGCATACGGCGCTGGCTCCGGTGCGACCCGTGGCGACGTGCAAAAAATACACCGCCAACTGGTAAGGGAGGGACATGAATTCTTCCGGATGAAGAAGGGAGTAAAGTAACCAAAGGTCAGGCTTTGTAATTTTTTCCTGACCCTCCTTCCTAATGAAGCCGTCTACAGTGATGAAACGATGAAGAAGCCGATGGAAGGGATCGCGAAGCTTGGACTCGTAGGCCCGTGATACATTGTAGTTACCCAAGGCGATATCGCCCCAGAAACCGGCATAATCAAAAGTCGTCGGTGCCTTCCTAATCCCCACAGACAGGTAGTCATCAAAATCTGGATTTCGGACATCTGAATCCGAGTAAAGATCCAAACGCCGACACAGCTCTAGCACAGACATAGCTCGGCTCGCTCCCCCGAGCCTGAAACGGATGGTGTCCCGGGCCTTCATATTTGTGATGGCCTCGCTAAAAGAGTATGTCGAGAAAAACTCTAAGCATAACTCGGCATACACGGGCTCTCTTATATTGACAAGATTAAACCAGGCCCGGGACGTGAATGCTCCATGCACAACGGAAAACGTGGCCTCCAATCGCTCCGGGAGGTTCGGACGGGGAGGATCGCATTGAACCCGACCCAGGAAGTCCCAATTCAGGTACCTCCCAGAGTCGAGTTCTCGACTCGCCAGGCTAAGTAGCAACTCCCGATATTCCCGCCTTTGTGCATTCGGGACTCCGGAAAAAGTCAAATACGGATGATTGGGGTTATAAATCATCCGCACTTGAAGATCCTCGTTACCGGAGTCCGAATCCGGGGAGGGTGCCCGTTGGCGAGAAGTACTGGCTCGACCATGTTTCGGTGCGCCCGACATATCTGTATCATAATGGAGGAGCGAGGGTGAGCATTTGAGCAACACTTTAGCATTAAAATTATGAAGGGCTAAAGAAAACCACAACATTTAGTACAACCATTCCCACACTTATTTTTGGGACTACATCCCTACATCTTACAAAATAACCGAGATAACTACAACTACAAGACTCAATCAACATATCATGTGTGAAAAGCAAGAAGACATTTGTCTTTCCAATTGGCAATCCCAAAGTGATCTCTCATGCAAAATTTAACTAAAAATAAGAAAGACTATCATCAAAAATAAAAGAAACACAAAGCACAGAAAACTAAACAAAAATAAACTAAGTACTGAAATAAGATACTATGCATGCACTAGACGACAAAGACACAACCTAAAAATAGCTACACGACAAAACATACTTGCATGCAATAACACGTACAAAACAGAACTCAATAATGTGAATTTGAAAACATGAAGTTTTGAAAAAAAAAACACAAATGATCTATAAGAACATAAAAAAAAAATACATAATAAATTTGCAAGTTGACAATAATTACCAAAGTATCAACTAACAATTAACGAACAGAAAATAAAAATCTAGCCTAAACATACATACTTTAAATTTACTAAACACAAACATTATAAGAAACTTCTACAAACAAAACCATTAAACTAAACTACTACACAACTAAAAATAAGCATAAAAGTTTAACTACGTAACACATACAAAAAAAATTCAAGATCTACCACAAAATTCCTAAAATCTAAACATATAAATTAACATAAGAAAATAAAAATGCACCACTAGCAAGAAAAAAAAATTAACTAAGCACAACACAACACAAGAATGTAGAATATTAACATGAATATTCAACAAAATGCATTAAAAAAGAAAGAAAATAAAACATAATAAAAAAAATTAGCATGAGAAATTCTTGCAATTTCGTTACAAGGAACAAGGGATGTACCGAGAAATAGATATGAGATGGAGGAGTAGAATTTGTAGAAAATCCGGTGAAATTCCGGCGAGGCGGTGGCGGCGGACGGCGGCGAATGACGGTGGAGATGACTCAAAAACACCCGAAAACGATTCCCACACTTGTATTTGACAATAGGGAAACAAACCTATGAAGATTTGGGGAGAAACTAGCCAAAAACGGAGAAATGTGGTGGATTGAGGGGGCTGTCGGCGCAGAGAGAGATGAGAGGAAATAAGATTGTTTCAAAAAGTGAATAAAAAAAACTGAATCTAGGGTTAAAACCGGCCGAGAACTCGGCGAGTATGCCGGGTGAACTCGGCGAGTTCATGTCAGGGTGTCAGACGCGCCTCGAGATGCTCTATTTGACCAGAAATTAAATTAAATTATTTTTTTTTTTGATATGAGCATCGAAACAGAATCTACATAAACATCCATACTCGGCGAATACTAGGTGAACTCGGCGAGTTCACTCGGATTCCAGAATGTTTATTATGCGAGGAACTCGGTGAGTATGTGACTAGAACTCGGCGAGTTCGGCAAATCCCAAAATGAAATTCACCTGGTGAACTCGGCGAGTAAGTGATGAACTCGGCGAGTTCAGTCCAGAACTGCACTATTTAACCCTGAAAATTAAAACAAGATGAACCAAACCAACAACCCCGATTTTTTCGATTTTTAAAACACGGAAAAGCAGAAATGAAACAACAATGAACGATAATCAAATGACATGCTTATTTAACTTCGAGTCTTAAGCTTGACCCGGCCTCCGCTTTAATTTTCGATACGCAACAATGTGAGGGCTTCGACATCCTCACCAATAGCTTCCGAGTTTTCAAAATATTTTTTCAACCGTTGGCCATTCACTTTGAATGTTTCATTGCCGTTTGGATCAAGCAATTCGAATGTGCCATACGAAAATACTTTATGGACGGTGTAAGGGCCGGACCACCGAGATCTCAACTTTCCGGGAAAAAGTTTCAATCTAGAATTAAATAGCAAAACCCGGTCCCCCTCACGGATGTCGGAACGATTCTTGAGATGAGCATCGTGAAAATTCCTGGTCTTTTCCTTATAAATGCTTGAATTTTCATAAGCTTGGAGTCGTAATTCATCCAATTCAAGAAATTGAGCATTTCGTAGCTCACCGGATAAGGAAAGATCAAGATTGCATTCTTTTAAGGCCCAAAACGCCTTATGCTCAATCTCGACGGGAAGATGACAAGATTTCCCGTATACCAAACGAAATGGAGTGGTGCCGATCGGAGTTTTAAAAGCTGTTCTAAACGCCCAAAGCGCGTCATCCAACTTATCGGACCACTCCTTACGGTTGTTTCCAACCGTCTTTTCTAGGATTCTTTTCAATCCACGGTTCGTGACCTCGACCTGCCCACTTGATTGTGGGTGATATGAGGTGCCGGTGCGATGTTTCACACCATATCGAGCTAAGGCCTTTTCCATC
The DNA here is from genome assembly GCA_020465985.1 of Centrapalus pauciflorus. Classification (NCBI taxonomy): domain Eukaryota; kingdom Viridiplantae; phylum Streptophyta; class Magnoliopsida; order Asterales; family Asteraceae; genus Centrapalus; species Centrapalus pauciflorus. The sequence goes on from JAANYP010001347.1 coordinate 441,041, forward strand.
TGTGAGTTGCAAAAGTGTGTTCCACGATCACTAATTAAGGCCTTAGGAGCACCAAACCGGGAGAAGAGCTTTTTCAAGAATTTGAGTACAACTCGGGCATCGTTTGAGGGCAAAGCTTGAGCCTCGGCCCATTTGGAAACATAGTCAACGGCCACGAGAATGTACTTATTTCCACGAGAAGGGGGGAACGGCCCCATGAAATCGATCCCCCAAACATCAAAGACCTCACAAATTTGAATCGGATTTTGGGGCATTTCATCTCGTTTGGAGATGTTTCCGGTTCTTTGACATTGGTCACAAGTTTGGACAATGGAGTATGAATCTTTATAAATGGTCGGCCAATAGAAACCAGAATCAAACACCTTTTTGGCGGTGTTACTTGGTCCCAAGTGACCACCAGTCGGTCCAATGTGACAGTGATGGAGTATTTCTTGGCACTCTTTGCCAAACACACAACGGCGAATCACTTGATCCGCGCCATGCCTTTGACTATTATACCACAAGCTAGAGAAGCTTTCGCTTTTGTTGGAACGACATGCCTTTGACTATTATACCACAAGCTAGATAATTGGCAATGTCGGCGAACCAAGGAGCCTCGGAATCAACAACTAGCTTCATCAGGGATTCATCCGGAAATTTGTCATTGATGGATGAATCATGAAGCCCTTCAAGATTTGGATTTTCAAGACGGGAGAGGTGATCGGCCGCGAGATTTTCGGCTCCTTTCTTATCCTTAATCTCGATGTCGAATTCTTGTAGAAGAAGAATCCAACGGATAAGACGGGGTTTTGCATCTTGTTTAGAAAACAAGAACCGAAGAGCTGAATGATCAGTGTACACCACAGTTTTGGACAACACGAGATAGGACCGAAATTTATCAAACGCAAAGACAACGGCGAGAAGTTCCTTCTCCGTAGTAGTATAATTCTCTTGGGCATCCGTTAGCGTCTTACTTGCGTAATAAATCGGTTGGAAGTGATTATTGACTCGTTGGCCCAAAACGGCCCCTACGGCGAAATCACTAGCATCACACATAAGCTCGAAAGGTTGGGACCAATCAGGAGCTATCATGATAGGAGCGTGTGTGGGCTTATCCTTGAGGAGTTCGAAAGATTCTTGGCATTCTTTGGAAAAGACAAACGGGGTGTCCTTTTCGAGAAGTTGGGTCATCGGGCGTGTAATCTTTGAAAAATCCTTAATAAACCGATGGTAAATGCCCGCATGACCGAGAAAACTTCGAATGCCTTTCACATTTGTGGGGGGAGGAAGCTTCGAGATAGTGTCAATTTTTGCTCTATCTACCTCAATTCCCACACTTGAGATCTTGTGTCCCAAGACAATACCCTCTTGTACCATGATATGGCACTTCTCCCATTTCAAAACGAGATTTGTTTCCTCACAACGAGCAAGCATGCGATCAAGATTTGCTAGGCATGAATCGAATGAGTCTCCATAGACCGAAAAATCGTCCATGAAAACTTCCATAAAGCTCTCAATCATATCATGAAAAATTGCCATCATACACCTTTGGAAAGTGGCGGGTGCGTTGCACAACCCGAAAGGCATCCGGCGATAAGCATAGGTTCCATATGGGCAAGTGAAAGTTGTTTTCTCTTGGTCATCGGGATTGATGGGAATTTGAAAATATCCCGAAAACCCATAGAGAAAACAATAGAATTGATTTCCGGCCAATCGTTCTAACATTTGATCCATGAACGGCAAAGGAAATTGATCCTTACGGGTGGCATCGTTGAGTTTGCGATAATCGATGCATACTCGCCATCCCGTTACCGTTCTCGTTGGTATGATCTCATTGTTTTCATTATAAACGATAGTCATGCCACCTTTTTTGGGCACAACTTGTACCGGACTCACCCACGGGCTATCCGAGATCGGATATATCAACCCGGAATCAAGAAGCTTAATTACCTCTTTCTTAACCACCTCCATCATGTTTGGGTTCAAACGACGTTGTCTTTGGACAACGGGCTTGTAGTCCTCCTCCATCAAAATTTTATGAGTGCAAAACGAAGGACTAATACCCTTGATGTCGGTAATTTTCCATTCAATTGCCCCTTTGTGGGCTCGAAGAATGTCGAGGAGTCTAATCTTTTGGTCGCCCGAAAGACTCGATGAAATTATAACCGGCAACTTAGACTCCTCAAGTAGGAATGCATACTCGAGATGGCTTGGGAGCTCTTTGAGCTCAAGAATTGGTGGGTCTTCCAGAGATGACTTAACCCGACAAGAATTATGATCATGAGAGACGGAATCAACATCCAAAGGAAACAGGGGTGGATCAACGGTCGACAATGGTGTCGACTCTTCCAAAAAATTTTCAAAATCAATAATCTTTTTCCCTTCATCTATTGAGTAGATGTCCTTGGAGTTGTATGACAAAAGAGATGAAAAATCAAAATCAAAAGCTTCTTCAAATGCGTGCACGTGGTAACAAGTGTCATCCATAAATGATGCATGTTGCATGGCCTTATCAATCGAAAATGTGACTGACTCATTACCAACCTTCAATGTAAGCTTTTTATCAAACACATCAATGATAGCTCGTGAAGTGGCCAAAAATGGCCTCCCTAAGATAAGGGGTACACGACTATCTTCTTCCATATCTAGGATCACAAAATCCGCGGGGAACACAAATTTATCAACTTTAACAAGCACATTTTCAACTACTCCCCTTGGATACTTTATTGACCGATCGGCCAATTGAATGCTCATTTTAGTCGGTTGCGGATCTCCTAAATGCAATTTTTCATATAAAGAAGTGGGCATCAAATTTATGCTTGCCCCAAGATCCGCAAGTGCATTCGTGATAACTAAACTACCAATGTGGCAAGGAATAGTAAAACTCCCTGGGTCCGTTAGCTTTTGAGGTAGTTTGTTTTGAAGCACAGCCGAGCATTCCTCGTTCATTACCACAGCCGAGATTCCTTCGAGCTTCCTCTTGTTGGTGATGATATCCTTGAGAAACCTAGCATAAGTAGGCATTTGTGAGATAACATCAATTAAAGGTAAATTAATATGCAATTGTTTAAATAGCTCAAGGAATTTATGAAATTGGGCCTCGTCCTTTTCCCTTTTTAACCGACTAGGAAAAGGTGCCTTCGGCTTGGCAATCGGGATTTCTTTTGCGATAGGAGGTTGGACTTGCACGGTACTTGGTGGGCTTGAAGTTTGTGCCTCGTCCTTTGTTGCCTCCTCTTCCGGTTCAACCTGCACATCATCAACAACAAGATCATTTGGAACCGAATTAGAAATAGGTTCAAGAATTTTACCACTCCTCAAACTGATTGCTTTGACATGCTCTTTCGGATTGACTTCCGTGTTGGAAGGCAATGTACCCTTCTCCCTTTCCTTATCAAGAAGTAATTGAGTGATTTGCCCCATTTGCTTTTCAAGGTTTTGGATGGAAGCTTGTTGTCCCCTCACTATATCTTCAAGGGTGGGCTTGGTTTCGGTTGATGGAGCGGTAGTATTTGTAGCTTGGTATGGTTGTTGCGATGTATTGGTTGGTTGATTTGGTTGTCGGGATTGGTATTGGGCGGTGTTTGGATGACGAGGTTGGTATGAATTGTTTCTTTGGTTGGGGTTGGAAGAACTAGCGCCCTCAAATCCCGGTGGTACCGCCGGAGCTTGGTCGTTTGGTTGACGCCATCGGAAATTTGGATGATTCCGATTGTCAACATTGGGATTATAGTATTGTTGAGGTGGTGGTTGAAAAGCTAGCTTCCCCTTTTGATTGTCAAATCTATCACCATACGAATACAAAACATCCTCTTCCAATGTTTCTTCCGCATCGTCACTCCCACAATCCCTTGCCGTGTGTGGTCCTCCACAAAGTTGACACACTTCTTGAATAGACTTAATGGTGGATTGTCTACTAAGAAGTGTCAACCTCTTGGTGCACTCATTTGCGGTATGAGGACCGTCACACAATTGACACACATTATTTGCTAATCTTGGGTTTTGAAGTTGGACTATTTTTTTACCCATCCTAGCAACCTCCTCTTTAAGAGTACTCACCTCATCTCCATGCTTTAAAGCACCGCGTACAACTCTATGCCTTGAAGAATGCCACTCATGAGTGTTAGTGGCCGCGGTCTCTATCGCTTTGTAAGCATCGCTTGGCTTCTTATCCATTACACATCCACCGGCATTCAAGTCTAAAATTTGCCTCGTTGAAATCAAAAGACCGGTATAGAATGTGTAGACTTGGTTGTATGTATCCAATCCGTGATGTGGACACTTCCTTAAAAGCCCCTTGTATCGTTCCCATGCTTCATATAATGATTCCTCGCTTTCCTGCAAAAAATTACTAATATCATTCTTTAAACGAGCAGTTTTGGAGGGAGGGAAATACCGCATTAGGAACCGGTCAACAAGTTCCTCCCATGTTGTGATTGATTGTGGCGCAAGTGACTCAAACCACGTTTGTGCGGCTCCCCTCAACGTGTATGGGAACAAACGAAGATACAAGGATTCTTCGGGCATCTCCCGAATCTTGATCATATCGCAAACGTCCAAGAACCGTGTAAGATGCGCATTCGGATCATCGGAGTCAAGACCATCAAAAGGGCACATTTGGTTTAGGTATTGGAGATAATTCGTTTTGATCTCGTAATGTGCCGCTTGAACGGGATGGCGTATGATTGCCGACCCCGACCCGATGTTGGTCGCCTTGGAACGTTCCCTCATGGTTCGATTGTCTTCCTCCGCCATCTTGGCTTCGACTTTGGGTTCGGTTCTTTGTCCCGAAGCCTCAAGATTTTCTATTATAATTGGAGACGCGGATGGTGGTGTTGATGGTGTTTCTTGCTCAACCGAGGGTTCTCCTTCCTTTGGCTTATTTTTCCTTCGAATCAATCTCTCCGGATCCGTCAATGGCTCGGTTAGATCCGAGTGGAGATTTCGGTTCATAAACTTCTACAAGAGAAAAGGAAACCAAACGGGTAATCTCGAACAAGAATTGATAATGCAATAAAATAACGACAATGAAATTAACTTTCGGGGATAAATCCCCGAAAGGATCGCTAATATAGAAACGTTCAACCGTTTTCAAAATCACCGTTATTGTCCCCAGCAACGGCGCCAAAAACTTGATGTGCCGCTAGCACACCTTAATTTTAATTAAGAAATGGAAATAAATAAACTAGAACTAGCGGACAAATAGGCAAGTATTACCTATCGTATACTAGTATAGCTTACGTAAGTCCGGGTATCGAACTCAGGGACAATCTGGTGGAATGATGATAATAAGTCGGCGGTTAATAATTAGCTATGTATTTAAATTGGTTTAACTATGAAAAATCTAAATTAATGACTAAAGGTTTACCAAAACTACACACACGATCCTAAGGAATTGATTTCTAAGATTCTTGATAAAAGGAAACATGTAATCGAATGGGATCACTCCCCCTAGACATCGGATAAACAATTTAACGCGCAAATCGGATAATATAATAGTTATGATTACAAAGCAACAAACACACAAATCTCTAAGTTATGTTTGATACTAATTTATCATAACAACCAATATCATATCCACTCAAATCTCTTATACATGAATACAATATCGATTATTTAACGTAGGAACAATGATCATCTAGCTATATAGATCTCTCACTATAGCACAATAATCCCATAACTCACGACGTGAACACGAAAACCTCTTTTAAATGTTCAAAACTTGAGTTATGCAAATCCGAATGTTCACAACAAGTTTACGTCTTTTGAAAGATTATTTGGTTAAAAGCCAAATACATAAAATTCATGCTATATTCTCATAAACACATAAATCCCCTCTCATTATTATGAAAACACCAATTAATACTACTCTTTCACCATCTCTAGTAAAAAGATTCAACCTCACCAAAATGTTTGGTTTATCAAAAACAAATACCAACTATTTCGAACTCTCGTTATGGAAATAATAAAGTATTCATAGCAAGTTTAACAAGTCTAAACATAATAACAAGATTTTCATTCAAAATACGCAAACTTCGATATATAATCCGATTACATACAAATATAAATCATCCAATGTCCAGGGTTTGCTACCCAAATGATTACATAGCAAAACTACTCCATGCTAATGGAGCAAAATACCATCATACAATAAGCAAGCATTTCAAATATTAAGATGAACTTAAATACAAGAAAAACTCCCCTAATGACGTATGGTGATAAAGATGCAATCCTTTGAAACAAAACTCCAAGTAAATGCCTTCCTTTGCCTTCCTTCTTGCTCAAGAAATCAGGAAATAAGTGTGTGTAAAAATTGGTAAAAGTTCGTCACCATTAAATGAGCAGAATTCTCCTTTTATAGGCTGGGGAGAACTCGCCGAGTTCAAGGCCTGAACTCCCCGAGTTCATGAGTTGTCAGCTCCTGATTTGATCTCAAACAGGGTGAACTCGCCGAATTTGTTACATGAACTCGCCGAGTTCATGTGTTGTCGGCTCCCTATTTAATCTGGCAATTATCAGGAATTTTCAAAAATAATCAGAATTCAGGTGAACTCGCTGAGAATGAGTGAACTCGCCGAGTTCTTCTTTTGAGTTTGGTTCTGGAAGTGGGTGAACTCGCCGAGTATGGATAGGAACTCGCCGAGTTCTGAGCAGGTTGGACTTTCTGTTCTTGTGCGAACTCGCCGAGTTTGTGCTGGAACTCGCCGAGTTGTCTCTGTTTCAGCTCCTTTCACTTCAATTTATTCGACCAACGCCTGAAATGACAACATACACCTATAAGATCGAGTTTGGGACGAAAATCAACCAAGAAGCTATGCAAAACACGAGATATCGTCCGATAAAACATGTACAAATTGGACGATATCAACGATAGCTTCTAACTATTCACATCTTGACTAAGTACTAAGGTCTATTCAAGATGCTTCCTGCATAAAGACCCTGTTCTACACAAACATTGACCACATTCTGATAATTTTTCGCTTCAGACTCCATATGCGCGTCACACGAGATTTTATGAACGTGAAGAACGTGAAGATCATCTTTTGACAGGTTGACTAGGTGCAACGGATCATACACTCTTAGAATCACCTTTTCTTCGAGGTCTTTCCATTAATGCTTCACCTGTCTCACTTTCAACATACCACCAGTTGAGGTTTCCTAACACGTTTTGTGGCATAGGCTTCAGAGGGACTTTCTTTAAGCATCTAACTGGCTTGTAATGTATTTTCATCCATGGTCTACTAGTTAGAGGATAAATTCTTGTATGGTCCATAACTCTTTTGCCTATTCGTGGGTTTACCCTTTCAAACTTCCTAGACCTCCCTTCCCTTATGATAATCATGGAAATTATTTCAGCATAGGGATCGTCTCCGATATTAACTAGATCTTTCCACGCTAACGCCTTTATCTCAACCTTTGGCAGTGAATTGAAGTCTTTCAATATTCTCCTTAGATACTGAAGGCCATCCTTTCTCTTAATGATAAACAGCTGCAGTTCTCGGTCAAAGAACCAGCTAAGTATACTCCCGGATAGCTTTCCAGCACTTGGCACAATCATCTTTTCCTTCAATTCCATAGCCTTCTTTTCTACCCTGAACCATAACTTTTTCTGTTCTTCAACAGTCAGCTCCTTGACAAGCTCTTCAACTTGTGATTCATCATTTAAAGCTGCTTTAACAGCTTCTATGTCAATCACATTCTGTTCCACCGTTACATACGTATCAGTGATGGGATGTTGCTGAATAACGATTTCATCAGCTTCATCTTCCTCATCACCCAATACCTCATCATCAGATTTCCATTCAGGAACGTCCTCTGGTACAAACTCCCCTTCCTCCAACTCTTCAATCTCATCCTCAAAATCAAACTCTATCTCTTCTTCCTCAATGTCCATTAAAGCGTCTATCATCTCACTCTCTATGGCCTTTGAGGAACTAGCCTCACCTCCTTCAGCTCCCGACTGACTCGGCTCCCCCTGAACTTCAGCGTGCTGAGCAGAAGAAAAATCTACTGGCTCACTATCTTTTTGTGCATTGGGATCATTGCCGTCTTCGTCTTCTCTTCTCAACTCTTCAGTATCTCTGCAACTGGTCTCCCCCTGAGCTTTTAGATTTTTCATAAATTGCACGATGAGGGACCTCATAGTTCTGAGCTCTGCAGCCTGATCGGCGACAAATGTCTTCAATTCAAGATTTTCTTTGTCAATTTTTGCGTTATGCGCTTGAAGCTCCCCGACATCTTTAGTAAGTTTGAAGATTTGGACTTGCTGGAAATCCACTTTACTTTGAGCTCTGAAAACCGTTGGTTGTCTGTGAAGGTGGATGAAGTGGCTGGAATTGATGTGATAGGTGACAGAGCGATTGGTGGTGGTGGTGGTGGAATAGATGGTTGAATGGATGGCTGAGCGGATGGAATTTCAGGCTCTAAAACGGAACCAGACGAAGCTCCCTGCATAAATCTATGCCTTTTGGCCCTTTGCCTAGGCACCAACGGAGCAGTATCTCAATCTCAAAATCGGAATCGTCATCATCCGAATCTCTAGATGCTCTTTTCTCTGTCTCTCGATCACTAACCACAATTCTGGATCCAAATGTGCCTATTCTGACAGCCGGATCTTCCGTCTCTACGGCTGGTGCCTCAACCTCGATTTCCTCAACTTCCTCTGATGACGACTCTGAGGTGGTCATAGCTTGACCCTCTTCCTCATGTTGATATTCATCGATGTCACGCATCAGATCATCAAGACTAGCTGGAGGCTCCAGAATATCACCAATAAGCTCAGTAGTAATTTCTTCTTGTGCATGAGAGCCTTGAGCCCAAATTTCTTCCAGAGTTTCTACTCGGGGATCTATTTCGGGGGCAACAACCGAAGGACCCGCAACATTCGTTGAAGGACCTGCTTCCACTGACTCCTGCACCCTGCTTGTTGAAGGCCTTGAAGCCTGAGTCTGTCTTACTTGAGCTCTCTACCTCCTTCTTGGTTGTTGTGGAAGCCTTTGCTGTTGTTATTACGGCTGCTGTGGCTGAACTGTACTTCCCCAGCCCAATTCGCACCTTCGGGGGCTTCAAAATCTAGATTTACCACAACACCAAAAAGTGGTGCATCCAGTGGTCTAACCACCTCACCCCTATGGGCATTGTGCGATTGGCAATCAGCAAAAATTCGCTTGTCGATGACAGAGACACTTTGAATATCGTTCAGCTGCGGCAAGTTCGGCAAAAGATGGCGTATCAGGATCATAACAAACCTCGGATACATCAAAAATTTTCTCTTGCTGGAGCTGTTATTTGATGAACAAACTCCGCAAAGAACATCTCTGAATAACTTAACTTCTTATTGTAAATCAACGCAATCATCGCCGATTGCATCTTTGACACGATATAGTCGAATCCGGCCTTCTTTCGAGCAAAGCACACCATAAAGACATGTGCAAGATACCTCCATTGCCCTATTAGACCGCTCTTCATGTAAGATGCCTTAGCTACAACAAGGCCATACCCCATCCTCAAAAATGTTGCTTGCCTTACTTCCAAAGGAAAGTCAATAGGCCCAGCTTCTTGTTCGACTGATCCCAGCTGCAACACCCTACGCAACGTATCGGCAGAGAATACAAGGGGCTGTCCAGCGATCCTTGTCCTCAACACAGTCGGAGTCACCGTGCAATCAACTTGCAGATGATCCCAAAATTTTCTGACATAAGGCAGCACGATCTGCACATTGTGAGAAAAGGCATACGACACCCTTGAATTAGCCAAAAAGTCTACCATCTGGCGAAACGCCTGAGCTTCAGGAAGCTATGAAGACCTCCCCCTTACGGGGCAGTCCTCAGAGTCTAGGTCCCACATCATGCAACACGATATCAATCATAACTAAGATAGAGTAATTTAAGTTGCGGAATTTCAGATTACAAGTACAAACATTAGGATAAGTTTAATACAATTTTAGTACAGAATGCAGTTTTCAAATTAAACTTATAAAGGGTACCATACTAATCTAATTCATGTCATCATACAATCAAATCAAGTCTACCCAAAATCAACACATTGTCGTCTGCCAATCTTTACCAAAATGGTTGTTGAGTAGTGGTCTATGAAAACTTCAACTTGATTCTTGTAAGACCTAAGAACTAGGTCCAGCAGGTGACTTTCCTTTATCTTTGCCTGTAAAAATGTAAACAGCAACTGTAAGCAAAGCTTAGTGAGAACATAGATTTTCAGTTCACATGCATTAATCAAGCGGATCATGGGTCAAAGCGTGATATGTCTGGACTGCCGCTACAGCCACTCATGATTGAGACATAGAATTCTTAGAATCGAATGATGTTCAGCCCACGCTCACGCTTTTAGTGGAAGCTATCCACTTATGCTGGGCTAGCTACCAGCGGTCTTCATGGGGGAACATCGGAGTTTCATTACCAAGTTCAATAGAACTGGTGACATAGCTAGGTCTAGAACAATAGACCGACAAAGCTAATCATACTAAGCTGAATCAATATGTCAAAGATGCGATCAATAAGGAAAGCATAGTAATCCATGTCATGATTGCAATAATTTCATATCAATATTTGAAACGAACAATAAGTACAATGTCGTGCGAAATGATAATCAAATAGCTATCATGATCCACAGGGCATCACCGAACCATGGTGTGCACAGGTCACAATCCAGCTGAGTATGTGTGAATGTCAAATAATCTATCATCAACAATATGTCTCAAACGGAAGTCTAGCATGAAAAACTGAATATGTATAACTCACTGGTTCTGTAGTCTTTATCAAGCAAATTTAATCCTCCACCTGAGTTATCTCAGGATTTTATCTTTAATCTTTCTGAACTCTGGCTTTGCTTTTCAATCTTTAAATCTTTATTTCTTTAACTCTTTGTTCAGAATTATCTGAACCTGTCCAGAATTTATCATATCATATCATTATAAATCTTTGAAATTTCATTAACTTGATTCTGATAACTCGTAATCTTTTCAATTTTATTTTATGCCCAAATCTTGCATATGAACATCTCATATTTCGTTTAATATTGCATGTATTGGCACTAAATTATATATTTTATTAAGCCATAAAAGCATATCCAAAAAGTTAGTTGCTTAACCTAAATTTCGGATCATATAATTAGCATCCGAAATCGCACCTTTTGGGACCGACTCTGAGTGGAGGTCCGATATTCGGAACTTCGGTCGAATTCGCATGCATCCGAAAAGTCTATGGATCCGAGATTAACTCATCCAAAGTCGGGTCAAAAACGAATTCGGATCTCATCCGAACTCGCATCAAAATCGAATTCGGATCCAATACTTAGAAATTTTTAAGAGAAATTCATGGTGTTCTTGGCGACTCTCCGAGTCACCATAGCGACTCGCCGAGTTGACTTGCAGATTTGCAGGTCGACCCATTCGGGTTTTTACCAAAAATTCATCAAACTTAATTTTAATCACATGCAATTGAATCTAAGGTTAAATTATCAATTTTGGGGTGTTTTTACACTGTTTTACCCATATTAAACGCTTTAATTCATCCAGATTTGTCCAAAATGTTGAATTTTTCTCAAGAACATGAAAGTTTAATAAAACTCAGATTTTTGATTATTTTGGATGATTTAAGCTACGATTTCTGTTTCTAAATCATTTATGGGTTTCATTACATGATTTCCAACCAACATTACAAACATGCAACATAAATTTTACAGATTCATAATTCGATTTTTGAGCATTTAAACTCTTAAAATACAAAATAAAGCTTAGAAATTAATTGTATTACCTTAATATTCTTCTGATCTTTGATAATTTTAGTTAATCTCACGAATTCCTCTTCTAATCTTGATGTTCTATCAGATTTTTAGAGATTTTAGAGAGAGAGAGAGAGAGAGAGAGGTTGAGAGAATTTGAATGTTGAGAGATGATGAAAAATGAAGAAATAAAGATTTTGGGTCTTTTATTTCTAAACATTCGAATGTTGACATATTTGGTCCCTCAACATCTGATTTTCATTTAAATACAGATTTATTTTCATTTTATTGTCACTAATTTAATGTATCTTAATTAAATATTGTCATTACTTAATTAAAATTACAATACAAATAATGTAATAAATTACATTATTGAATCAAAAACAGAAATTAAGGTTAAGTCAAAAGCTAGGTTGTTACAGAATGGGCTCCACCATGCATAAACTTCGTCCTCGAAGTTTATGTTGTTTTCATAACATCTCTTGATTCCCAAGACTGATGCGAACCCTTGTGGTTTTTCCACTGGACGAGCATCATCTGTATTTCCTTATTGCGAAGCTTTTTGGTCTTAGAGTCCAGAATACATTCCGGCTCTTCAACCACTCGAAGCTTTTCATCAATTTGCACATTAACGTGTGGTATTTGAACTTCTCTTTCATCTGCTAAGCTCTTTCTCAAGTTACTAACATGGAATACAGGATGCATTCCAGATAAGTCCGTTGGTAGTTCAAGACGATAAGATTGATTTCCTATCTTTTCCACAATCTTGAACGGACCGATGAATCTTGGAGCTAACTTGTTTCGCTTTATAAATCTCACCACATTCTTCATTGGGGATACTTTCAGCATCACCCAATCATTAACTGCAAAACTAATCGATCGATGCCGATTATCACAGTATGACTTCTGCCTACTTTGAGCTTCAAGGATATTCTTTCTGACAAGTTGAATCTTTTCATGAGTCAACTGTAGAAGGTCAGGACCCGCTATAGGCGATTCACCTGTTTCGCGCCAACAGGTGGGAGTTCTGCATTTTCTTCCATACAAAGCCTCAAATGGAGCCATCTTGATCGTTGAATGATAACTGTTATTATATGAGAATTCGACCAGAGGTAAGTGGTCATCCCAATTACCACCCAGATCAAGAACGCAGACACGAAGCATATCTTCAAGAGTTAAGATAGTACGTTCACTTTGGCCAACTGCACTTGGGTGATAAGCTATACTCATTGAGATTCGAGTACCCATCCCTTCTTGCAGCGCTTTCCAAAATCTCGAAGTGAAACGACTATCACGATCAGATACGATAGATTTTGGCACACCGTGACGTGAAATAACCTCGGTGATATATATCTGCGCCAATCTATCAAGAGAGTATGTCTCTTTCATCGGTATGAAATGTGCTGATTTCGTTAATCGGTCCAGGACTACCCAGAGGGAGTCGTGTTGTCTCTTGGTTTTTGGCAACTTTGTGACAAAGTCCATGGTTATATGCTCCCACTTCCACTCAGGAACTGGTAGTGGTTGCATATTCCCGAAGGGCTTTTGGTGTTCTGCCTTAACCATTTGACATACTATGCAGCTTTCAATGAACTGACCGATGTCTTTCTTCATTCCTGGCCACCAATAATCAGCTTTCAGATCGAAATACATCTTTGAGCTGCCAGGATGAATGGATAACTTGGACTGATGGGCTTCAGATAGAGGAGTGTTGCGAATTGAACCATATCTAGGAATCCAGATTCGGTTTCCCTTGAGACATTGAAGTCCCAAATGATTCATAGACAGAATTTGAAGTTGCCCTTCAAGATTTTCAGAGCAGAGATTCTTTTCTTTCAATGCTTCAGCTTGAGCAGATTTAATGTCTTCAATGAGATCAGAAGAGAATACAATTGGAGTCCGGATAGACTTTTCTACTCAATGCATCCGCGACCACATTGGCTTTGCCGGGATGATATAGGATCTCGCAATCATAGTCCTTGATAAGCTCCAAGGACCGACGTTGTTTCATATTCAAATCCTTTTGAGTAAAGAGATGTTTGAGACTTTTATGATCGGTGTAAAGCTAACACCGAGTCCCATAGAGATAATGTCGCTAGATTTTTAATGCAAAGGTAACAGCAGCCAACTCAAGATCATGAGTTGGTGCACTTTTCTAGTAATCCTTTAATTGCCTTGAAGCGTAGGCAATGACTTTTCCCCTTTGCATGAGGACACAACCTAAGCCAGTACCAGATGCATCGCTATAAACGACGAAATCATCATTGCCCTCTGGTAAGGCTAGGATTGGCGCATGAATAAGTTTCTGCTTCAAAGTTTCGAATGCCTCTTGCTGTTTATAAGCCCATACGAAAGGTGTATTCTTTCGTGTTAGCATCGTGAGAGGCACAACAATCTTCGAGATGTCCTTAATGAATCGCCGGTAGTAACCAGCCAATCCAAGGTAGCTTCTGATCTCAGAGGCATTGCGAGGCGTTTGCCACTTCTGAACAACCTCGACTTTGGACGAATCAACGGAGATGCCCTCGCCAGATACAACATGGCCAAGGAATTCGATCTATAAAGAATCCAAAGTAGAATTTCAAGTTTCGTTTGAAACGATTAATGCTTTAAGAAATAACTCAAGACATTGTAAGATTATACCTGTCTGAGCCAAAATTCACATTTAGAAAATTTTGCGTATAGTCTTTCCTTCCTCAATAACTCTAGCAGCTGCCGTAAATGAGCAACATGATCAGCCTCCGTTTTGGAGTACATCAGAATATCGTCAATGAATACGATAACTGATTTATCCAACATTGGTCTGCACACACGATTCACGAGATCCATGAACGCCGCTGGTGCATTTGTTAAACCGAAAGGCATTACGAGAAATTCGTAATGACCATATCTTGTTCGGAAGGCTGTCTTTGAAATATCGTCATCTTTAACCTTTAGCTGATGATACCCAGAACGAAGATCGATTTTGGAGAAGTAGTTGGCTCCTTGTAGCTGATCAAATAGATCATCGATCCTGGGCAGAGGATACTTATTCTTGATTGTGACTTTGTTCAACTCACGATAGTCGATGCACATACGGAGAGTTCCGTCTTTCTTTTTAACGAATAAGACAGGTGCACCTCACAGAGATGAACTCGGTCGGATAAATCCCTTCTCTAACAGATCTTGCAGTTGCTTTGACATTTCCTGCATTTCTGCAGGCGCAAGCCTCTAGGGAGCTTTAGCGATGGGAGCCGCACCAGGAACTAAGTCAATCCCGAATTCAACTTGACGTTCCGGTGGCACTCCAGAAATGTCATCACGGAATACGTCTGGGAACTCACAGACGATCGGAATATCAGATACAGATTTCTTGCTGTCTTCAGAGGCGGATTCGGACGAGACATAACACAAGTAGGATTCGTGACCCTGTGAAAAGATACTTACGCGCTTTCTCAACAGATGTAAAACAATGAGCACCTTTACGCTTGTTGCCTTTGATCTCTAACACCCGGTCGTCTGAAGTCTTGATTCGGATAATTCGGCGGTTGCAGACGATCGTAGCCTCGTTGTTCGTTAACCAGTCCATGCCGTTGATGACGTCGAACTCTTTTAACGGAATTGGGATAAGGTCGAGATTAAACACGATGTTCTCAATGAGTAGAGTGCAGTTACGATATACGGAATCAGCCATAACGTAATTTTTACTGGCTGTCTCCGTATCGAGTATAACAGGAAGCTTTGAAGGGAACTTAGATAATCTTTGCGCAAAAGTAGTCGAAATGTATGATCGAGTTGCACCGGAATCGAATAACGCACGCGTAGGTATTTAATTTAATAAGAACGTACCGGTAACCACATCCGGGGTTTCTTTCGCTTCCTCGACAGTTATCTGGAATGCACGGGTCCTTGCAGTTGGAGTTGCGGCTGAACTTTTCATTGTAGAACCTCCAGCTGATGACTCTGATTGACCTCGATGTCCACATTTTGCATTTTGCACATCCAAGACCTCGCTTTCCGCATTTTGCACATCCAAGACCTCGCTGGGGGCACTCTTCTCTACTATGACCGATCCTGCTACATACATAACATGTGACATCGTCCGGATTACACAATCCCATATGCGATTTTTTGCATCTCTTACAGAATCGTGGTTCATTTGTAAGCGAGTAAGCTTGAATTTTCTGTGGCGAACTGTATTGCTGAGACTGCTGGGGTTGCTGTGATTGAAATTTGTTGGGCTTAAAGAATCTGCCGAATCTATGCTTCTTTGGGTTAGAAGGACATGTCGGGTTCGTTGATGCAACATAGAGCTGATCACCGTACTCTAAATATCCCCTCTCGATCTGTCTTGCCGCTTCAACCATTTCGAGATAAGAATTATACTTTATTGCGCTCATTGGGTGTCGATATCTCGGGTTAAGTCCTCCACGAAATTGGTTCATCTTTCTTTCTTTAGTAGCTACCTGATACCAGGAATAGCCACAAAGCCGTGAGAATTCGTGTTCGTACTCGTCTACGGTCTTGGTTCCCTGAGTTAATTGCATCAGTTGAACCTTCATCTTGTCTTGCTGGTCAGCAGGACAATACTTTGCGTTGAACATTTCAAGAAACTGGTCCCATTCTAGAGTCTGGATGACCTCCTCGCCATAAATACTTCTCTGGGTCTTCCACCAGGCACGGGCAGCACCCACGAACAATGCAGAAGCGTAACTCACTTTCTTTGACTCTAGGCAATCGGAGATTCTGAAGATTTCTTCAGTGTGGCTTATCCAATCCATTGCCTGGATTGGGTTGACTGTACCCTCGAAGTTAAGGGCACCGCTGGCTTTAAAATCTTTGAACATACAGCCTTTCGGCTGCTCAATTTGGACATTCGGGGTAGAGTTATCAGAATCGGATTCATCATTCTGGATTTGTTTATCTTTTCTTTTATTCTTTTTGTCAGCATGTCTTTTTGCTTCGGCCTCATCTCTTGCATGAAGTTGTTCCTTCATATTCTTGTTTTGTTCTTCTGTGTGTTGGGCTAATAGTTGTTGCATCATTTCAAACATTTGTTGAGGGGTCATGTTGTTGGGAATGTCACCTGATCCTGACATCTTTTCTGAAATTAAAATCATTTAACTATCAGTTTATAGACATAGATCTATGTACCCTTTTTCCCATCCTAACAGTCTGTACATCCTATCTCAGTTCAAACCACCTAAATGATTGATACATATGTATCGCTTCAGTTTGAGACCAAGTGTTACTCATGTAATACTTGATTCACTCAAACTATGGGCTCTGATTCCATCCTGTGAAGACCTCCCCATTACGGGGCAGTCCTCAGAGTCTAGGTCCCACATCATGCAACACGATATCAATCATAACTAAGATAGAGTAATTTAAGTTGCGGAATTTCAGATTACAAGTACAAACATTAGGATAAGTTTAATACAATTTTAGTACAGATTACAGTTTTCAAATTAAACTTATAAAGGGTACCATACTTATCTAATACATGTCATCATACAATCAAATCAAGTCTACCCAAAACCAACACAATTGTCATTTGCCAATCTGTACCAAAAGGGTTGTTGAGTAGTGGTCTATGAAAACTTCAACTTGATTCTTGTAAGACCTAAGAATTAGGTCCAGCAGGTGACTTTCCTTTATCTTTGCCTGTAAAAATGTAAACAGCAACTGTAAGCAAGGCTTAGTGAGAATATGGATTTTCAGTTCACATGCATTAATCAAGCGGATCATGGGTCAAAGCATAATATGTCTGGACTGCCGCTACAGCCACTCTTGATTGAGACATAGAATTCTTAGAATCGGATGATGTTTAGCCCACGCTCACGCTTTTAGTGGAAGCTATCCACTTATGCTGGGCTAGCTACCAGCGGTCTTCATGGGGGAACATCGGAGTTTCATTACCAAGTTCAATAGAACTGGTGACATAGCTAGGTCTAGAACAATAGACCGACAAAGCTAATCATACTAAGCTGAATCAATATGTCAAAGATGCGATCAATAAGGAAAGCATAGTAATCCAAGTCATGATTGCAATAATTTCATATCCATATTTGAAACGAACAATAAGTACAATGTCATGCGAAATGATAATCAAATAGCTATCATGATCCACAGGGCATCACCGAACCATGGTGTGCACAGGTCACAATCCAGCTAAGTATGTATGAATGTCAAATAATCTATCATCAGCAATATGTCTCAAACGGAAGTCTAGCATGAAAAACTGAATATCCATAACTCACTGGTTCTGTAGTCTTTATCAAGCAGATTTAATCCTCCACCTGAGTTATCTCAGGATTTTATCTTTAATCTTTCTGAACTCTGGCTTTGCTTTTTAATCTTTAAATCTTTAATTCTTTAACTCTTTGTTCAGAATTATCTGAACCTATCCAGAATTTATCATATCATATCATTATAAATCTTTGAATGTTCATTAACTTGATTCTGATAACTCGTAATCTTTTCAATTTTATTTTATGCCCAAATCTTGCATATGAACATCTCATATATCGTTTAATATTGCATGTATTGGCACTAAATTATATATTTTATTAAGCCATAAAAGCATATCCAAAAAGTTAGTTGCTTAGCCTAAATTTCGGATCATATAATTAGCATCCGAAATTGCACCATTCGGGACCGACTCGGCGAGTGGGTCTAGGCGACTCGGCGAGTGGAGGTCCGAAATTTGGATATTCGGTCGAATTCGCATGCATCCGAAAAGTCTATGGATCCGAGATTAACCGATCCGAATTCGGGTCAAAAACGAATTCGGATCTCATCCGAACTCGGGTCAAACCGAATTCAGATCTCATCCGAACTCGGATCTAAATCGAATTCGGATCCAATACTTAGAAATTTTTAAGAGAAATTTATGGTGTTCTTGGAGACTCGCCGAGTCACCATAGCGACTCGCCGAGTCGACATGCAGATTTGCAGGTCGACCCATACGGGTTTTTACCAAAAATTCACCAAACTTAATTTTAATCACATGCAATTGAATCTAAGGTTATATTATCAACTTTGGGGTGTTTTTACACTGTTTTCCCCATATTAAACACTTTAATCCATCCAGATTTGTCCAAAATGTTGAATTTTTCTCAAGAACATGAAAGTTTAATAAAACTCAGATTTTTTATTATTTTGGATGATTTAAGCTACGATTTCTGTTTCTAAATTATTTATGGGTTTCATTACATGATTTCTAACCAACATTACAAGCATGCAACATAAATTTTACAGATTCAAAATCCGATTTTTGAGCATTTAAACTCTTAAAATACAAAATAAAACTTAGAAATTAATTGAATTACCTTAATATTCTTCTGATCTTTGATAATTTCAGTTAATCTCACGAATTCCTCTTCTAATCTTGATGTTCTATCAGATTTTTAGAGATTTTAGAGAGAGAGAGGTTGAGAGAATTTGAATGTTGAGAGATAATGAAAAATGAAGAAATAAAGATTTTGGGTCTTTTATTTCTAAACTTTCGAATGTTGACATATTTGGTCCCTCAACATCTGATTTTCATTTAAATACAGATTTATCTTCATTTTATGATCACTAATTTAATTTATCTTAATTAAATATTGTCATTACTTAATTAAAATTACAATACAAATAATGTAATAAATTACATTATTGAATCAAAAACAGAAATTAAGGTTAAGTCAAAAGCTAGGTTGTTACAGAAGCTCACGATCCGGTGACATGACCATATTATGCTTTTGAATATAAGCTCTTTCCCCCATATCTGGACGTTAAAGTATAAGTATTTTAGAAGGGACAAAATAAAAATGAAACATTTTATTAAATTAAAATTTGTTTTATTTTGAACTTATGTAAGTTCAAAATCCAACACTTATGAATTTCTACAAGTTTGACGTTAAAATTATTCAAACATTTCGATTTTAATAACAAACTCGAATGACATGTTCGAATTTAACCTTAATTCGAGTTTAATGACATGTTCGAATTTAGGGACAAATTCGAAGCATATGAACAAACTCGAAGTCGGCACTTTCAAATCACAAATCAAAGATTTAAACCATTTTAGACTTAGAAAATTACTTTCACTAGTCCTAATAGGTTCTAATTGAAGATATTTGCCACTTATTTGATGTTTCACCAGTTAAACTTTGTGATTTTGAATCACAAAGTTCAAAACCCTTAAAACCTCAAATCTAGTCGATTTTGGCTCAGATTGAGTCTAAAACTTCCTAAATCTTGTATAATAGTGATGTTTATACCTAGATTTGGCTATAGTATCGAACACAAAGTACAAAACTTTGATGAATAGGTGAAAAACTCGAATACGATAAACTCGAAGAACAAACTCGAAGTCGCACACAGTATAAATTCAAAGTAGTAAACTCGAAGGTAGGTGACATAAATGAGTCACTGTTGACCTATATATACTAACCATCTTCGAATTTGTCTTCAAATTCGACTTTACTGACAATTTCGAATGTAACAATCGACTTTGT
The DNA here is from genome assembly GCA_020465985.1 of Centrapalus pauciflorus. Classification (NCBI taxonomy): domain Eukaryota; kingdom Viridiplantae; phylum Streptophyta; class Magnoliopsida; order Asterales; family Asteraceae; genus Centrapalus; species Centrapalus pauciflorus. The sequence continues at coordinate 461,242 of JAANYP010001347.1, forward strand.
CTTAAATTCGAATTTAACTGAAAATTTTGAAAATCTTAGAATAAAATTCAACTTTTCCAACTTTTTCATGTAACGGAAACAAATTATGCCCAATTTATTTACATTAAGCACAAGATTTTCACGCAGAGTTTGTTTATTCAACTAAAAATGCATCCTCAGTAACTTTGACCTTTTTCCTAAGAAAAATAAAATAAAATAAAATTTTGAACAAAATTTAAACTTAAACTAATCTACAACATACATACATATATATATATATATATATATATATATATATATATATATATTAAAATTTTACATCCTATACTTAACACTAACAGAATGTTTTTGGCGAGAATAGTCAAAGAAAGGTTCAATCAGATAGCGGTGTCAAATACGCACTTTCAGTATTTTACTTTCACACTTAGGAATTTTTGATTCCTTTGATTGTTTGTCATGACACACATTTCTAGACGATTGTTGGTATTATTTTCCCTTTAAACATGTTACACTTTGGAATATCCCTTGGCCTTTTTATTTATCAAGAAATTACCTTACGTGACTCATACTTAGACATACTTTTATGATCAAGGCATATACACAATGATTATAACTTTTTGGTAATGCAAATTTTCTTTAAAAGGCAAACGTCGGACACAGTTCTGTATTTACATTCAACAGAGTGTCTAAGTTTGTCTTAAAGTTTATTTTAAAGCTAGCAAGACAGCGGTGACAGGTCTGTACCGACGTACAACAAAGCGATTATGTTGCTAACTCGAGTCAAACCAGAGGCAACAGGTCTGTATTTACGTACAACAGAGTTACTTGTTTTGACTCCCAATTCAGTAACATGGTTTTTCTATTCTTTTCTTTTCTTTAAGATGTATTTGATGTTGCTATACATCCCCCAGAAAATTTGCATACGTCATTTAGAATCAATGTCTGTATGTCTCTAACATAAAAATTAAGACCATTTGGTCATACATCTAAGTTAGTGACACGTCTGAGTTTTTCTTGAATATTTTATTAGCCTTGAGACTCCCTATGTGTATTATGCCTACCAACATATCAAACTAGATAATGTATAAAACTTACAATTTTAAGGTGCATTATGTGTGAAAGCTTAACACTTAGAGATTGTAATGACTGTGCTAATTTTCATCACTTTGAACCTATGTATCTAAGACTTAACTCATTTTCTGATATTCTCTTTTGTTTTTGAACTTTTTATGGATTTTCTCTTTTTCTTTTGTTTTTCATGAATAAAAGTAGGAAAATAAACTAACCTATTGACTTCCTACAAAAGAAAATAATTTCTACTTAGCTACTAAACTTACTATAAAAAGAAAGAAATTCTACTGCTATAAAAAGAAATAAACTCTAGTAAGGTCAATTTACTCTGGATTACGCATTCCGTTTACTTGAACTAAATATTCGGCCTCGCACGTAGACACGGCTACCGAAGTATGTTTCTTGCATTGCCAGGATACGAGCCTCCCTCCAAGGAACTGACAACCTCCAGTTGTTGATTTGCCATTCAAGCTGCATCCTCCATAGTCTGAATCCGTGAATGCCTCCAATTCCAGATCACCTTCCGCGTGATATCAAAGTCCCAGCTTTGGTTTCGACTTGAGGTATCTCAAAATCCGCTTCACAGCTTTCATGTGCATCTCTTTTGGATAAGCTTGAAACCTAGCACAAATACACACATCAACCATTATATCAGGTCTAGAAGCAGTTAAATACATAAGTGACCGAATCATGGCCCGATATAACGTCGGATCCACATCGGTATCACTTTCTGTACCTCGTCCGAGATTATGATTCACTTGAATCGGCGTGCTGAAGTGAGCTGTCAGCTTGGTTCCTTCCATCCCGAAGCGCTCTAAGATGTCGTAGACATACTTCGTCTGATGAATAAACATGCCCTCCTTCCTCTGTTCGACTTGCAAACCCAGAAAGAAATTTAACTCACCCATCGCACTAATCTCAAACTTAGACTTCATCACCTTTTCAAAGTCTGTGCACATCTGCTCGTCTGATGACCCGGAAATGGTATCATCGACGTACACTTGTACCAAGATGAAATGTTCAACTTTTCTTTTCACAAAAAGAGTACCATCTATTCTCCCTTTTTCAAACCCGTTGTCTAAAAGATGATAAGATAGAGTCTCGTACCACGCCCGCGGTGCTTGATGTAATCCATACAGAGCCTTATCTAATCGATACACTCTATCTGGATATTTCGGATCTTTAAACCCGGGCGGTTGTTCCACATATACTAGTTCCTTCACCTTCCCATAAAGAAACGCACTCTTTACGTCAAGTTGATAAACCTAAAAACCTTTGAAGGATGCAAAAGCTAGAAACAAACGGATTGCTTCAATTCTTGCCACTGGCGCGAATACTTCATTGTAATCGATTCCTTCCTCTTGGTTGAAACCCTTTACCACAAGCCTTGCTTTGTTGCGAGTGACTATACCCCGATCATCTCTCTTGCACTTCAAAACCCATTTGGTTCCTATTGCAACTTCTCCTCGAGGTAACGGAACTAACTCCCACACTTCAAGTTTCCCAAACTGTGACAGTTCTTCCTACATCGCTTCAACCCAAGAGTTATCTTTTAGTGCTATCTGCATATTCTTCGGCTCTACTTGCGAGATGAAACATGAGTAGAGGCAAGTATGAAAGGCTTCAGAGTCATTGACCATCGACAACAACACCGTGTTGTTATTCAAACTACTCCTAGTCCTCTCACCAGCATTAAGATTTCCTATGATACTCTCAATAGGATGATTCTTATTAATCCTAGATGCTTCTATCTCGTCAATCCTAAGATTATCTCCCAAATTTGATCCTATCTCTCCTAACAGGGGAAAGACTTCAGACTCTACATTTTCTTCCTCATGGACACTGTCTTCAGAGTTAGAACTTGTTGTCTGATTTTCGTTTGTAGGCATTTCAGAATCATTTTCTGCTGGAGATCTATCTTCAGTTGTAGTAGGGTCGGATGTTGATTGAAAGGTGGTCCCCGGAAAACTTTGACCCTCGTCATTCAAATTTAATGACGACAAGTCCTGTTCAATTGTACCTGCATCTCCATCCAAAGGAATGTTAAATGATTCAAACAATTTGTCATAATCAAAAATCCATTCCGGACCAGTTTGGGGTTCATGTGTTTAAATTGTGACATCAATGTTATACACAATCTCTACTGTACCATTTGATTTGTTAAAAACCCGTTTGTTTGGTGAGTTCGGCACATAACCTAGGAAATATAATTCGTCAGTCTTTTCACCAAACTTAGGTTGATGTATTGTTTTCATTAACGTACATGGTACCCCAAATGGTTCTAAGCCAGTTAAATTCGGTGGCCTTTTATTCAAAACTTCATAACAGGTTTTGTTCAATGATTTGACAGTAAGGACCCGGTTTTAAACATGGCACGCGGTATTCACTGCCTCCCCCTAAAACATGGTAGGAAGCTTTGAATCCGAAAGCATGGTCCTTGCTTCCTCAATCAAAGTTCTGTTTTTCCGTTCTGCCACCCCATTTTGTTGTGGCTCATACGGTGCACTAAATTGATGCATTGTGCCCTTTGATAGGCAATATACACCAATAACTGTATTTTTAAACTCCGTTCCGTTATTCGCGTCCCGTATGAGTTTTCCAGTTGGTCTAAGAACCCGATGAGTTTTGGCAGCCGTCTCGTCCTTTGTACCTAAAAAGAAAAGCCAAGAAAAACGTGAGTAATCATCAGTAATAAGTAAACAATACCAACTACCACCTATGCTCCTTTTGTTGATTGGTCTGAAGAGGTCCATATGCAACAAATTGAACGTGACAGCTATTGAATTTTGAGTCTTGGACTTGTGTGCTTTCTTGTGTTGATTTCCTTTCTTGCACGGTAGACACTTGTCCTCGAACTGAAAACTCTTCATGGGTACACCTTGCACTAATCCATTTTTCGTAATGTAGTTCATTTTTCTTAGGTGCTAGTGTGTCATGCGTCTGTGCCATAAAACCGATTCAGTCTCCGAAGATTTTGATAGTAGACAAATTGGTCCCATCGAAGATTCCGGCTTGTTCATGTCGAGCATGTGCAGGTCATTCTTCCTTGAAGCCCTCATCAGTATCCATTCTTCAGGTTCTTTGAATCCCGGTTTCAGCACTAACGCCTCAGTATCAGTGAAAAGTATCGAGTTCTTCTTATCACAGATTTGAGATACACAAATGAGATTGTGAACCAGTTTATCAACGTGATAAACTTGATCCAGTTTGATAGTCCCATCAGTGACCACTCCAGTACCGATGATATTTACTCCCTTATTTCCAGCGAACGATACAAATCCCCTATTCCCTCCCTTGAAGTCTGCGAGTAGACTTCTTTCCCCTGTCATGTGCCTGGAGCAACCATTGTCGACGAACCACTTGTTGTTTGGACCTATAGTTATCTCCTGCACATGAAAGAAAAGAGGTTAGTTATCACGGGGAACCCAAGCTATGACTGACTTGGTAATACCATTCTCAACCACATACTTGAACTCTTTCAAATACCCATCTCTCCTTTCAGGTGACTTGGGTTTTTGATTTAGAACTTGTTGTGGTGCAGAGTGATTTAAGTTCACTCTCGGCCTTTGTGTAGGCATTTGCTGTGGAGCTGGTTGCACAGTTTTCTCGATATGATGAGAACTACTAGTGCTTGCAACACTTGTAGAAGGCTTATGTTGTTTCGGCTTTCCAGTTTTAGATGTAGAGTCTACATTCCTATGTGGACAACTAGAAGCAACATGTCCCCTTTCATGACATCTAAAGCAAGACATTTTGTCAATTGACTTTCTATGCGTGCCCTTTGACTTAGGTGTCTCACTAGTGTCTGGTTCTTTTGTCTCAACTATAGTGACTGGTTCCTCCTCTTGATCATTAAAGTCAATTTTGGCTGGTCCTACAGGCTTATCAATAGAGGATGGCACAAATTTGAACTTCTTAATATTGACATTATTACTAGTCACCTTTGCATCTTTATCCTTAACAATTTCAGACACAGGTTCATGTATTTCCTCTGATTCTACCGGTTGTTCAGTTTTCTCCTAAGGTTGAGGTACATAGTTATCATTGAAAGATGGAGGACTCTTATTATACCCTAAACCTACAGGTTTCTTAGACTGACGTTGTGCATCTAAGATCTTCCCTAGGTTCAGTGATGAGTTCCTAAACTTTTCCAGTTTACTATTTGCCTCAGCTACCTTTACCTTAGATTCAGCTAGCTCTACTTCTTTGATTTTAAGCTCTTTGGTTAATGCCTCAACATGCTCGTACATTAGTTCTAATCTAACACATTGTTCACTCAGCTTGTCCTTTAGAACTATAACATCTTGTGCATCTGCCTTAAGCTTATTCCTCAGGTCTTCCTTTATATCTAATAAGCTAGCGTTGTCTGATTTTAAGCATACATTCTGAGCAGTTATAGTTTGATGTGATTCTAGTACTAAGTTTAATCTGTCGTTAGACGTAGCACACAAAGTACATAAATCACGGAAAATTGAGAAAATCAGAATTACCTTGGCGTGATCAGATTCCACATTGGCCATCTCTGTGGCGAACTCCAGAATTGTCTGATCTTCTGACTTTTCTACCAACATCGGACTGATATCATGCTGATTGATGTCCCCTGTCTTTTCCTCTGCTCCATCACTTCCAGTCTCGGTTACTTCAGCCATAAAGGCTCTAGCATTCGACTCTGGATGTGTACACCAGTCATATGTTCCATCAAGCTGTCTGTCTGATGTGACATTTGATAACAGACCAGCTATATTAGCCTGACTGGTTGAACTACCGGTAGGTATCTCCCTTGAGATTGATTCTGATACTGGTTCTGGTAGTTTTCTACTTTCGGTGTCTGACACTCTCTAGCGAAGTGTCCTAACCCTTGGCAGTTGTAATACTTAACCTTGGACTTATCAAACCCAATCTTATTGTTACTAACGTTGAGGTTTCTGCCCGTCCTCTTGATGAACCTCTTGACTCGCTGAGTCACCATGGCCAGTTGCCATTGTAGATCCATCTCCTCTAAGTCATCAGGATCTACCTGATCGTAATCCTCATCCCAAAGCGCATGATCGTAAATTTTGCCTTGAACGCAATGGTCGTAGGCGGCCACAGATTCAGATGGTCTTCAGCTGATTTTGCGCTCATAGGCATCTTTGAATACCCTTGAGATGTAGATGTAGATGTTGCCTGAGTTTGCTTTTCTTCTCGTCTAGTAAACCCTAGGAAAGCCCGACTCACTGAGTCTTCTGATTCAACCGGTGTCGATGTCTCACCCGAAAAGAAGGCTATAGCCGTCTTCACATCAGTTGCCCCTGAAGATTTGGACTTCCCAAAGTACATGTCCGGATCCTGTACTTGTTCATAATCCCTTTCCTTCTTCAGCAATTCAAAGTGATAGGCCCTCAGCGTTCCGATAACATTTTCCAGAGTTAGAGTATAGAACTTGTCTTCATCATGCTTTATTAGAGCCACATACATCTCCCATTTGGCCGGTAAAGCTTCCAGAAGCTTCACAATCTTCTCTGTCTCTCTATACTCCACATCATGGTTGTCTAACTCAGTCAGTAGGTGATAGAATCGAGTAATGGTCTCATCCAGCTTTTCGTTCTTCAGTGCTTTGAAGATCGCGAACTGCTGCTTGTGCATTTCCATTCTATTTTGCCTCACCCTCGGGTTACCTTCACATCATTTCTCCAAAGCATCCCACAACTCTTTTGTTGTTTTCTGATTGCGGAAAGTGTGCAAGATCTCCTGCGGTAAAACCATTCTAATGATAGCGAATGCCCTCGGCTTCATAAAGTTTCTTATCATCGTCCTTCATTTTTGAATATGATAAGACTTGTAACAACCTAACTTTTAGCCAGTCATGTAATGCTTCAATTTTGAGATAATAATATAATTTTATTATATTATTTATGTTGCAATTATTAAATAAAATATGAAAATGAAGTAAGTAAATATGATTTTAAATTATATTTATGATAACATTATTGAGTAAAATAAAAGAGATGTAAAATACAAAAGTTAAATGGGTTAAATACACAAATGGATAAAATGAGATATATAAACTTAATAATGACCATTTAAAATCACATTTAAGTGATTTACTCTCTCTCTCTCTAATCTCTCTCTAAAGTATACGACTACATCAAGATTTCATCAAAATATCCATAAATTGTGTATTAATTGGAGAATCAAGGCAAGGAGGAGTTACAATTAGCAACAATCAACAACAAACAACAAGAATTTGAGGTAACAATTAAATTTCGAAATATATGAAGTTTGGTTCGGTTTTGTGTATAACCGAAATCAAGAATTAAAGTTATGAATTTTTATGTTGCATGTGTAAAATTATGAAAGATTATGATGAATTGAAGTATATAAATGAAACAGAAACAAGAATTAGTAATCAGATTGTTCAAATAATGAAGAAATCAGAAATTTTGTTAAAAAAATTGTGTTCTTGGCAAAAAGTGTGTAATTTGGATGATTTTGATAAATTTATGATGTTTTTGATAAGGAAAATAGTATAAAATCAACCAAATAATGATAATACAACTTTATGTTAAGTTGCATGTTACTGAAAATGAATTTAGAAAGATTTTAGTAAAAATCCGTAAGAACACAAGAAGAACACCAAGAACAAATTTCTGGAAAATATGAAGACACGGGATCCGAATTCGGATGAGACCGAATTCGGATGAAGCCCCATTTCGAATCTATACTTCGGACAAAATATTTAAATTCGGATGGTGCCTAATTCGGATTCAGCACCATTTCGGATGAAATACCATTTCGGACGGAAGGTGGTCCGAACTCGGATGACCCGAGTTCGGATGGCCCATTTCGGATGGTGCTAGTTCGAATGAATCATTTCGGACCAACTTCGGATGGCCTATTTCGGATGACCTAGAACCAAATCAGGATGATCCGAATTCGGATGGTCCGAATTCGGATGGTCCTAATCCGGATGTGGTTTTTATGATTCAAAATATAAACAACAGAATTTCTTATATAAATATGAATGATCAGATTTCAGAAATGTAACTTTATAAGACTTTGAGATTATTACTGACAAAGAATAGAAAGATTCTGATAAGATTTAAGAGATTGATGATAATATGATCAAAATATAAGATTGTGAGATCAAAGACCAACGAATGAATCTTGAGCATAAATGATGAACACTGAATATATATTATTCAGATGATATAAGAGCTAATAAATATCAGAAATGATATTAATAACAGATTGAGCAACGAGCAAAATGGCGAGCATCTGAAAGTCTGATATAAGTCAGATAGTGGTTCTATCCACTACAGATTGTGAGCAACAGAGCCAGAGCCAGAAACTAAAAGAGCACAAATAGCAAGTAACAGTGAGTTGTAGATTTCATTTTAACTGCATATTATGTGAATTGAGACTTTTGTTGCATGATTCTGATTTATTTGACATTCTGATCTTGAGCTTATTGATATATTGTCATAGTATATTTACTATGATTTGTTGAGCTGAGTATTTCTTCTTCTAGATTCGATTCTTTGACGAGTCACTTGATTGTTAAGCTTAACACCATCACTATTGCTCAGTGTTGGGTTAATGTTAGGCTTATGATGGGCTGATTTACGTGATGAAAGCACAGAGGGTAGCTAGAGCTGAGCATTCCGATGATATCCATATAGAGCTTTTACTGGTAGCTAGCCCAGTACGTGGCTGATCCCCACTAATGATGCGTGTGTATGGATTTATCATCATCCGAGCATTCCTTATGAATTTTGTCTAAAAGTCTCAAGAGCAACAACAGTTTTATAACTGGGAGCTGAGCAAATCCGCGCATCAAAAGAGCATTAATTGGCCAATGACCCTTCGAGATTGAGCTGTGCATGAGCCTAGTGCAGTGCATATAGAGCTGAGCCGTGCATGAGCCGAGTGCAGTGCATGTGCTTCCGCGTTCATAATTGCATGTTAAATGTGAAATTCTACATTCTCACTAAGCAAATAAGCTTACCCGTTGTTGCATTATTTTTCAGGTAAAGGCAAAGGATTGGCTGGACCTAGTTCATAGGTCAGGACTTTGAAAGAGCTTGAAGTGCATTAGAACCTGTTCCAATACCTTGGTACTTGATTAAAGATAGAGCTTTGGGGTTTGGGTTAGTTTACATTTGTGATTTGATGTAATAGTCTAGATATTTGTACCTTGCTACTTAAAATTCTGTCTCTGTTTGTAATTAATTTTATTTCCGCAATTGTAAATTTTATCTTAGTTTCTTGATTGATATTGCATTGCTACTGGGCCTTGACTTGAGACCTTTGAGAAATAAGAGGGTCTCACAGGATGGTATCAGAGCAATATTTTGAGTGAATAATTGTATTACGTGTAATACATGATCTCAAACTTGTGCAATGCTATAGTATCAATCATGACAGGATGGCTTGAACTAAGATAGGTTTCAGAGACTAGTAGGATGGGGCATGAAAGGGTACAATGTGCTAGGCTAATGTTCTAAACATTTAGTGATTTGAATTTCAGAGCTATGTCAGGAGAAGGTGGACCATCAGGTGGCATGACCCCAGAGCAAGTCCTGGAAATGATGCAACAACTAATAACCCAGAATAATGAGCAACAAAACAAGTTTATGCTAGAGCAAATTGAATCAATAAAGAAAACTGAAAAGAGAAATAAACATTAAAAGAAGCAAACTGAACAGTCAAGCGAATCGGAATCCGATAATGAGCACGTCAATAAGCGAGTTGTGCAGCCAAAAGGCTGTAGATTCAAAGACTTCAAAGCGAGTGGTGCCTTAACGTTTGAAGGCACAGTAGATCCAATACAAGCGTTAGATTGGGTAAGTCATACTGAAGAGATCTTCAGTATCTCAGAATGTCTGGACAGCAATAGAGTTAAGTTTGCTACAGCACTGTTCGTTGGAGCTGCTAGAGCCTGGTGGAAAACACAAAGAAGCATCTATGGTGAGGAAGCAATTACGACATTGGATTGGGAGCAGTTCTTAGAGATGTTCAACGCCAAATACTGTCCAACGGATAAACAAGACGAACTCGAGATGCAGTTGATGCAATTGAAACAAGGAACTAAGACCGTTGATGAATACGAGCATGAGTTCTCGAGACTTTGCGGCTACTCGTCATATCAAGTAGCAATGGAAGAGCGTAAGATAAACCGATTCAGACTGGGTCTGAATCCAATATATAGAAGACAAATAAGCAGCATAAAGTTCACGACGTATCTCAGTATAGTGGAAGCAGCAAGAATGGTGGAGCAGGAATTCACAGATTCTAGTTGTGAACCCGTTATGATGGCTATAAGTCCTACATGTCCATCTCCACCTAAGAAACAAAAATCCAGTAGATTCTTCAGTTCATCAAAGTCCAGTCAGTAGCAGTCACAAGCATCCTCTACACCTCAGAAGACTAGAGATTATTCCATACAGTCAGGAGCACGACCGTGTAAACGTTGTAACAAATTTCATAGCGGACGCTGCAACCCTATAGATGTGACCTGTTACACTTGCAACCGGATTGGACATGGAAGCGATGAGTGCCCAGAAAGAAACGACGTATGCTACAACTGTGGTGAGCGTGGACATTATGCCAAACATTGCCCAAATACACGCGTGCTTATTAATCAGGAACAACCAGTTGACAGAGCAATCCAACAGGGTACTACAATGATGCCAACAGCTAAGGCGCGAGCTTTCCACATAACTGCTGAAGATACAGAGGAGACACCAGAGACGCCAAAAGACCTCAATGGTAACTAATAATAAATTCTTAAATGCTAAAATGATTTAAATCTGTTAACATCAGAATTCTAATTCCAAAGTAAATATTGAGATAACTGTACAACTCTGTCATCGATAATGAATAATGCGGATGACATATGGGTCGTATCAGTTGAAGTTATATACTAGTACATTTCCGATCAGAAATTATACCTATAAACAATATAGGTATTGTAATCTGAATCATGTATGATTCAAAACCCGAGAGAAATTGAAATTTGATCCTAAACACAAGCTACTTCGTAAATCCTTGTAATCTAAATGATTACAGCGTGTCTTATAACGGGACAGAGGTAGAAGTTGCTAATTAAATAATAATAATAAAACCTATTAAGAAGATGATCTTTGAACCAAATTGTTAAACACCCAATGACAACTTGAATTGAAATCAAAGAAGTCAGAGGCACAAAGCGAGAGTGATAAAGAAATAGATTGAGATATTCGTGAAAGTCAAGCGATTAGTTATAAATGACCAATGAAAATGCCGTCAAATACCAAAATAAATGTAAGCATGGATTCTCATTATGTCGACGCGAGACTAGTGAGATATCTAATATGGAATTCCTATTCCATCTAACTGCATATAAAATAAAAAGCTTCTACCAAAAAAGAGTGAAATGATCTTAAATTCAGAGATTCATCAATGAGAAGTCAAAACATAAGTCTATACATATAATTAAACAGAATCAAAGATTATTGTTTTGTCGAAGCCTCTTGACCGAATTGCACAGTGAAACAATAGAGGAAGGCGATGACGATAAAGTAGAAGATGAGTTAAATGGTCGTGGAAACGGTTTTAGAACACTGGTAACTCGAGATCTGACTTCAATAATAGAATCTGCCGTCATGTCTAATGAATCACACCGAGAAAGCCAAAGTAAATTATTGATTTCTATCAACTTGTTCCTTAGAATTCGATTCCGTATAATATTTGTTTTCTATGTTGTTAATATTCCTACTCGCTGGAAGATTCTAAAGCGTATGATCTCTTCAAGATCGAGATCATAACTGACTTGTTTGAAATATCCATCAACCGCTGAAACCGTTGCGAAGAAGATGAGGACGATTGTAACTCCAAATTTGATTTTCTGTTCGAACTCCTGTTTTGATTGTTAAAGCTCTAAATACAACATTTCAACATTTTTGCCTCGATTTCTCATACTTGACTTCTAATCACTCTATCATCTTGGAGTATTTTGCTACTCGAGAGACTGATCATGTAAAAGATTTAGCGGATATTGCAGCACAATTGAAGACCAAGGTAGGTGAAGTGGAGTCGTTACACCAAGAGTTGACTCCGATTGTAGTGCCAAAGGATAGATTTCATTTGTTTAATAGAGCAAAGAAAATTTTTAAGTCTTCACAACAAGTCAGCACAAATCAGACATAAGTTAAACGATTGATGGTGATAACAACATCAATAAAAGATGTACTTCTTAAAGTACAGATATCAGATTCCCAAAAGCTCTACAGCAAGTTCCAAAGGAAAATGAAAGAGAAATATGAGCTAACTGAGATAGATTGAGCTGCAAGCTGAATTGAATGAGATATAAGGTTAAATCTCAAAAATCCATAGCAAATGAAAATTTTGCAATAATAAAGATGAGAGATTTAAAAGCCATAACTGGCTCAAGATCAAGCAAAAGAAAGATATGAGCTAATTATTACAATAAGATGCTAGCTGAATAGATTATTGCGTAAAGCATAAAGCTCATATATGAAGAGTATGAATAAAAAGTCAGAATTCCTAAAATGATCAAGCAAGTGAAATAATGAATCAAATATGAAACTCTGAAGAGAAATTTGAGTTTCCTGTGCTTGAGAATCTCAAAGAAATGAAAGAAATGAAATACAGTTGGTGCTCGTTCAGTGGAAACACCACAAGGGTTCGTATCAGTTTTGGGAATCAAGATATCATAAAAGCTATCTGTCCAAATCTGTTCGAACATAGCTAACTTCGGGGACGAAGTTTGTGCGTGGTGGAGCCCATTCTGTAACAACCTAACTTTTAGCCAGTCATGTAATGCTTCAATTTTGAGATAATAATATAATTTTATTATATTATTATGTTGCAATTATTAAATAAAATATGAAAATGAAGTAAGTAAATATGATTTTAAATTATATTTATGATAACATTATTGAGTAAAATAAAAGAGATGTAAAATACAAAAGTTAAATGGGTTAAATACACAAATGGATAAAATGAGATATATAAACTTAATAATGACCATTTAAAATCACAATTAAGTGATTTACTCTCTCTCTCTCTAATCTCTCTCTAAAGTATACGGCTACATCAAGATTTCATCAAAATATCCATAAATTGTGTATTAATTGGAGAATCAAGGCAAGGAGGAGTTACAATTAGCAACAATCAACAACAAACAACAAGAATTTGAGGTAACAATCGTTTAAATTTCGAAATATATGAAGTTTGGTTCGGTTTTGTGTATAACTGAAATCAAGAATTAAAGTTATGAATTTTTATGTTGCATGTGTAAAATTATGAAAGATTATGATGAATTGAAGTATATAAATGAAACAGAAACAAGAATTAGTAATCAGATTGTTCAAATAATGAAGAAATCGGAAATTTTGTTAAAAAAATTGTGTTCTTGGCAAAAAGTGTGTAATTTGGATGATTTTGATAAATTTATGATGTTTTTGATAAGGAAAATAGTATAAAATCAACCAAATAATGATAATACAACTTTATGTTAAGTTGCATGTTACTGAAAATGAATTTAGAAAGATTTTAGTAAAAATCCGTAAGAACACAAGAAGAACACCAAGAACAAATTTCTGGAAAATATGAAGACATGGGATCCGAATTCGGATGAGACCGAATTCGGATGAAGCCCCATTTCGAATCTATACTTCGGACAAAATATTTAAATTCGGATGGTGCCTAATTCGGATTCAGCACCATTTCGGATGAAATACCATTTCGGACGGAAGGTGGTCCGAACTCGGATGACCCGAGTTCGGATGGCCCATTTCGGATGGTGCTAGTTCGAATGAATCATTTCGGACCAACTTCGGATGGCCTATTTCGGATGACCTAGAACCGAATCCGGATGATCCGAATTCGGATGGTCCGAATTCGGATGGTCCTAATCCGGATGTGGTTTTTATGATTCAAAATATAAACAACAGAATTTCTTATATAAATATGAATGATCAGATTTCAGAAATGTAACTTTATAAGACTTTGAGATTATTATTGACAAAGAATAGAAAGATTCTGATAAGATTTAAGAGATTGATGATAATATGATCAAAATATAAGATTGTGAGATCAAAGACCAACGAATGAATCTTGAGCATAAATGATGAACACTGAATATATATTATTCAGATGATATAAGAGCTAATAAATATCAGAAATGATATTAATAACAGATTGAGCAACGAGCAAAATGTCGAGCATCTGAAAGTCTGATATAAATCAGATAGTGGTTCTATCCACTACAGATTGTGAGCAACAGAGCCAGAGCCAGAAACTAAAAGAGCACAAATAGCAAGTAACAGTGAGTTGTAGATTTCATTTTAACTGCATATTATGTGAATTGAGACTTTTGTTGCATGATTCTGATTTATTTGACATTCTGATCTTGAGCTTATTGATATATTGTCATAGTATATTTACTATGATTTGTTGAGCTAAGTATTTCTTCTTCTAGATTCGATTCTTTGACGAGTCACTTGATTGTTAAGCTTAACACCATCACTATTGCTCAGTGTTGGGTTAATGTTAGGCTTATGATGTGCTGATTTACGTGATGAAAGCACAGAGGGTAGCTAGAGCTGAGCATTCCGATGATATCCATATAGAGCTTTTACTGGTAGCTAGCCCAGTACGTGGCTGATCCCCACTAATGATGCGTGTGTATGGATTTATCATCATCCGAGCATTCCTTATGAATTTGTCTAAAAAGTCTCAAGAGCAACAACAGTTTTATAACTGGGAGCTGAGCAAAAGTCGCGCATCAAAAGAGCATTAATTGGCCAATGACCCTTCGAGATTGAGCTGTGCATGAGCCTAGTGCAGTGCATATAGAGCTGAGCCGTGCATGAGCCGAGTGCAGTGCATGTGCTTCCGCGTTCATAATTGCATGTTAAATGTGAAATTCTACATTCTCACTAAGCAAATAAGCTTACCCGTTGTTGCATTATTTTTTCAGGTAAAGGCAAAGGATTGGCTGGACCTAGTTCATAGGTCAGGACTTTGAAAGAGCTTGAAGTGCATTAGAACCTGTTCCAATACCTTGGTACTTGATTAAAGATAGAGCTTTGGGGTTTGGGTTAGTTTACATTTGTGATTTGATGTAATAGTCTAGATATTTGTACCTTGCTACTTAAAATTCTGTCTCTGTTTGTAATTAATTTTATTTCCGCAATTGTAAATTTTATCTTAGTTTCTTGATTGATATTGCATTGCTACTGGGCCTTGACTTGAGACCTTTGAGAAATCAGAGGGTCTCACAAGACTCTTTGTCGTCCTACAACCTCTGCCTTCGGTGGAATGTATCCCACATCTATACAGATCCACATCCGCATATCATTAAATCTTGCGAAGTCGGCGAACCTATCCTTCCACCAATAATAGTCCTCTAATTTCATCAGCTTAGGTGGAGAATTTTCTTTTCCGACCTCGTGATCCATCTCAATAAACCTCTGTAGACTTTTCATTGTTTTCAAATATTTTTGAATTTAAACAAAATTAATTTAATTCGGAATTAATTTAAATTAAGTCTTTCGAATTTGAGTAAATTCGAATATAATTAATTTTAAATTTGTTTGGAATTAAATTCGAAATTATGTTTGAAATCCAACTAAATTCGAAATTAATGTAAAATTCGGAGGTTTTATTAAACTCGAATGTCCTATATTCGAATTTATACTAAATTCGAATTCTGAGCAGAATCGAAATGGCCAAACTCGAATCAACCCTAAGGAACTTCGAAAGGAGCGTATTTTCTGACAAACTCGAAAGATGAGCAAACCCTAATACCTCCTTGATAAACTCGAGCGCCGCAAGTTCGAAAAACGGCTAATACTTCGAGTTTTTCAAGTTTTCAGATTAAACCACTATTTTTACGAGTAAAAATAATGATTTTGATCAAAAACTTGAACTAATACAAAGTATTTCCCGATATCTTACTTGATAAACTCGAAAAACCTCCAAAAACGTGATTTTAACCGTCCAAAATGTCAAGAAACCACAGATGTTCCTTAGCGAACACGAAGAACACCAACGAACACCAAATGGCTTTGATACCACTTGTAAGGTCTTGACTCTACGGATCTATCTCGACGCGACACCTTCCAACGAGTGTGGAATCCTTGTTAGCGGCTTGACGGTAAGATCACACACACCAAAACACGGAGACTACCACAGTGATAGACGAATGACTTAGAACGCCCCTACACGATGATTCTCTCTAAAACAACTCTCTGAAAACATGCAAGTTCGAGATCGCCTCTGCTAATCGCTCTGATAAACGTATGCAAAAGTCCTATAATTAATCGAATTAACCCTTAATTATACTGACAGATTCGAGTTTGTCTAGGACAAATTCGAATCTGGCCCAAGGCCCATTCGAATTTGTCCTCAATGACAAAATCGAATTTACTCTAAATTCGAACCTCTACATTCAAACTTATGTTTGAACTTATGTTTTATCTTATGTTTGAATTTATCTTTGAACTTTATGTTTGAACTTCTTGTAATGCATTACACCAAGTTCAAACATACAAACAATCAATATCGAACACACATAATCAAACGTATATCAAACGCTTGTTGATGTTCAATGTTATGTAGATAGACTTTTACAAAATGCTATCTATACATCGACTGCTATCGTCACACAGGATGTACTTACAGAAGAAAAGTCAAAATGACCTCTTGGGTGTACAAAGGAAGGTAATGGAAGCTGTTAATGAGTTTATGATTGGTAAAGTGGATGAAAGTGAGCGAGGTTCACAGGTCTGAGTGACCAAAACACAGCCTGTATACTCATCAGCTAAAGCCCAATTCCACTTTGACAATATGGCAAGAAAGAAGTTCTTTGATGTTGCAGACAGAAGATTTGCCAAGGAAACAATTGTCAAAGCTGTCCCCATGTCAAGAAAAGGTCAATAGGGGAGACATCAAATTACACGGCACGGTGCTAATGGTTCTGAATTAGAAGCCAATGAATCCACTGATGTTGCATTCATGGGATACAGAGAATGGTTGAACTTGTTGTTGCCCTGAGTAGATCCAAATTGGAGACTACTAAAGCTATTAGGGCATATGTCAAGAACCTGATGGAGAAAGTAAAAGACCTGGGCCTGATCTCTGAAGAACTGATCAAGGGTACCTCACAAGTGGAACCCAAGATCAAGCCTAGTAGACAAAAGAAGGATAAAGAGCTTGAGGAGCCGATCATAATGATTGAACAGGGTATGTATGTTGTTGAAATAAGGGGAAACGATCATAGCCTACCCAAGGATGTTGAACCTGAAGAGGGCATATTTATTGAACAACCTGAACTAGGGGTATTCTTTGTGGACCCTTTGTCAAAGAAAATGTGCTTCCAGAGAGCTTCAGTACTTCATAAGGCTGGTCTTTAGCAAGTCACTGCCTTCAGAATGTCAAATGCTTTTGAACAGCATGCAGGATGGAGAGTCATCATTTGGGAACAACTTAAGGTCTTCTATGAATGAGGAGAACTTGAGAGTCATGACTTTATGTTCCTAAGGAATGGGATAGAAGAAATTGATTCCGCTATTGAACATGCTTACAAGAAGGCTGAACAACAACAACAACTTCATGGTCCATCTACGAATGAGTAGATGAAGAAAGGAAGTTGTCCATTAGTTGGACAAGCTTGCCATTATTTTCTCCCAACTTCAACAGTCCAAATGTGTTGAAGTTCTCTTTGTACATTAATTGTACTTTCTTACATTTGTTGTAATCTATTTCAATACATTAGTTGTACTTATGTAAAAACATGTGTTGTTTGAATCAATGATAGGACTGTATTATTGCGTGTTTTCAGTAGTTTTAAAGGCTCATATAAGTATTTTCACTTCGTAACTGTTGTACTTTCACATCATATTTGTATTTCAGCCGGAAGTCATTTCAAAGCACCACGAGAAAATTCAGTTCAAAAGGCGCAGGTCGGAGAGTAGGGCTACGCTCAGGTCTACGCCACCTTAGGCCCCCAAACAATAGAATATCAAGTTCAAGATTAGTTCCAGTGCAGGCTGGCGTACCCTTAGGTAGGCTATGATCGATTCCCTTGATTTCATCAACATACATACCCTGTTCAGTCATTAAAATAAGCTCCTCAAGCTCTTAATCCATCTTTTGTCTCCTAGGCTTGATCTTGGGTTCCACTTCAATCTCATCTATGACAGAGATCGTTAGCTATCATTTTTGGGGGTCCCGAAGTGTTGAAAATAGTGGCGAAGCCCTGCCGGAGTTGATTCACGTTGTG
Organism: Centrapalus pauciflorus; assembly: GCA_020465985.1. NCBI lineage: Eukaryota > Viridiplantae > Streptophyta > Magnoliopsida > Asterales > Asteraceae > Centrapalus > Centrapalus pauciflorus. The sequence continues at coordinate 479,564 of JAANYP010001347.1, forward strand.
ATTACGAAGACGGTGGATTGCAACCGTTCGAGCCTACGATGATGTCGCCAACCATTTCCGGTGAAGAGCACACGATGAGCGGCTAAACCACCACATAGCCGTTTGCGGATGATCTACGACTAAGTTTTACATTCTTGAATTTCACTTTATGTTTTGATGTATTTCGCGTTTCTTGAATACTTTATGTGTAATGCAAATGATAAAATTCAGTTATTGTTATGAGTAAATGGTTTTATTGGTAAAAGCAAGATAGTTCATAGTGATATTATTATTTGTGCCAAGTCCATTAGTTTAGAGATTAAGACAAGTAATGAATATTGCATGTGCTATGACGAGATTATTTGTTAAATATTTATGATTAGTTTGACAACGCAATTGATTATGTCTGTGTGATCGTTGCATAAAATTCAAGTGAGTAATAGCTTATTCCGTAGTGATCCGGTAAATGGTTATCATCAATTTGCTTGTTAATCAATTCGTTAATTGCTTGCCATTGTTTTAGTTATAATTTAGTCGTAACCATTATTCCAAACAGATCACTCATTTCACAATTTAATCGCTTTTATAAACTTAAAGAAATTAACTAATTAACCCTAATAAACATTCACGCTCCATGCGGATTTGATCCTTACTTCCTTACGCTAATAATTAGATTTAAGGTTATTTATACGAGCCTCAGCGACGGCTCCTCAGATTTTAGCGCCGTTACGGGGAGCGTAAGAGCTTGTTAGAGCTATTAAGTTGGTTTTGCCTTAGTTTCGGTTAGTACTTTTGTAAAATGCTAGTCCCGTATATATTTCAGCACCTTGATGATTCTTTCTCACAACCCAAGAAGAAACAAGCTCAATAAAGGGGTTATGATGAAGAAGACAATGAGAATAATGAGAGAATGTCAAGTGGCGGCTGCAGTAATTTCTTTTCAATATTTGAACCGTGTATTACAAAAAAAAGTAACCCTAGGAGCTTTATAGCTCCATTTAATTAACTATGGGGCATTGACACATTTGCACCCAAGACTTTTACATAGAAAATAAATTACAAGGAAATAAACACAAAGCTAAATGCTAAGTAAATAATTATTACAAAATAACTCCATATGATCGAAATTTAATGTCTAACAACTTTATTTTTCGTTATTTTCGTATTTTCATTTCTTATTATTAAAAACCAACTAAAAATCATAAAACCTAAAAAAAAGGGGTAATTGTAGGCACTCTACTTTTACCACCAAAAATAAAAATAAAATAAAAATAAAATAATTAAAAAGGTTTATTATGAAAAAAACCAACATGTTTTCATTTTTTTTCATTTTCGACCCTCCATGTTATTTTTTTCCCATAAAAGTCCTCAAGTTATTCTTTTCTTTTTGATTTATTGAAATTTGGATATTTGAACCCGGTTTTTCAGGTTTTTAAAACCCGGTTCACAAATTATAATCGGGGTCTAATGTCCAAATTTCACTAAAACAATAAAAAAAGAATAAGTTGAGGTTTTTTATGGAAAAAACAACATGAAGGGACGAAAATGCAAAAAACATGAAAACGTGTTGGTTTTTTTCATGATAAATCCTAATTAATAAACTAAAAGAAAAATAATTACAAATAAAAATAAATAAAATAAATAAATAATAATTAGTTAACTAAGTACTGAACTTCAATAGTAGTATAAGGTGCGCGGAGGACGTAATTAATCAAGAGGAAAAGATTCCAACTTTTGAGGGACCGCATTCACCATGAAATTTCAAATACGAAATACCGGAGCCTCTAGTAGTTAGAAATGGGTGAACAATTGAGAAGAACCGTTGAGCCACATTATCGCCCTGGTGATGTGCCCGATCACTCACGTATTCAATCTCCGGAAAGTGAGAACGAACCTGAAGTTCACCCTCAGTTATTCCAAATTCTTCCTATCTTTAGAGGTATGCCGAGTGAGGAAACCTATGAGCATTTAGCTGAATTCACATCTATTTGCAAAGCTAATCACATTCGAGGTATGACCACCGACGATTTAAAATTTTGCTAATTCCCTTTTTCACTAAAAGAAAAAGCCAAAAATTGGTTTGTGTCGCTACCCACCAATATCATTACAACCTGGGATCAAATGAAGCGCGAATTTCTCATTGAGTATTACCCCATAAGTAAAACCACTGAGTAAATGAAAAGAGATCATCAGTTTTAGACAAAAACCTTGTGAACAATTTTACGAGGCATTTGATCGGATTAACGAATTGCTAAGAGCTTGTCCACACCATGAAGTTCCAAAATGGATGCTCGTCAAAACTTTCTTTGATGGTGTGCGTCAAAAAAGCCGAAACATGATCACCGCCGCTACTGGTGGCACATTCTTAACTAAAGAAGATGATGAGGCTTGGGAATTACTGAATAAACTGAGTAAAGGTCTCAAAGTTCAAGCCGATTCTTAAAATAATATAAGAGTTCAGGTGATGGGTATAAACAATGTGTAGGTCCCAAAAGGTTTCCCTAGTATGTTGTTGTAAGCTGTAGGGAGGGGTGAATACAACTATTTAAAAATTCAACAATCTTTCTCAATGTTTGTATGTATATTATCAACAAGTGTTAATTACAAACAAGCTTGAACTGCAGAGAGGTTCAAGCCGAGATGACAAATACAACAGACAGACTACTAATCTAAGACATACTCAGACCAGTTACAATGAATTCACTCACTATGATGGACTTACTGATATTACAAGACAGACAGACAGACAGCTTCAACAAGAACAGCTTGGACACACTAAACTATTTTATTCAAGCAGACTTTGCATGCATGAAAACACACTTCTTTGCATGTTCTGAATATCACACTCTTGGTTATCTCACATTCCTTACAAGCTTCCTTTTTTATACTATCACAGAGAATATTGGAGAAACTTCGTCATTGAATAAAGAGATACTGGAGCGTCTTTTCAAAAAGACAAAACTACTTTTCTCCACATTCGGACAAAACATCATTATTCCCTTTGTTGCAGAACCTTTGTCTATTCCTTTTTTTCTCTAGTTGCAGAATGCTTTACCTTAAAGAGGAATGTCAGATTTAATCATGTCCTCTTCTTGTAGAGACATTTTGACATAAGAAATGGTCTGTCACCCATTTCAAATATCTAATTTGTCTTCATGTAACAGAACAGCTTGAGCAGTGTAAGAAGCTTCTGTTTTTTCCACTTTGTCTTCTACTTGTAAACTGATCTTCTAGTCCAAGACAATACATGATGACATGGAAACATATTCCATTAAGTGTATAGCATGTTCACAAAGAACAGAACACTCAGTATTGGTCTAAGCTACTCAACAGACAAGAGCAACATGGATAGTTTATGTCCAGCCTGTTCAATAGAATAGAACATCTTGGACAATCTGCCTTAGTTGCAAAAAATACAACAGGGTAAGCAGCTTTGGCATATATTGCAAATCATTTTTTAGGTTTCTATAAGGCATTAAGAGGCCTTAAAATATACCTTCAAGTGCATCAAATAGTTTTGATTAATAATCTCCCCCTAAGATGTATAACAGGTATGACTGAGGTGTTTTTGTTCTTAACATTCACCCCCTATTTGCAATAATCAGTCTAAGATGATTCTATCAATTATCACTATATATTTTTACAATACATTTGCTGAAATGAAAGTACAACATTGAAGTAAAGTAAAAGATATGTTTATACATACTGATATTGATACAAACAACACACGTTTCACTTAAGTACAACTGATGTACTAAAGTAAATTACAACTAATGTAATAAGATAGATTACAACTGACGTAATAAAGTACCACATATGTACAAGGAAAATTTCAACAATATGGACTGTTGATGGTGGGAGCAAATAATGGCAAGCCTGTCCAACTTATGGACGACTTCCATTCTTCGTCTACTCAGCAGGAGATGGACCTTCAAGCTGTGGCTTGTCTTCAAACAAATGTTCGAAATGCTCCATAGTCTCCTCAATTTCTTCTACTTTATGTCTAAAAAACATGAAGTCATGGTGTTGAAGTTCTCCTCTTTCATAGAAGCCTTTAAGTTGTTCCCAGATAGCTGCTCTCCATTTTGAGGATTGACTAAAAGTGTTGGAGAGTTTAAAGGCTATGATCTTGTTGAGATCAACCTTGTGAAGATCAGATGCTTTTTGGAAACACATTTTCTTTGTTAAGGGGTCCCCAAAGAACACCCCTAGCTCAGGCTCTTCTATAAGTTTGCCTTCCTCAGGCTCAACTCCCCTTGGCAGACTATGATCCACCGCTTTGATATCAACAGCAATGATGCCTTGTTCAATCATCATGAGGAACTCTTCAAGCTCTGTATCTTTTCTCTTTCTCTTGGGCTTAATCTTGGGTTCCACTAGTGAGGTACCCTTGATTTGTTTCTTCAGGGATCAGGCCCAGGTTTTTGACTTTCTCCATCAGCGTTTTGACATATGCCCTGGTTGTTTTAGCAGTTTTAGATTTTCATTTACTTAGGGCAATGACCAATTCAAGCCGTTCTCTATACCCCGTGCAAGCAACATCAGCATACTCATAAGCTTCCAGTTCTGGACCCTCAGCACCTAGCCTTGTTATCTGAAGCTTTCACTGCTTACCTTTGTTTGAAATAGGGATAACTTTGACAATGGTTTCCTTGGCAAGTATTCTATTGGCCACATCAAAGAATTTCTTCCTTGCCATATTGTCAAAATGTACTTGGGCTTTTGTTTAGGATGATAAAGGCTTTGACTTGGTCACTAACACCTGTGAACTCTTCTCTTTCTCTCCATTTTTATCAGTCAGTGACTGTTTTGCAGCCTCTAACAATTTTCTTTGAACATCCAAGGAGGGCATTGTTAGGCACAAAAAGGCCTCAGTCAAACCTTTTGTACATCTTAGGGGTAGATTATTAATCAAACCTGTTTGATGCCCTTGAAGGTATAATTTAAGGCCTGTTAATGCCTTATTGCAACCTGATAAGTGATTTGCAATATTAGTAAAAGTTGTTTACCTTGTTTCATTTGTTGCAACTAAGGAAGATTGTCCAAACTGTTCTACTCTGTTGAACAGGCTGGACATAAACTGTCTACGCTGCTCTAACCTGTTGAGCAGTTTGGACAAAATCTAAGTCTTCTATTCTTTGTGAACAGAACCTGTTCTTTGTGAACAGGCTATGGAATATGTTTCATTGTCCTCTTGTATTGTCTTGGACCAAGAGATTAGTTGACAAAGTCGAAGACAAAGTGGAAAAACAGAAGCTGATAAAACTGCCCACACTTTTCTGTAACATGAAGACAAATTGGATATATGAAATAGGTGACAGACCATTTCTTATATCAAAATGGCCACTCCCGAAGATGTAAGGTTTAAACTTGACATTCCTCTTTTGGTTAAAGCCTTCTGAAACATAGAAAAATAGGAAAAGACAAAGGTTCTGCAATATAAAGACAATACTACTTTGTCAGAATATGTAGAAAAGCATTTTTGTCTTTTTGAAAAGACACTCCACTATCTCTACGTTCAATGAGGAAGCTTCACTAGGATTCTCTGTGAGAGTATAAAAGGAAGCTTCTAAGGAATGTGAGATAACCAAGAGTGTGATATTCAGAATGTGCAAAGAAGTGTGTTTTCATACATGCAAAGTCTGCTTGAATAAAACAGTTGAGTGTGTCCAAGTTGTTCTTGTTCATGTCGTCTGTCTGTCTGTCTTGTGAACAGTGAGTTCATCTTTGTGAGTTCATCAGTTGTATCTGTCATCTCAGCTTGAACCATTCCACAGTTCAGGCTTGTTTGTAATTAACACTTGTTGATAATACATACAAACATTGAGAAAGTGTGTTGAATTTTTAAATAGTTGTATTCCCCCCCCCCCCCCCCCCGCCCTCCCTCTACAGCTTAGAGCAACATACTTGGGAAACCTTTTGGGACCTACAACTGGAATAAGATCAGTTAGAGTGGGTGTTAACTCTAGATCTCTCATTCTTCCTATTCCCCATCATGGACAACAGTGCTGCCAGCTCTTCTTCTTACTATGACAATGGTTCAATGGCAAAACCTCCCAAGTTAAATCATCAAAACTTCTCTGGCTGGAAGTGCAGAATGATGCTCTATATGGAGAATCTGGATGTACAACTACAAGAGATAGTAAAGGAATGTCCCTATCTGCCAACTTCTGTTACTACCATAACCCCTGCTGCTGAAGGAGCTGTTCATGAGGTCAGGACTATTGAGAAAGCAAAAGCTCAATGCTCTGATGAAAAGACAAAAGGCTGGTTGCTCTTGATGCAAAGGCTAGGAACAACCTTGTGATTTCTCTTCCTGATGATGTGTTCAAACAGGTTGAGAAAATGAAGACAGCAAAGGAGATTTGGGATACTTTGTGTACCGTCTATGGTGGTCTCACTATCACACTGGATAACGGGATTAATAATCTTTTTAGACAGTATGAACAATTCTTTGCAAAGCCAAAGGAGTCACTCACTGAAACCTACACCAAGTTCCCTACTCTGATAAATGATCTCAAAACTGTTGGGATCGCTAAAGACAGCTTAACTTTGGTGAATAAATTTTTGGACTTTTTGCCTGAGGAATTGAATTACTTCTCTACTATCCTCAGAATCTCAGGCACCATCAGAGGTATGGATCTTGTAAATCTTTATGGATCCTTACTAAATTATGAACGATGAAGGGAATAGAAAAGAAATGCCTTAAAAATGTCCAAAAGAGGTGCTGCCTTAGTGGCCACCGTGAGACAACTTGCTGGTTAGGTGTGTGATGTGTCACACAAGCTGATCAACAGGCTGATGATGAAATGGAAGAATCGTTTGAGGAAGAAGACTGTGAAGAACTTAATGAATTTTATAATGAGCAAATGATTGTTATCCTTTTTAGGATCTTAAATAAAAAGAGGTTTGGTGGAAAGATGCTGCAAAAGAAGTCAGGTGCCATAAAAAAGAAGGCATTTGACAAAACTAAGGTTGAGTGCTTTAAATGTGGCAAAACAGGCTATATAGTTGCTTACTGTGTGTCTAAAGTTGTTGGCTCCACATCCAAACCATACAAGACAAATAAGGATGATGGCTACAGGCTTAAGTACCTAATGGCCATGGCTATACTAAGAAAGTTGGACGACTCAGTGGCTTCCAACAAGCAGAAGGGACACATGGCAGAGGCTTGTGACTGGGAGGAGTCCGATTCATCATCTAATGAAGAGGACAACAATTGTCTGAGGGCCAACACTGATGTCCCATCAACAAGCAAATTCACAAAATGGACTTGGCAGAAGATGAAGCGCTCAGCAGCTTGGAGAACTGGAACCCAACTATGATGTATAAGGTACAAAAGTTTATGGATTACAATTCTGATGAAAAAGTTAAAATGTTTGAATATTTATTTGTTGATTTAAAAGCTGCTATTGATAAGCATGATGCTTTGAAGTCTGAGATCTCTAAGTTAAAAACAGATTTTGAAACAAAATCTAATGAACTGGACAGCTTTCATAAGTTGAAAACTGAACTTGATGAAGTAGAACACATCAACACCATTTTGTTAGCAGAAAAGAGAGAAACAGACTCAAGACATGCCAAGCTTTAAAAGATTGTTGACTATTGGTGCCAATCTACACAAAAAGTCAACCATTGTATCAGTCAGTAGATCCCTGCTCATATTCAAGTCTATCTTGTAAGGGATCTTGATACAGCAGCTTCAATTGTTGAGATAAATAATCTGGAAGAAGACTTATCCACTCTTGGTGAGCGTCCATGTACTTTTATTCAAAGAGTAAATGGAAAGCTGATCTCAACAAATAGGTTTGTCATGCCTCAAGACACTGACAGTTTGTGTGAAAAAGTTTTAAAGACAGATGATGGAATGTGTTCTCCATCAAATCAGCCTGCTATGTGCTTATCTGGTTCACACAAACAAAAGAAGTGAAAACAAGTTCAAACAGCAGCTTTGGATGCTAAACCTGTCAACAAGACAGGTTCTGGATCTAAAGCTGATGGGAAGAAATCTGTTAACCCTTTCGATGCTGAGCATTTTGAGAAAAAGCTTTCGAAAGGTAAGCAGTCTACTTTCAATAGGGGTAAGTCTTATGTTTAAAGTAAATCTACTGCGGTTTCAAATAAGTTTTTAAATCATAGTGGAAAACTGGTTATAAATGTGGGAAAATCAAACAAGAAGCAGTGATTATGTTGACAGGCAACATTCATCACATCTCAGTAAGGGCAACGACAAAGCCAATGCTCAACCTGAGAAAGTTGGGAATAAGTTTCCCCAACCTGTGGAAGGACAAAAGCTACTTAAACTTCTTATATTTGATCTCTGCCCTCCTAAAAAGAGGAAAGAGAATACATGTAAAGCTGTCGCCATTGTGTCTTCCACTCAAACTGTTGGTTCTTCTAAGAATAGCAATAAGTTTTCTAAACCTGCTGAGAAGCCCAACAAAGATAATCAAGAATGTGATTCTGGGAGTACTTCTTCCAAAAAGTCTAAAAAGAGAAAATGCTATAAATGTGGGATGAAGACCCATATGGCCAAAGACTATCCTGAAACTGAGGACATAAGGCCTACTGACACTGCTAGTTCCAACATTGCAAAATGGAAGTAACATGGTCATTGAGGAGAGTATCCAAGCTGATACAATCTGGATTGGAAATATTAGTGTAGATCTTACTGGCCCACCAACAAATGTTGATGAAGAAGGAGAACTCATCCTTATGATGAGTACCCCTAAAAATAACTAATATTTTCCCATGACACTCTGTAGGTTAAACAACCATCACAGGTTTGGTACTTAGAAAGTGGCTGCTCAGGCAACGTGACAGGCTGCAAAGATCTGCTGAGTGATCTTAGACCTGAAAAAGGGCCAAAAGTTACATTTGGTGACAATGTTCAGGAATCCAAAGAAGGATATGGAACCCTTCAAGCTGGTGCTGCAATATTCAAAAGAGTAGCCAATGTGTCTTGGCTAAAACATAATCTTATTAGTATTAGTCAACTCTGTGATGTTGGCTACAAGGTTAACTTTGACGAGCACCTGGGGTACATACTGGATCCCCAATGCATAGTTCTGCTGTGTGCATAAAGAAAGAAAGGTGTATATGTTGTGGACATGAAATCTGCTGATCCCACAACTGAAACCTGCTTTATCTCAAGGAGCAATGCAGACCTAAATTGGTTATGGCACAAAAGGCTATCACCCCTGAACTTCAAGAATATCAACAAACTCTGTAAGAAAGAGTTGGTAACAAGTTTGCCTTCTATAACCTTTGTTAAGGATAAAATCCACACAGCTTCTAAGAAAGGCAAGCAGAGAAAAACATCTTGTAAATCCAAACATAATTTTTCTATTAATACTCCTCTCTTCTTAATCCACATGGACTTGTTTGGACCGGTCAGTGTCCCAAGTCTAGGAGGTAGAAGATACATTCTTGTAAGGGTTGATGAGTTCTCCAGGTTTACATGGGTGATCTTCCTAAAGACCAAAGGAGAGGCTGCCAGAGAAATTATTGGTTAAATAAAAAAGATGGATGTTCTAAACTCTACTCAAGTTAAGCAGCTTAGAAGTGATGATGGTATTGAATTAAGAAACAGTACTCTTGTGGACTTCTATGAAATAAGAGGGATCTCACAAAACTTTTCAGCTGTAAGAACTCCACAACAAAATGGAGTTGCTAAAAGGAGAAAGAGAACCCGCATTGAAGCTGCTAGAACCATGATGTGTGCATCTGGTTTGCCTTCATCATTTTGGGCTGAAGCTGTCAACATTGCCTGCTTCACTCAAAACAGATCCTTAGTGGTGAAAAGGTTAAACAAGACTCCTTATGAGTTAATCAAATGGAAAAGGCCAAATATAAGCTATTTCCATGTGTTTGGATGTCCTGCTTCATTCTGAATCAAAGGGATCAACTTGAAAAATTTGAACCCAAATATGATAAAGGTGTGTTTCTTGGATATTCTGTTGTTTCTAAAGCCTGCAGAGTATACAACTACAAAAGAAATGTGACAGATGAATCTATCAATCTCACCTTTGAGGACTCCTGGAATGCCCCTACGAAAGCTGAACCTGAATCAGTTTCAGGAGAGTTCAGCTTTGATGATCTTATGCATTCTAATGTTGAGGAAAAGGATTTAAAAGCTTCCACTTCACCCAGAGTACTGACATAGTTAATGCACCATGTCCAGAACCAGTCAATGCTGATTTCCCAGAATCCTCTACTAATGTCTTCAACAATAGAGATTCATGTTCAACAGGTGAACAGGCACAAGATAAAAGTGTGTCTAAAAACATTGAAAGCTATTCTGCAAGACCTGATGAAGATGAAAACGATATATGAGAATGTTCATTTAAACATGATCCTAAGTTGATCAGATGTCACCCTAATGATCAAATAATTGGTGACATCAACAAAGGGGTACAAACAAGATGGGACAGCTTAGGAAACTTTTGTATGTTTTCTAGCTTTGTGTCCCTGATGGAGCAAAAGAAAGTAGATAATTCCCTTAAAGATGCCAATTGGATCACTGCCATGCAAGAAGAGCTCAATTAGTTTGACAGAAACAAAGTATGGAAGCTAGTCCATGTTCCTAAAGGAAAAAACTATAATTGGCTCCAAGTGGGTCTTCAGAAACAAGATGGATGAGCAATGTCATGTTATTAGAAATAAGGCAAAATTGGTTGCTCAAGGCCACAGGCAAGAAGAAGGCATTGACTGTGATAAAACATTTGCCCCTGTGGCCAGGTTAGAAGCAATTCGTTTGTTTCTCGCCTATGCTGCCCACAAGAGCATAAAGGTATTTTTAAAGGATGTTAAGAGTGTATTTTTGAATGGAAAGCTGCAAGAATAGTTATATGTCAAGCAGCCTCCAGGTTTTGAAAGTGAACTACATCCAGGTTTTGTCTATAAGTGGGACAAAGCTCTCTATTGTCTAAAAGAAGCCCCTAGAGCCTGGTATGATACTCTTACTGATTTCCTTATGAGCAATGGTTACTCCAGAGGTAAAGTGGATACCACATTGTTCATAAAGAGGGGGAAAAATGATATTACGCTTGTTCAAATAAATGTGGATGACATAATATTTGGTTCTACTAATGAATAGTTATGCAAAATTTTTCTTGCTCATGAAATCCAAATATGAAATGAGCATGATGGGTGAACTTACTTTCTTCTAGGATTACACGCTAAACAAACCTCAAATGATATTTTTATTATTCAAAGTAAGTATACTTTAGATCTATTGAAAAATTTTAAATTTGATCAAAGTTCTCCAATCAAAACCCCAAGGGCAACAAACGTAAAATTGGATGTTGATGCCTATGGAAAAGATATTTCAGAAACATCTTACAGAGGCATGATTGGGAGCTTGCTATACTTAACTACTAGTAGACTAGATAATATGTTTGCTACCTGTTTATTCACTAGGTTTCAAGCTGATCCTAAGGAATCACATGTACCTGCTGTAAAAAGAATCTTCAGATACCTAAAGGGTACACCAGGTTTGCATTTTTGGTATCCCAAAGACTACAGCCTTGAACTAATTGGTTATTCAGATTTTGATTTTACAGGCTGCAGGCTAGACAGGAAAAGCACAACAGGTGGATGTCAACTCCTTGGTGGTAAGTTGAACAGTTGGTGTAGCAAGAAGCAGAACTCAGTTTCTACTTCTACTGCTGAAGCTGAGCACATTGCTGCTGGAAGCTGCTATGGGCAGATTCTATGGATCCAGCATCAGCTTGAGGATTATGGTCTTGTATATAGGAAAACTGCTATTTTATGTGATAATACAAGTGTCATAGCTCTCTCCAATAATCCAGTCTTTCACTCCAGAACAAAGCATATTGAAATCAGACATCATTTTATCAGAGATCACATCCAGAAAGGTAATGTGGAGGTAAGTTTTATTTCAACAGATGAACAGCTTGCAGACATTTTCACCAAACCTCTTGATGAAAACAGGTTTAATTACCTTGTAAGCAAGTTGGGCATGTTAAATAAAAGTGACTAAGTGTCATTGATGCTCTAAAGATTACATTTTCAAATTTGTCCAGATTTCACAGAACTGCTTGGACAGAAAATGCTTTACCTGTCCTGTACTTAGCCAATTTCTGAAAAGTTGGATAACTTGGACATATAACAGGTTTGACAAATACGTTTTAAATCTCAAACATGTTCTGTTGTAAAAACCTCTAACCTACTCACTCTCTCAATCTGTCATACAAGGCATTCTCTTGTAACTTGATCAGCTATTGAACATGCTTCACAATGAAACCTGTTCTCATCTAGCTGCACAGGTTGCATGAACAACATGAGGAGTGATCAGTTTGTGATGAAACCTGCTCATCACAGGTTTGAACAGCAGCTTGGAACATCAGTTTTAATTACCTTTCTTCACATTTAAGTTACTTAAATTATGTATTTATTTAACTTAATTACCTGCGGATAATGTCTGTTAACGTGTGTTAGTAGTTAAAAAAGGTCAAGTGGTTTGACAACCGTTCTAACATGGCAAACCGTTCCGATTTCCGTTAAAAAACATTTCAAATCAACCACCCAAACCTTTCTCTCTCCTACTCACTCACATTCAAATCCTATAAATACCTAAATCACTGTTTCATCTTCTTCTTCTTCTCTACTGCTTTCGTAACCACCTGCAAAACCCTAAATCGACTAACTGTCAAGTATCGTTCATCACTACTACTCTCCAAATGGCTCACCAAGACAACCCCCTTCTGCATCTGTTCATTGGTGATGATGTCCAAAAACATCCTTCTGTCACCACAGTACTCACACTCAAATCTGACCATTTCCAAAAACTATGTGGGAAAGGGTTATGAACAGATGGTGGAGTTTCTACAGGCCCACCCCCTGCACTATGCACTGACTGCATCTCCTGGTGTCCTATATCAGGGGATGGTTTATAAGTTTTGGTACACCTGCTCATATGACCCTTCAATAAAAACCATCAGGGGAACAATTCTCAATGGCACTCAAACCATTGAGATAAGTACTGCTCTTCTCAGAAAAGTTCTTCATCTTCCTGTTGCTGAAACATATGACAAACCACAGCCTGAGGATTAACAGATGGGCAACCTGCTACGCTTCTGTGGTGTTACAGAACCAAAAGTCGGTGCTACGTTGTTCAGAAGGGATGTATCTCCTACTTACAGCTACCTCTTCGCCTCAGTGGAGATGAGCCTGAGCAGCAAAGTTGGTTCTTTTGACCAGCTTAGCAGAGATGAAATTCTCATAGTCCTATAGCTTGTGGATGGGACTACTCTGAACATGGCAAGGTGGATTTTCAATAATATGAGGAACCTGGTACACCAAGAACATTGTCCTGCTGCTGTAAGAAACCCAAGGTTTTTGAGCCTCATCTTCAAACATGCCTGTTGTGAGCATGTCTACAACTCTCAAACCCTGTTAACTACTGCTACATTCGCTGTTATTGGGAATAAAGTCTTTAACACTCCAGTACTCAACAATGAGCCTCCTCTGTCCACTCCAATGAGGAGGTTACTTGGTTTGGTGGAAGGACCCTCTACTCAGAGGGTGGATCCAACTGCTGCTCTAAAGGGAAAATCCAAATCAAGGCCTAAACTAGTAAAGAGGGCCTTGAAACAAGCAGAAGCTGAGCCTATCTGCAAGAAGGCCAAAACAGCTAAGTCTAAGTCCGTCCCATCATCCTCAGTGCTGAGGGGGAGCAGACTACTCACCCTGGTTCATCAGTTGAACCTGAAGCCTTTGTGGCCGGTTCCATTGTGGCACCTGAGACCATGAAACAGGCTGACCCTCTTGTTCCTGACCCAGTCTCACCACCAGTCCAAACACAACTCCCTGTTACTTTTCCTCAATCACCCTCCAAGTCCCAATACTCCAGGAGAAGATCTGCTAGCCAAGAAGAAACCATCCTCCCAAACTAGCCCCTTTGACCCCTCCTAACCGGAGTCAGTTGACAAAGAAGCAACCCCTGCTACTTCTCCTATTTCGGGAGTAATTTCAGCAAACTTGAAGCAGGCTTCATTCCATAAAGAGTCCAGCCTGAGTCAGTCTAGGCCCTTTGGTTCCTCCCAACAGGAACCATTTGTACAAAAGGAGTCTGTCACATCAACTGTCTAAGCCTCTCAACAGGGTGAAGACATTGAAAGACAAGAGCCCTTTCCACTCCACAGTAAATCCACACAGTCATCCCCTTATACTTCTCATACACATTCTGAGTATGCACGAGGTGCCCAAGCTGCTGGATGAGACCATCCAGCAAATCAGCCTCAAACTTCTACTTCTAGTGATGCAGCTGTTACACACCCAACAGCTGTTAATGGACAATCAACCCAAGGTGATGAACCTGAGGGAACACTACATCTCTCTTGTGTGGCAATTCCCAAAGTGCCCATTCCATCATCAGCTTTCACCACTGATAATGTTGAAATGCACATCCCTTCTCCCCATGAAGATGTTCCTAAAGACCAAGGTACTACTGAGGGAACCACCCCAGGTCTTGATGAAGGTGCTACAATACCAGTTTCATCTGAAAGGCAACCAACTCCTACCCCTTCATCTCATCATGCACATATAGCCACTTCTGAAGGCCACCTTGACCCTTTAAAGCTGGGCCATTTAACTTATGCCAAAGCTATGGAACTTCCATCCAAAGTCTCCCTACCTTCACCTACTGATCCACATACTCCTCCATCCTCATCATCCACCCAATCCAAATAGTCAACCCATACACCTCCATCCCCCAACATCTGCAACAACTCTCCACTTCCTTGTCCTCACTTCTTTCTACCAAACAGGACTCCGTGTCCACACTGGCAACTGTTTCCCAACAGCTGGCAACTCTAGTTGACACTGGATCAAACACTCTCCCTTCCACTTTGGCCAGCTTGAATACCTTAGTGGTCTCCCTGTCCAATTCTGTGTCCTCAAACTTTGATGATCTATAAGACTTCCTTGAGTTGACTCTTTCACAGATTCAAAGTATGGTGTTCACAGATTCTGACAGGGATGCTATCTCGCAACTTACCTCCCTTGCTTCTTCTCATTCCACTTCTCTTCAAACTTGCGTTGCCCAACTTGCAGAGGTTAAGGATAACTTGGCTTCTAAATGCATAGCTTTGTCAGTTGCAAGCATGCTGCCAAAACTGCTGCTACCTAGCCTGTTGGATCCGTTCCTTCAAGCAGAACTGCTGTTGAAGGCACTGTGCCATCTCCTTCAAAGGGGGACAACATTTCTGCCTCAAAGACCAAGTCTAAGGGGAAGAAATCTTCATCTACCTCTAAGGAGAAATCAGCTACAGTGGGACCAGCAACAGGTCTTTCCTAAACAGGTTTCTGTTAAAGGTGTCTCCAAAATTTCTGAAACTGCTCAGCCTACTCAACCTAGATCTCCAAGCCCTGCACCATCTAAAGGGGAGGAATCCATTCCTGAGGCCAGTCTAAGCAAAAGGAGGCACGTAATATTGGAACAAACTGAGGAAGAAGAAGAGGAGGAGGAAATGGAAGCTTCTTAGATCAAAGCAGCTAAGGGAAAGAGAAAAGCCTCAGTTGACACCGACTATCTCAAGGCTGCTTAACTCAAATTCGACTAAAACACGTGCCGAAGAAATGGGTGTTGCACTGTATACCTATTATCAATTCAAAAAAGAGCAGCTTAAGATCCTTGAAAGGCAGAAGAAGGAAGCAGCCTTTGCCAAAGCTGCCATAGCCCTAGCAGAAAAGGAGGCTAAAAAGATTAAAATGCCCTCCTTGGATGTTCAAAGAACATTAATGGAGGCTGCCCAAGAGTCAGTAACTGACAAAGAGGGAGGGAATGAAAAGGATGCACATGTCTCAGTGATGAAGTTAAAGCCTGCATCCTCCTCAGCAAGAGGTCAAGTACACTTTGACAACTTGGCAATGAAGAAATTCTTTAATGTAGCCAACAGAAGGCTTGCCAACGAAACAATTGTCAAAGTTGTCCCCATCTCAAAGAATGGAAAGTAGTGGGAGATTCAGATAACCAGGCTAGATGCTGAGGGTCTAGAATTGGAAGCATATGAACACACTTATGTTGCTTGCATGGGTACAGAGAATGGGTGGAATTGGCAGTTGCCCTTAGTCAGTCAAAGTCTGAAACTGCTAAGACTATCTGGCATATGTCAAAACCTTGATGGAAAGAGTTAAGAATCTGGGCTTAATCTCTGAAGAACACATTAACGGTACCTCTGTGGTTGAACTCAAGATTAAGGCCAGAAGAAAGAGGAAGGATACTGAGCTGGAAGAACTATTGATTATGCTTGATCAAGGCATCTTAGCTTTTGAGATCAAAGGAGTGAATCACAGCCTACCCAGAGGAGTTGAACCTGAAGAAGAAAAATTTATAGAAGAGCTTGAGTTTAGGGTATTTTTTGTAGATCCCTTAACAAAGAAAATGTGTTTTCAGAGAGCATCTGATCTACACAAGGTAGGTCTTATACAACTCATAGCTTTTAGACTCTCTAACTCTTTCTAACAATCTTCAAGATGGAGAGCAGCTATCTGGGAACAGCTTAAAGGCTTCTATGAGAGAGGAGAACTCCCACATCCTGATTTCATGTTTCTCATACATGAAATAGAAGATATTGATGAAACCGTGGAGCACTTTGAACAACTGTTTGAAGGAAGGCAACAACTTGAAGGTCCATCTACTGCTGAGTAGATTGAAGAATGGAAGATGTCCGTAAGTTGTACAGGCTTGCCATTACTTGCTCCCACTATCAACAGTTCAAATTTGTTGAAAATTTCTCCTTGTACATATGTTGTACTTTATTACATTAGTTGTAGTTTTATTTATTACATTAGTTGTAATTTACCTTAGTACATCAGTTGTACTTTTATAAAAATATGTGTTGTTTGTAATCAGTATCAGTGTATATATAAACTAATCTTTTACTTTACTTCAATGTTGTCATTTCATATCAGCAAATGTAATGTAAAAATATATAGTGATTATTGATATAATCAGCTTAGTCTGATTGTTGCAAATAGGGGGAGATTGTTAGGCACAAAAAGGCGTCAGTCAACCCTGTTGTACATCTTAGGGGGAGATTATTAATCAAACCTATTTGATGCACTTGAAGGAATAATTTAAGGCCTGTTAATTCCTTTGTTGTGGTTAATCAAAGTAATCAAATCAATAAGAAGAATAAAAAACTTGAATCTTTATTGTGTAATAAAGAATTATTACATGAAAGATTGAATTGAAAAATAAAGTCGAAAGAATGAAGATGACTTCAATTCGTGTATTTGAATTGAATGAATTGTGAATGAATTGCTCACTGCGTACATCTCCATGCATTTATATATTTTCATGCATTTTCCATCTAGCCCCCATGATCTATTAGCTTTTGACAACTAATACCGTTTGACTTTATCAAAGTCACTTATTCTATTATTATTTACAAACTCCACCTTGACTTTAGCTAAGTCAAACATGAATTCAAATTTTCGACGTTCAGCACGTCTAAGCAACTTCTGAACTTCACTTCAGGAATTGTCTTCGTTAACATAACTGCTGCATTATCCTTCGTACCTATTTTCACGACTCTGCTTCGCGACTCAGATCAGTGTATCAACTTCTTTTCTCCCAGATCTCCAATCAGACCATTCAGCCATATTGCCTCCTTGGCTACCTCAGTGAGCGCCATATACTCTGCTCCAGTAGTGGATAAAGCTGCTAACGGTTGAAGTGTTGCCTTCCAGCTTATCACAACATTACCGAGTGTAAAGACATAACCCGTGAGCGGCCTCCGTCTGTCTAGATCTGCAACATAATCCGAATCTGAGTAACCGGTTACCTCAACATTCCGATCACCTCCGTAAATGAGACCAACATCCATTGTACCTCTAAGATAACGAAATACTCGTTTAACTGCCACCCAATGATCTTTCCTCGGACTACACATAAAGCCAGACACCACACTCACAGAGTATGCCAAATCAGGTCTCGTACAAACCATCAAATACATCAAACTTCCTACAGCCTGAGAGTAGGGAACGTTTGACATCTTCTCATCATCACCCTTAACTCCATTAGACACCACCAATGAAGGACGAAAACTTGACGAGGATGGATTGTTTACAGGCTTTGCATCAAAAATACTGAATCTACGCAGTATATTCTCAACATAAACTTGCTACGACAACAACAATCGTTTGTTCTTTCGGTCTCGTAAGATATCAATCCCAAGAATCCTCCTACTAGGACCTAAATCCTTCATCTCAAACTCAGTATTGAGAAGCTTCCTCACGCGTTGAACTTCTGTTATATCTTTCGCAGCGATCAACATATCATCTACGTATACCAACAAGTAAAGCATGCTTCCATCTTTCAACTTCTGGTGATATACACAGCAGTCATAAGGACTTCAAACAAATCCATGATCCACCGTAAAATCTATCAAACCGCTTGTACCACTATCTTGGGGACTGCTTCAGGCAATACAACGATCTCTTCAACAAACACACCAAATTTTCTTTTCCTGGCACCACATAACCTTTCGGCTGTGACATATAGATCTCTTCATCCAAATCACCTTGCATAAATGCCGTCTTCACATCTAGTTGTTACAACTCCAAGTCAACATGAGCAACTAGTGATAACAACACCCTGATTGACGTATGACGAACCACCAGGGAGAAAATTTCATTCTATTCGAGACCTTCCTTTAGACTATAACCCTTGGCTATGATAAGTCTATAATTTATATGGTTTCTGAGTCATATTATGATCATTTTAAGCACCGACACATTGTAAAATCCATATTATTACTCCCAGTTTGTATTTCAGGGCCAAGATGATTAAAAGAAGCAATTCGAGAGAATTCAAAGCAAACCGGGCCGAGGGGGGCACAGGCCTGCGCCACCCTTCGCTCCACATAGCATCCAAACTGTCCAGATACGTTCCAGCACATGCCAGCTAAACCCTAGCCGCATCCGGGCGCAAGGGGGGGGGGGGGGGGACGCCTGCGCTACAGCCTGTGGAACCCTAATCTCGACCTCCCTATATATACAAGTGAAGGGGCAGCTTTGGAGAGAGTCCCGACATATGTGAAAGTGTGCCGAAGCCCTGTCAGAGTAGATCTACGATACGAGAACGAAGACGGTGGTTCGCAAGCTACCCAATGGCTCAGATCTGTGATTGTGATGAGCATACAATGAGAGGCTAATCCCATTAGCCGTTTGCGGAGGATCTACCTCTAAGTTTACTCATGTTTCATTTCTTAGGTTTTGATGTATTAATATTAAGCGAGATCTATTATGTGTATGCAAATGATAAACATTTGGCTATGATTATGATTGTGTGTAACGATTGGTAAAAGCAAGATAATTTATCATGTTGTTATTATTCGTGCCGAGTCCATTAGTTTAGGGATTAAGACGAGTAGTAATGTTGCATACGCTATGCGGAGAGTTATTGGCTAAAACACGTTTGATTAATTTAGTCGCGCAATTGATTATGTCTATGTGAATGTTGCATGAAATTATAGTGAGTAATACTTATGTCGTGGTGATAACGTGAATTGTTATTCGTATCTTGATTGTTTATCTTCATTGTTAGTTACTTCGTTCTTAATTTTAGTTACAAAGCAATAGCAAACCATTACTCTAAACAAATCATTCAAATCCATAAATTTAAAATTTAAATGCTTTCAATAAACTTATAAGGCTAATAACCTAATCCTGATTACGACCACACTCCCTGTGGATTCGACCCTTACTTCTTTAGCTAAATAGTGGATTTAAGGACTACGTCTGCGGGTCACAACGACTGCCCGTTAGGCTACTAGTCTGGCTTTGAATCTTACTTCTTCTGATTGTTCGACATTGACTTTCTTCATGAAAATCCATTTGCAGCAAACAACCCGTCTACATTTCGGTAACTGAACAAGAACCCATGTCTCATTCTTGTGCCGAGATTCAATCTCTTCAGACAATGCACCAAACCACCGATCTGCATCTTTAGACACAGTTGCTTCCCGATAGGAATTAGGCTCATTTGAGCTATCCATAACTTCAGCAACCTGTAAAGCATAAGTGGCCATGTCTTCAAAACCATATCGAGTCGGCGGCTTTATTTGCCTTCTCGATCTCTCTTGAGCAAGTGAGCTACTGGCTCCACCTTCACGAGATATCCCCAAACTCGAACGTTGAACAAACGACGTCCCCGAACCTGAATCTGTCAACGATTCACTCCCGTATTCCATATCATCTTTTCTGGACTCATTCTTAATGTTCACCTGGTTTACTTCTTCATTCACAAACTGTACCCTGTTGTCACTCGAACCACGATCAGACACATCGTGTTCTTCCACCTTCTTGGTGACACCACCCTTGGTAGAATACATCTTCTTCTCATCAAATGTAACATCACGGCTCAGCACTATTCTCATCTCATCTGGAGAACAAACTTTGTACCCTTTCACACAATCTCCATACCCCATGAAAACACCTTTCTTGGCCCTCGGTTCCAATTTCCCATCACATACATGGTAATACGCCGGACACCCAAACACCCTAAGCTTTGAATAGTCCGCTGGCTTACCCGTCCAAACTTCAAACCTTGTTTTACAATCAATAGCGGTAGCAGGCGAACGATTGATGATATAACACACTCTGTATACTGCTTCGGCCCAATATCCATGAGACTAACCCACATTCAGCAACAAACACCTTGGTCGTTCCAACAGTGTTCTGTTCATCCTTTCGGCAACCCCGTTTTGCTGAGGCGTATGCCGAACCATCTTGTGTCTTGTAATGCCGTTCTCTTCACAGACTTCATCAAACTCCTTAAAACAAAACTCCACCCCATTGTCCGTCCTTATCTTTTTGACTTTACGTTCCAACTGGTTCTCCACTAGTGTCTTCCAGCTCTTGAATTTTCCAAACGACTCACCCTTGTGCTTTATATTGAATACCCACGTCATTCGCAAAAATCATCTATAATTAAATGAAAATACCCGACCACCACCAAGTGACGGCACTCTAGATGGACCCCAACAGTCCATATGAACGTATTCCAACGAAGCTTTAGTTTGATGAACGGCCTTTGAAAAACTGACTTTTGTCTGTTTGCCAAGCACACAATTCTCACAGAATTCCAATTTTGTCACCTTATGTCCTCCAAGAAGTTTTCTTGAGCTCAACAGCTACAAGCCCTTTTGCATACATGGCCAAGCCTTATGTACCACATCTTCGTCAACTTCGGATCATCACTTTGCGCTTGCGAAACAGCAATGGTTCCATTCCTCAGTATTGTTTCAGCCTTCAACACGTACAGTGTAGCTTCTCGAACTCCTTTCATTACGACCAATGCTGCCTTGGATATCTTCAGTATTCCACCTTGACATGAGTACTTGTAACCTTTAGCATCGAGAGTGCTAAGAGAAATCAAACTCTTCGCCAATTCTGGAATGTGTTTAACCTTGGTCAACTCCCGAACAACTCCATCATGCATACGAATCTTGATCAACCAAATGCCAACCACCTTGCATGGAACATCGTTACCCATTAAAACACTTCCAGAACTTCGCTCTTCATACGTCGAGAACCACTCCTTGTACGGACACATGGGAAACGAACACCCCGAATCCAGAATCCAATCCTGTGAAGTTCCCACATGACAAGACGACACCATAAGCACAAAATCTGACTCCGAATTTTCATCCTCGTTCGGTTGCATTTTAACTACTAGCTTGATTCTTCGGACAATCTCTTCTTTAATGGCCCTTTTGACCACAAGTGTGACAAGTATCTTTGTTACCGGGTTTCCTTTTCTTTGATTTTGATCTTCCTCTCCTCTGCTTTTCTTTCTCTTTGCTTGATCGATCACCGTATCTGTCATTTCTAACCACATTTAAACCCACTGATTGAGACTCCATAATATTTCCTGTGGCTTTATGACGGAGTTCACGTGAGTGAAGACTCGATCTCACGTCTTCAAGTGTGATTGTATCCCTTCCGACGACAGATGAATTCACAAAAGTTTCATAAGACGGCGGCAACGACACGAGTAAAATCCAAGTCGGGTCTGCGTCTTCAATTTTTAACTCCAAAATTTTAAGATCAATGAAGATTTAATTTAATTCATCTAAATGATCTTTAATCGTCGAACCCTCCTTCATCTTCAATGAAAATAGTCGCTGTTTTAGAAGTAACTTATTCGTCAATGGCTTTGTCATATACAGAGACTCCAATTTCGTCCGTAAGCCCTCAGCTGTTTCTTCGTCTGCAACTTCATAAAGTACTTCATCGGAAAGTGACAACAAAAGAGTGGAATGCTCTTTTTCGTCCTGCAGTCTGAACTCGGCTTCCATCATGCCTTCGGGTCGTCTACCCGTTAACGGAGTCCAAATACTTTCCCTTTTCAGAAGAGCCCTCATATTAAGTCGCCATAGACTAATGTTGTTTTTGCCCGTAAACTTCTGAACCGTTATCATAGAGGGTGCCAATGTTCATACAAATAAGTTCGTTCAATCTGCTTAAGTTCGAGAGTCACTTAGGTTCTTAAACACCTTATCTTCGTGGGTTACTAAGTTCGAAAACCAACTTATCTTCGAAGGCGACCTTAAGTTCGAACTCCCTCAAGTTCGAAAAAGGTCTATTAAGTTCGAAGTCAACATAACTTCGAGGAGGGACTTATGTACGAATCACCTATATGTTCGAGATGACCCTTAAGTCCGAGGCCAACACCTTAACTTCGAGATGTCCTTCGAGTTTGAAAATACACTATGTTCGACAGTTCTCAACTTCGAGGGCAGACAGGTTCGAGTAGGCTGTGACAGTTTCTTCTCCAGTCGTCTTCTTCGTTGAACTTGATTTTCCAGCAAAAGAAAATTGCAAAAATTAAGACCACCAAAAAAATCGATTTCTAACTCCTTCGGTTTTCGTCGTTTATTTTCATCTCCAACGTAGAACCAAAAAACAAGAACCGAGAAGAAACATAATTCTTCAAGAACCTTCGATCACTACTCCACGTAGCAATGGTAGATTAAAGAAACGCAACGCAACCCATTTCAACGAACATATCTTCGACTTTCGAACAACAATGACGGAAAACCACACATTCTACGTAAACCCAAAAATCGAAACATTTTCCTACGAATTCCGAAGAGCTTCGGAACGAACCTAACAATTACGGAAAATTGGACCTCCTACGAACATCAAGAAACATAACCTTGGCTCTTCATACCACTTTGTTGTGGTTAATCAAAGTAATCAAATCCACAAGAAGAATAACGAACTTGAATCTTTTTTGGGTAATAAAGAATTATTACATGAAAGATTGAATTGAAAAATAAAGTCGATAGATTAAAGATGACTTAAATTCGTGTATTTAAATTGGATGAATTGTGAATGAATTGCTCACTGCGTACATCTCCAGGAATTTATATATTTTCATGCATTTTCCATCTAGCCCCCATAATGTATTAGCTTTTGACAACTAATACCCTTTGACTTTAGTATAGTCACTTACTCTATTATTATTGACAAATTCCTTATTGAAACCTGATAATTGATTTGAAATATTAGTCAAAGCTGTTTACCCTGTTGCATTTGCTGCAACCAAGGTAGATTGTCCAAGCTGTTCTACTTTGTGGAACAGGCTGGACAGAAACTGTCTACGCTGCTCTAACATATTGAGTAGTCTGGACAAATTCTAAGTGTTCTATTCTTTGTGAACAGGCTACACACTTTATGGAATATGTTTCCATGTCCTCATCTATTGTTTTGGACTAAGAGATCAGTTTAAAAAATCCCAGACAAAGTGGAAAAACAGAAGCTGCTAAGACTGCCCACGCTGTTCTGTTACATGAAGACAAAGTGGATATTTGAAATGGGTGAAAGACCATTTCTTATATCAAAATGGCCACTCCAGAAGATGAAAGGTTTAAAGTTGATATTCCTCTTTTGGTTAAAGCCGTCTGCCACAAAGACAAAAAGGAAATGACAAAGATTCTGCAATATAAAGATAATTCTGCTTTTTAAGAATCTTAACTACTAATAAAGCATTTAGTTTTTTATAAGTCACAATGCACAATGTACAACCTTTTAAAGCTGATTTCTTGAATTTTAAGACTTACAAGTCTTTAAAACATAATGTACAAGTATGAGATGCAAAGCAAAAAAACGAATTAATTAGTAGCAGAGATTTTGAATTCTTGAATATTGTATTCTTGGAAAGACAATTCTTGAAAAGACAAATTGGAACCGTCTTTTCTCCTCCCACGCTCCTCTCCGCCTTCACACAGCAGAACTCTCCCAAGTTTGGAAAGACAATCGTCTTCCAACATCACGCACGCCTCTTGCAGAGCCACCGCCTCCACCATCTTCCACCTCTGCCGCAAGCCTTTACATAACAGACCTTCCCAACACCACCCAACAGCCTCCCCATGGCCCCAGCAACGCCAATCACCAACACCGCACCAGCCATCCTTCTACCGCCGCTCAACACTCTCAATCGCCACCATCTTCTACTGCCACCAGCCCTTCTGCGCCTATCCCTCCGATTAATCCCCATACTTCGGCTGCCACCACCATCTGGCTGATCACCACCCTTATATTGCCAGCCTTTGTGCCGCTCAGTCCACCACAACCCTCAACCCTCCGGTCACAATCCTTCCTCCCCTAATTTCTTTTTTCTGCTCCTCCTCCCTCTGTCCAATCCTTATCTTGTATCATGTTCATCTTCATATTTTTCTGTGTGTAGCTTTGATATGACTGTTTTTGTTTCATATTTGTAGGTTTGTGAAACTGGTTGTTGTTATTGACTGGGTCATATAGAGAAGAAAAGCACCGTCTCTGTCCATGAAAAATCAACCTAGAAATTAATGATTTCTCTATTTCTATACGTCAATCTTCAACAGACCTCAACTAAGAAGGTTTTGTTCTCTTTTCTCTCTTTTATTCTCTATCGATCTACAGTTCTACACCACCTGAGCTCAACTTGACCGAATAGGTATGCATTTGTCGATTTGTTGAAAAATCGAATAAAGTTCTCACGGATATGCTACCTTCTTGGTTGCTGCTCTAAATAAAATATATAATTGTAGTCGAGTTCTTTTTTTAACACAAGAAATTAAAATTATAAGTGTCCGTAAGTTGGAAATGTTAAAACCTAAAATGATATAGTTTTTCGAGTCATTGAATTTTGAACCAATGTTATGCTTGGACATTAACGTGATGATACTACTTGAATGTGTTGTAATACATCAATCATTATGCGAAGTTTGATTAATGTCTAGCCTTTTCTGATTAATTGGGGTGTTTTAGGTGATGTGCATGCTGTTCCACTGTGTTGTTGATGCAATCTTGTGCTTTGGGTCTACCTGACATTGGACAGATCTTTCTGGACTCAGATCCTAAATGGAAAGGGGCAGCATCATCTGTTTTCATCAAAGAAGCTGTAAGAGTCTCTCATAGCCCAGAACTTCATCTTTGATGTTTTAACTGATTATATCGTTGACGTTGATGTATGATACTTGTGGGCTTAGCTTATTACTTATCTCTATGTTATGCTAGAATAGTGGAATGTATCTGTTGCACCCCAAAGCAAGTTTATGGGATCATTTGTAACATGCTTCATGAAATTCATAATTTCTACTCATGAACCCACATCTAACTTAGCATTCATGTTTCTGCTACACATATGTTGCTTAAATTTTGTCTTTGTTACTTAATAGGCCAATCTGTGTCCTATAATTTCAATTTAGAACATATGACCTGCATAACATTTTGCCATTTTAACGTCATTGCTCTTATCTGATAGCTAAGTAATTAGATTTTCAATTACACATAGACCATGTTAATTTGCATGGCTGATCTGTTTCTAATAAATTTATTATTATTATTTGAACTTGGTGTTATCTGACCTCCTAGCCCTGTTAACAATTTAACTTTGACAGGATAAAGTTTAGTTGCTTAAGCAACTTCTTTTTTGATTATGGACACGATGAAACAAATTGGCTGGTGCCTGAAACGCAACAAAGATTTGAAACTTGGAAAAATGATAGTGACTGAAACGCAACAAAGATTTGAGCAATTGACATTTCGACCGCGTAGCCCCGCCTCCATGTAACCGACCCCGCCTACAGCCTAATCGCATCAGCATTGCCTTGCTCATCGCCTAGGCGTCGATTAAGGTACATCCATTTGATGCAGATTCTTGAATTTTAAGACAAAAGGTACGACTGCATTCAATTTAAAAAACAAGTGGTGGTTTAAATTTTCTTGAAAACTCTGCATTTCACCATTGGAGAGAGTTGCACCTTGGAAACATTTGCATTGGGAAACAAGCCGATTCTTCTTCTTCTATGATTACAGTATTCAAGAAAGGGGTCTTCCAATTTATTTAAATTCCCATCCTTCTTCTATGACAACAATATTCAAGAAAGCGTCTATTTGCTCTTTCTAATTTATTTCAATTCCAAATATGGATCCAACGTTTTCTCTCTTTCGTTGTTCTCGATCACCATTCTGCTGCCATCTCGTCTGAGTCATTGATTTTAGACATACGTGGTTCGAATGTAACTGTCTGTGCTTTACTAATTGTAATGATTCTTATGAAAATCACTTTGCTCATCTTTGATCGAATGTGTTTTCTACAAGTATTGTCGCCTGCAGGTGCTTAAAGATGCTGGTCACTTGATAAATCTCACCCTTAGACGAGCTAAAAATCGCCAGCCTATATCCGAGTCTAAATGGGGATCTATTGATTCTTCCCATTGATTTATAGGTATGTATTGATTCTTCCCATTGATCTATTGAATTTTCCCATTGATTTACAGGTGATGTATTGATTCTTCCTGTTTTCTAAACAAATGTTTTCTTCTGTTTGTTGAAACCAAAAACCCAGATGGAACCATTGATTCTTCTAATTGATTTACAGGTATGTATATTCATGTTTTTGTAGTGTGAGTGTGCATGTATTCAGGTTTTACATGAACCCTAAAAATCAAGGGTTCATAGATTCTTCATTTATGACTTTATGGAGTGTTTTTGGTGATGGTGTTTCTCGATGAAAGTATAATTTCTCTTTGCCCTCTGCGATGGAAATACAGAATGTTGGGGTTTTCAAGGTTTTGATTAATTCATATATGGTTTTAGTTTTGCTTCATTGTATGAATGTTGGGTTTATTTAGGATTTTGATTCTCGCATATGTGGTTTTGAAACCTCATCATTTTGTTATTTCCCTTCTGTCATTAAAAAGTCATGAATTGGTATTTAAAATTTAATGATTTGAAAATTCAGTATTCCTTGTACATAGGATTTTTATTCGCTGCTAGCTCGATGTGTCAAAGAATACCAACAAAGCATAAGAGAAAAGTTGTTAGTGTGGTTTTAGGCCAAGATAATTCATTAGAACTTATTGAACGCCTGTTTCATATAATTCTTCATTGTTTCACCCTTCCAGGTACTACATAAACCAAAATCTAAAAATAGGTTTTAATACTGCTTTTGCTGATCCTACTGTAGACCCTGAATATGCAATTGTAAGTTATCACTTCTTTGGATGAAGCTGCATTCAAACAATTTTTTAAAGTTACACATGGACCATGTAAACTGGCTCAATAAAATATTATATCTTTAGCGCTGTTCTGATTTTAAACTTCAAAGTATATTATATTTTGATTGTGATTTATTTTTGTTTTGGAGCATTTTCCTGGCGATTGTTAGTGCACTATTGGATTGGTACTATTATTCATCTATTGTTTCTTAATTACATTGCTAAAAAATTTCTATCATGTGAATTAATACTGAATATGAAAGGAGTATGTCAATTTGTAGTAAAGGGTGGAACAATTTCGAGATGTATGGACTTTGTTGACTTGTTATAATGTTTATTAGATATCTGTGATCAGAATATGCTGCACTTTTTTTAAAATATGTTAGTTTTTTTTGGGGCAGAACGAAACTTGGTTAATGTTTGCTGTCTGGTAAATATTTTATTCCAGCTGTGCAGGTAGGCTTCTTCTTTTTTTTAATTATAAAATTTTGAAGACGGTGTTGGGGGTAATGGTAATGGTTATTCAAATTGTGGGATGGATGGGGTGGAAACCTCTTAAGGTAATGGTTTTTTAATGAAATCACATACTTTATAAATAAGATATATAGAAACCTTGATTCAATTCTGACATTGTGCTTTTTTTATAAATATACATGAGACTATTGTTATAATGGCTTTACTTGGTGCAATGATTGGAGCTGCAGCTGGTGGGTGGATAAATGATGTGCAGGGGCGTAAAAGTGCTACTCTTATTGCTGATGTGATATTTGTAGTTAGGTTCTTTATCATGGTGGCTGCATCCAATCCGGATGTTCTTATGTTTGGCCGTTTCTTGGTTGGGTTGGGTGTTGGTATTGCTTCCGTTACTGGTCCATTGTATATTGCAGAAGCAGAGCCATCAGAAATTCGAGGAGGTCTTGTAAGCACAAATGTGCTTTTGATTACTGGTGGACATTTTCTTTCATATCTTGTTAATCTCGGTTTCAATGAGGTCAAACTTCTTCTTTCTACACTATCTCAAGTAGCACACTGGACTGGACACTTTTTATCACTTATTATATTTCTTTTGATGGATTTGAACTCGAACCTCTTCCCTTTGGTTAAGATATGTTTACATGGCAAATTCCGAAATATTAGGTGATTGGTGTGGAACCTACGAAAATTAACATCCTTTCTGGTGGAAGGTAAGGTTTCTAACGACAATTACTCAGTTTGTGATTTGAAGTCGTCTTTTTCTTTTTTTCCTTTTTCTAGCTTAACTATGTGAAAAAATGCAGGCCCTCACAAAATTCAAGGAATTAGGGCAGGTTTTGTACCAAGGAACTTGCATCAGGATGTGCTTGATGAAGTAATATATGTCTGGTCCTTTTTCTCACAATTAACCCCGATTATGTTAGATGAAATTGGCTTATGATACACGCTTGCTTTGTTTTTTCCAGTATAGTTCTATAGTCTTAGAAGTTAGAAACAGTCTTATTTGATATTCTGCCATAGGATTTTGGGTTTGGAAGGTAACGAAAGGGAAAAAGAAAACAAAAATCTTGGGGAACAAGGTGGTAGTTGTAAATAGCTATCGAGGTCATGATACCTTCTTGTTGGTCTTTTGCTAATTCAAATTCGATACTTTCTAATTTTAGCTAGAAAACCACATTAGGAATGTTGTAGTGGTTAGCACTACACTTGATGTAATTGGGTCAAGTGCATTATGATCTTTAGCCACATTGTGTGTTAGCTTGATGAAATGGATCTGATTGTAGTTAGAGCATGGATTTGTCATTTACTTGATAAATTGGATCAGATCATAAGAATTAGTACATGAATGTTGAATCATGCGATTTCAGCATGGTTTGCCATTAGTAGCTAAATACGTCGTATACGGTTTTATATCAGTGCTATATATGAAGTCTCTTTGGCCAGTATTTTTAGCACAATAGTGAAAGGGATTTTCAGCTATGTGTTACTCAAGTTGGGCTATATGAGTATGAACTTTTTACGATATAAACTTGGTGATGTGTTCTAATTGAACTTCCACTTCCAGATTTCCAGTGATGAAGCTGTTGAGACTGCAAAGCAATTGGCGCTCCAAGAAGGCTTGTTGGTAAGGGTTTTTGGGTGATATTTTGTAACATGTTTATGTTTCATATTTTTTGGTCAAGTTTCCAGGTTTTTTTTCTTTGTATTTTCCTTGTAGATGAATATTATAATATTTCAGTGTGGTTTAAAATGGTCAAATAGCCAGTTATACAATAGTGATGTTTAATTATATTAATTTGTCGTAGCATATTGCATGCTGTTGCACACACTTCATTGACTTGGCTTCTTGAATTTACTAGGTGGGCATATCATCTGGAGCCGTAACTGCTGCTGCTATCATGGTTGGAAATAGATGTGAGAATGCAGGGAAACTTATTGCGGGATGCATATCACTACCGTAACAAAATGTGTGTAACTATGCACACACTAACCTAGCACTGAGGGAATCTGTAGGCAAACATATTGTGAGTAAATATGAAGTGCCCTAAATGGAACCCTAACGTAATTTCTTATGCAGTTGAAGTTGCTGTCAATGTTAACTTGCTAAATCTTGAGCATACTTCTGCATATAAATGGGCTTATTATATTATGTATGCTTGCAGGTTGCGTTTCCTAGCTTTGGTGAGCGATACCTATCCACCATTCTGTTTCAATCGATTCGTGAAGAGGCCGAGGCAATGCTACTTGAGTCATGAGAGAGAGAGAGAGAGAGAGAGAGAGTTTTGTTTTATGTAACCTGAGTCCTGAAGAGGCTGATGCATTGCAACCTGTTAATAGCCTGTTCTTCAGTTTTGTAATTGTACTTGGGGTGCCCGTTCACTATTTCCAAGGAATTGTCATCGAAGATAGATGTTATAAAGGGAAGAGTAAGTATTTGTACTATTTTGTTTATCTTATTACGGTTCATGTACCAGTTGAAGAAGTGTTAAAGATGGCTTTTATAGGTTTTAAACATTTTCCCAGCTGATTTTAAATCGAAGTTCATGCTTTATTTTTCTTCTTTCATTCAAGGAAGTTGTTAGACACTTTGACTTAAGTTGGTGAATTTCTGGAAACTAAACATGGGTATCTTTTAAACTCTTGATTTGTAATCTGTTCTTTTGGATGTGAAAAGTCCGATTATGAAAAATGAGTCACATGTGATATTACTAATTAGTCCGTTTTCTTCTGGCTTTGATCCCCGTCTTGTGAAAACCTTAGTGTTAGGTTTATTAAATGTTGTGAGGTACATGTTTAATATAAGATTCTTGATGGGCAATCAACTTTTCGGCTTTAATTCCTATCTGTTCTGTATCTTCTTCAAGCTTTATGTGGGTACTGTTACTATGATAGGAATATGGTTATTAGACATTATGATTATTTATCTTTGTTTTGAAGATGGTTGGTGTTGGATTTCGTTGAGTTTATTTAAGGCTTGAAATCAATACTATGCAAGTTAGGATTCTTTGCTGTTAAGTTTATTCGATGGCTGCATCTCATTTTGGGTACTTTATTGAATCATATTTGGTTCTATGCTGATGGTTTTTTAGGCATTTGGTTCGAGTATTATCTCTAAATGGATTCTCTTATTGTTGGGTTGTATCTCATGTATTGCCCATGTCTTAATCTTACCTGTTGGACTTATATTTTTGTTACTTTGAAGGGCACATGCTGGACTGGTGATTTCTGGTTTGCTTCAAGACAAAGACCTACTTGTTGGTTCGCTATTGTTGACTGGATGTTTATCAATTTTTCTAGTGCTGATTCTATAGAGGATCTGCTCATGTTTCTACAAAGTAATTTGATGTTGGTGGATTTATTTGGTCGAAGCATCAATAGGTTTAATAGGGATTGGTTACTTTGTTGGTACAGCTAGAACCTTGGTTTTTTTGTTGTTTTGGTATTGTTTTGTGGCTTTAGTTTGTTCAAGCTACATTGTTTTTTTTAATGTCTATTTAGGTTTCTGTTTTCCACGTCTTAGCGCTTAAACTTATTTGCTAAGTTGGAGTAGTATTGTATTTTGGTTTCAGTATTTATAAAATTTACACTTTACCCAAAAAAAAATTCCTTAGCGAAAGTGGGGTTTTTTTTGTCTATTTTTTGATTTGGTTGCAATTTGTAAATTGCAATTTGCATGTTAAGGTTAGTTTGATTAACTATTAGAGACTATTTGCTCATGTTTTCTAACCTCTTAAATTTGCGCTTTTCTTTAAAATACAATTTTTGAAAATAAGCTTTTATGAATGCGTCATGTGTAGCTTA
Source organism: Centrapalus pauciflorus (assembly GCA_020465985.1). Classification (NCBI taxonomy): domain Eukaryota; kingdom Viridiplantae; phylum Streptophyta; class Magnoliopsida; order Asterales; family Asteraceae; genus Centrapalus; species Centrapalus pauciflorus. Next base: position 511,339 of record JAANYP010001347.1, read on the forward strand.
AGTTTATGGAACACATTATAGTTAGGTTTGTTGGTAGAACGAGTATGGTGGATTTATTTGTTGCACAGGTTTTGATTGTTTAACATACACATCCAATCTCTTTATATTGCATAGATTAAACTTACCAATCTAATGAGAATGTATGATTGGACACTTTTTACCCTTATTTAATTTGTTTGGCCATGTTTGACTAAGTTTATTGTGTGTTATTGCCATCAAAATTTTATATTTCTCAAGTATTATTGCAATTGGACTTGATCATCACCCTTATTTTATATTAGCTCAAAGGCTAAGACGCTCTTTTATAAATAACTATACAAATCTGTATGACAATTTAAAGGTGATTTTGCCAACATCCATCAAATATTCTTTCTTTTATGCTCTGCCACTAAACAAAAATGTTATTAAATGAAAAATTATTTGTCGCCGCCGCCGCTTTGCGCGGGTATCTAACTAGACACACACACACACACACACACATATATATATTCTTGGTTGTTTAACCCTCCTAAATTATTGGATTGTGGTTTGTTATAAAAGAAATTGCAATTATATGGAGAAGACAGGTTAGACATTGTATTTCTACATGATGTTTGGACAAATAATGGTTTCAGTTAAACCATTATATATTGCTATATGTTGGTTTCTTAATGTAATTTTATAAGATATTCTACGTTTGCAGACTTTATGATGGATTCATCCATGTGTTAACTTCTCACTTCAATCCTCAAGTTCTTTGGTTTTTAACGTTTCATTTTTTTTCAAGTTCTCATCCCCTTGCCAGCCACTATAAGCCTTTGCTGCAGCCTGCAGGTACTAGGTTTTTTTTTTATTTTCGAGTTCTCATCATTGCCTCTACTGTCCTTCACTTTACGACCTTTATCACTGCTTCGAGATTTGCTTCACCACCGCTGCATACGAATAAGGTTTGCTTCATCGAATAGATGTAACCATTCTTTCTCCTCAAAACAAACCAATAGTGTCGTGTTTACATTCTTTCTTATTTAACCATGTTATTTTGATTCATTCTTGACCTGACTTTTGTTATGTTGTTGACCTGACTGTGTTGTGTTTACAGGAGTTTCATGTTGTTTTAGGAATAAATGAGAACATACAGCTTATTTAAGAGAGAAGGGATTTATAATTTCACATTGGTCATATATATCAATCAGAAGTTTTGATCCACAGGGAGAAACATAACGTTTTCTTTCGAGCATATCAGTTATTATTTTCCTGCCACCTAGGGGTTGTCACTTCCAACATTGAACTTCCAATGGGTGATGACCTGAAATGTTTTAAATTTGCTTGGTGAAGTGAAAGCTTATATATATATATATATATATATATATATATATATACACACACTAAGTGGAACCACCATTTCAAGACACGTGCTGTTAATATGTCCACATATACATAAACATATGTTAAATATTGATAATTTCGATTTCAGTTGTCAGTAGGTATATGCATACTTAATATTACAACTTACAAGCACCAATTTATTGCAAAAAAAACTGAAGGATATTGTTATCGCAATCCCATTAAAACATGCATATTATTCTGATATTTAGTATAACTTTTCCATGTTTTTTGACTACTCGGATTAACTAAAGAATGAATCTCTACATGAACTTCGAGAATGCTTTCATGAATCTATACCTTTACCTTTGGTTGAAAGACAAGCACTTGACGACGCCTTGGAGGGAGAGAGGAAAGTAAGCAGATTTTTTCTCATAAATGGTAAGTTCAAGGTTCTTGCTTTTTTTCATCATGTTTTGGTCAAGGCGATAACCAAATGCCTGAAACACGAGGACTTTGTCTTTCTCAGGAGTCAACTGTCAGCAAAGTATGTATTCTACGCCAATTTGTTATTTTGTTGTCACATCTTTGCAAATGGTATTATTATTTAGGTGAAAAATAATGTGTGGACTGGACAGGATTTGAGAACAGAACCATATAAACTGACTTGTTACTGAGAGTTTACACGTCTTCTCATTTTGTATGGAATTCCTAGGTAATTTTAACCGTTCATCTCTTCATTTTCAGGTCAGTTTTTCTTTTTATTTTCTTCCATGTAATCTTTTTTTATTCATCTTCATATGATAAAAAGAAAAGAAACGATATCAGTCTCTCAGTTTTTTTAAAAGGCATTTGCTTTTGTTCTTGGTGTCCTCTCATTTTCCATTTATATGCATTAACAAGCTGTACATTTTACTCACAACATCAACTCAAAGTTTTGTTATTGTTTTATGGATGTCTCTTCCTATTATGTGTAGTCAATTAACACTAAAAGTACTTTTGGTGATCACTGTATTCATTAGTCCTAACTGGCTTTTAACTGAAAATTAAAAGTTCTCTACCTTTAATTTTTTTTATTTAAGGAAAAGAAAAAAAAGTTCTGTTTTTCATTCAATTTAGTAGGTTTGGGAAACTGGTTGTGGCTATTGACTGTATAATATAGACAAGAAGAAACAAACACTTTCTTCTGTTGAGATTTTGAGTAGGCCTGTAGCACCACTCCACTACATCACTGCTTGTACTCCCTACATTAAAAAGTGGTACTCTTCTCTCACAACTTTCTGGCGTTAATTTTTTAGTATACCCATCTTATGATTTTGTTCTAGGAGATGATCGGGTGAGCAGGCGGAATGTGGAGGGGAAGGCATTGGTCGAGGTTTTAAATGCTGCCACTGCTTTGGATCTTAAGAAAATCACTTTCTACTGTGATTATCACTCACTGTATCAATATGTGAGTTGATTTCTTCTTTTTTCAGCTCTTTCCTTAACTTCAGAGCTCCTTATGTTGATTTCATGTTTATGTAAATGCCCGTGTATCTAATGGACTAATACCCAAGTGAATATGTATGATTATTGACCAGAAATCCCAAAAGTTGGCCCATCAGAGTATTTTAGTGGCATTTCATAGTGCCTAGGCTCAACAAGGTTGCGATTAATTAATTCGCTCAGTAATATAATTGAACCATACATGCTTGATTTGTTTCCTTTTGAGGTTGCAAGTTGGGTATAATTTTTATTTTTTACAACTACATTTTTCAAGTAGTTCATACTTTGTTGAGGCTGTGAATTAGATCGAATTTTGGTTAATCAATACTTCACATTGGAAATGTTTCTACAATCAATATATATCTTGTGTTTTTATGCAATTTAGTCTTAACATCTTAGTCATAACGTTTTTATGCAATGTATTGATAATATGTCAATCTACGAATCACATGTTTTCAACAACCATAATTTTTCGTCTATGTCGTCTACAAGATAATATGTTACTGATTAAATATGTTACTAACGGAATACATTTGTTGTCGTCGCCGCTATGCGCGGGCACTGTACTAGTATGCAGAAAAGCATTTTTGTCTTTTTTGAAAGACACTCCACTATCTCTATGTTCAATGAGGAAGCTTCACTGGGATTCTCTATGAGAGTATAAAAAGGAAGCTTCTAAGAAATGTGAGATAACGAAGAGTGTGATATTCCGAATGTGCAAAGAAGTGTGTTTTCATGAGTATGCTTGAATAAAATAGTTGAGTGTGTCCAACATCATCAGTGGTGAAAACTGATGATGGAATGTGCACTTGGGCAGCAACCTCAGCAGAGGGATGTTCTATTCCCTCAGGTTAATCAGCTTGGGAAAATGGTCCTTCAACAGCTGTTGGGTGTTGAACAGCTGCATCTCTAGGAGCAGAAGTGGAAGGTTGATCTGCTGGATGGTCTATTCCAGCAGCTTTGGCACCTTGTGCAGACACATTATGTGGAGAAGAAATATGAGCGGGTGACTGCGTTGTAACATCCTCGGATTTATTTTACTGTATTTTGGTTAATTAAGTGGAAAATACATGTTTAAGTTAAAATTGGAGCAATTATTATGTATTTGGGTTATTTAGAAGTTTGTTGATATTTTAAGAAAATTTGAACTCAGAATCATTGTTATGGAATATTAAGGGGTGGTTCGAATCTATGCCTAGATTCGAATGTGTACCATCAGATTCTAAGAGGGAATTCGAATCTGATGCATGGTTTCGAATCTAACCCATTAAATTCGAGTTTAATGCCTAAAATTGAGAAATATACTCTCTAAACTTGTATATTTTGAATGAAACTTATAAACAACACATAGAATGGCAAGAGTTATTCAAAGGACAATGTATGAACATGAAATGGGTTCAAACTTTAGTTATAGTGCGAATTTAGATATGTACCCAAAATGGGGAAAATATCGCCAAACTTACGAAACTTGATTTTATGAATTTAAACGGTTAATGATATGAGGAATTGTTGTAATTGATATAACAGGTCCCTTGTGGTGTTGTTTAACCCACAGTGGGGTACTTGGTGGATCCGGTTGAAAGCTCGAAGAGAAATAATATCGGTTAAAAGATAAATTACGCACCCACTGTGAGTACAATAGATTTCGCATGTTTATATTTGTTTTATGTAAGCTTTGCCTGCTGAGACCTGTTGTTTCATTGATTGTTTGGAATTCTACTAACTTGCGTAGATTTAGATGCACATTCTTACTTGTTGCATGTCCTTTCGGTTGTTGTGCATCTAGTGATGGACCGGTGGGTCGCATCGATTACTCTGATGTTACTGTGCTATATGACCTGGAGCTGATCCCTCCTAGGCCCGGTAGGCAGTATGTCATCCCCGATCGTACGTTTGTCTCAGATGGTATGTTTAAATGCCGAGCTTTGAGCTCGAAGGGGCTGCGGCTCTGGTCCGTACTTTGTGTACGAAGAGGATATCCGATGTTGGTCATCTGTGTTATCCTTGGGCTTCATAAAAATTTATAAAATGCATAATCTCTGTATTCACTAAGCATCCGCTTATTCCCCAGTTGTTGATTTTTATTTTTACAGGAAAAGGGAAGTCTACTGCTGGACCTTCTAGTTAGGTCGTTTGGAAGATTTGGGAGACTCGGCACTAATTGATCGGTAATTGTGATTTGGACAATGTTGTAATATATTCTGGATGATTGTAATAAATGTATGGGTGTGTAGACTTAGACTTGGTACCTTATAGCACCGTAGGGTGTTTAACACTTTTTGCACTACTATATTTATGTTTTTAATGCTTCCGCACTTAATTTAGGTTATCAGATCATTATGTTATTGTATGTTGGTCATTAATCCTGGGTGTATTGTAATTGGTGGTTGTTGTGGCAAGGGTGCCACACGAGATGGTATCAGAGCAGTTGTTTGAGATTCAAGAGTCCGTGAGGTCTTGATCTCAAACATTAGGTAATGATATGTAGTGGTTTAAGTAATGATCTGAACTAAGATAGGTTACGATCTAGTAATTATAAGAGATTGACTATCATACGGGACAAATGAATGGTGTCTTTAAGTTTATGACATGTTGCTAAACAAATTATATGTTTATATTACAGAACATGTCTGGAGGAGGAATGACACCTGAAGAAGCCAGAGAGATGATGCTAGCTATGATGGCTGAGCAGAATCGAATGATTCAAGATCAGTTTCGGGCTCGAGATGAGGCCGAAGCTAAACGAAGAGAAGATAAGAGGAAGAATAAGGAAAGAGAGAAAAGCAATGACGAACAAGATGACAATACTGGGTCATCTAATAAGCCCAGGGGCTGTCGGTTTAAGGATTTTAAAGGAAATGGAGCAGTCGAGTTTAATGGACTCGGTGATGCTGTTGCTGCTCTGGAATGGATAACAACCACAGAACGGACATTCCGAATCAGTGATTGTGCTGAGAAGGACATGGTCCGGTTCGCTACTGCTATGTTCACCAAAGACGCAGTAATGTGGTGGAATTCAATGGTGAATGCCTTAACAATGGAGAAGGTTTTTAGAATGACATGGGCTGAGTTTACTGAAATTTTCACTCAGCAATACTGCCCGGCCGATGAACGCCGAAGACTAGAAGCTAAGTTCATGACACTAATTCAGGGGACTAAGTCTGTGTCCCAATATGCGGTAGAGTTCACAAGGCTAAGTTTATTTGCGCCTCATCAGGTTGATACAGAAGAAAGAAAAGTTACTCGATTTGAGGTTGGTCTTGATTTGGAAATCCGAAGGGTGATGAGCAACGTACGTTACCCCACGTTTGCTAGTCTGCTGGAAGCTGCCAGAAATGTAGAACAGATCCTGATTATGTCAGGATATGTGATGGGGTCTGCTTATGCTGCTTCAACTAACCCAACTCAACCTTCACCGCCGAAACGTCAACGTGAAGGAGGCTACTCTGGTTCTGCACGATCATCACAGTACTCGCCACCACAGTCTTATCGTCGGCAGTCTAGTTCTCCTGGTCATGCTCGTGCATGTTTCTGATGTGGAGAATTGGGCCACTACCAAAGTGAATGCCCACGAAGATCGGATGTCTGCCATAAGTGTGGTGTATGGGGACACTACAGTAGGAATTGCAGAAGGAACGATCCAGCTGCTGCTGCACCATCGTCGACTCGATCATTTGGAGGATCAAGTGGTGGTTCCGTCAACCGCCGGAACCAGCCAAAAAGGGGACAGACTAGTGCATTTCAGATTACCGTGGAGGAAGCTAGGGAAAACCCGGAGGTGGATGCGGGTACGTTTATAAGTTAAATTTATGCTTGCAATAATGATGTTTAATTCTGATATCAACAAGCCTTTTTGTGTCTACTGTTTTGAACAAACGACCAGTCATGACGCTGTTTAAGTTACTGGCTAGATTTGACATAGAAGTTACTAGTAACACATTAGCCGAGTTAGAATACCTATATCATAGTCGTACCTTAGAAAATTAAAGATGTAGTCTTCAAATTTGGATCTTACTCCGATATCATTTAGTGAATGTAACGTGATAAATATAGAAGATGTCGACGTTATAAATAAGAATGACAATGTCAAAAAGGAAATATAATGCTACTTGAGGATAGTATACTTATTGATATGATAATTGATCAATAAGAAAGTTAAAGAGACTTTGGACAGTAATGAAATTTGCTTATACCGTAAAGAAAGGTCTAATACTACGATTCGGAATCTAAAAGAGATTCGGAGGTGGTCATGAGTTTTGTTTAAATTCTGGTGCCAATTAATTAAATCGTAACTACTGCATTTGTGCAATCAATGTTAGTCTTTTGGACTAAGTTGATAGTTGTGATTGATGTTGAAATTGTTAAGTAACACATTAGTTAACGTAGATCATGTGTATCATGATTGTACTTTAGTGATTGAGGAGGTAGTACTCAATCCTGACTTGATTTCAATAGAGATCGGTGATTTGATACGATAATTAGAAAGAATTTATTAAATATATGTGACAAGACGCATGTAGTTTGCAATGAAGGAATAATAAAGATAACTTCGCCGAAAAGAGGCGAGAAAAATTGTATATATGAGTATTGGAGAAGTGGGGATCAATGTCTAATGATGATTGTTAGGTCCCGAAAGCTGATTGCATAGGGTCGTGAGTCTTGTATGGTATATGCTATTGATACCAATATTGAAAAGAGAACTGTGGCCGATGCGCCTGATGTCCCAAATGTTTCCATAAATGTGTATGGAAGACTTGTCTGGTGTGGCACCTGAAAGACAAGTGAAAAGTTGGTATTGACTTGATTCCTGGAGCTTCTCCAAGAGTTTGTTATTCGTACTGTTTTGTATCTACTGAATGTGCATAGATTAAAGTGGTTTGAACAAATTGACTATAATAAATAAATATCCGCTGCCGAGAAATGATGATTATTCAATTAGCTGCATGAGAGCTAATTATTTTTCTAAGATTAATCTACGAATGGGATATGATTAGTTGAGGTCCGAAGAGGGAATGTACTGAAATTGGCTTTCAGGAATATTTATGAGCACTACGAGTCTCTGGTCACGATGTCTTGATTAAGTAACACCCCAACCGTTTTATGGACATCATGAATAGAGATTTGTATATCAATGATGGGGGAATCGGTAATTGTAATTATCGATGACATTCGGGTATAAGTTTTAAGTTGAATATGTCAAAACGTGAATTTTGATTACAATAGATTATAATTTGTGGTATGTGATTTCTGGAATTGGATCTCGGAGGATTCTGTTAAAAGAGGAATGATTGAGAACTTGGAATCTGTCTCGCAGTAATTACAGATTTAAGAAGTTTTCTACGATTGGTAGATTGTAGACGACTTGATTATTCAGTATATTTTATATACAGACTCAAGAAGTTTATTATTGGAAAGATTTTGCACAAGATGTACGTGGGAAAGGTTATTAATATTGTTTTAGTATTCTAGACTCGATTATGTCAGAATAGAAGAGTTGTTTCATTTTCAACTCTTGGTTTGTGTAATAAGTGGGATTAAACACACATAAAGCTACGAGTACAGCTTACTGACAACTGATAGAAGATCAGAATGAATGGACTATTTCCACATCGTAATATATGATGAGACACCTAAACCAATCAGTTTTGAGGGAAACGATGTAGTATATTTATTAGTATCACCGATGAGGTGTACTACTTGTTTTGAAAAAGGGATAAAATTTACACTGAGGTGAGTTGGTTCATTGAGAATAACAGAAAAGTTAGGAATCTGTTATCTCATTTAGAATTATTTAAGGAAATGTCGAAATAGCACTTGGTATTTCATGAAGAAATCTTTATTAAATCTTCACAACTGGTAATGAAGATTAGGCTGATTATAATGAATTAGAAATCATAAAGGGTTAGTATATGTTGAAAAGTCGGAATATATTATGAATACTGTGGTAATGAAGAATAAGGAACAAAGAGATTAAAATAGTATTGATACGTTGGAAGCATCACAAAGGAGTAGACCATACGTGGGAGACAAAGGCGGAAATGTTAAGAAAATATTCACAACTGTTTGAATCCGAGTAACTTCGAGGACGAAGTTGAGCGTGGTGGAGCCCATGCTGTAACATCCTCGGATTTATTTTACTGTATTTTGGTTAATTAAGTGGAAAATACATGTTTAAGTTAAAATTGGAGCAATTATTATGTATTTGGGTTATTTAGAAGTTTGTTGATATTTTAAGAAAATTTGAACTCAGAATCATTGTTATGGAATATTAAGGGGTGGTTCGAATCTATGCCTAGATTCGAATGTGTACCATCAGATTCTAAGAGGGAATTCGAATCTGATGCATGGTTTCGAATCTAACCCATTAAATTCGAGTTTAATGCCTAAAATTGAGAAATATACTCTCTAAACTTGTATATTTTGAATGAAACTTATAAACAACACATAGAATGGCAAGAGTTATTCAAAGGACAATGTATGAACATGAAATGGGTTCAAACTTTAGTTATAGTGCGAATTTAGATATGTACCCAAAATGGGGAAAATATCGCCAAACTTACGAAACTTGATTTTATGAATTTAAACGGTTAATGATATGAGGAATTGTTGTAATTGATATAACAGGTCCCTTGTGGTGTTGTTTAACCCACAGTGGGGTACTTGGTGGATCCGGTTGAAAGCTCGAAGAGAAATAATATCGGTTAAAAGATAAATTACGCACCCACTGTGAGTACAGTAGATTTCGCATGTTTATATTTGTTTTATGTAAGCTTTGCCTGCTGAGACCTGTTGTTTCATTGATTGTTTGGAATTCTACTAACTTGCGTAGATTTAGATGCACATTCTTACTTGTTGCATGTCCTTTCGGTTGTTGTGCATCTAGTGATGGACCGGTGGGTCGCATCGATTACTCTGATGTTACTGTGCTATATGACCTGGAGCTGATCCCTCCTAGGCCCGGTAGGCAGTATGTCATCCCCGATCGTACGTTTGTCTCAGATGGTATGTTTAAATGCCGAGCTTTGAGCTCGAAGGGGCTGCGGCTCTGGTCCGTACTTTGTGTACGAAGAGGATATCCGATGTTGGTCATCTGTGTTATCCTTGGGCTTCATAAAAATTTATAAAATGCATAATCTCTGTATTCACTAAGCATCCGCTTATTCCCCAGTTGTTGATTTTTATTTTTACAGGAAAAGGGAAGTCTACTGCTGGACCTTCTAGTTAGGTCGTTTGGAAGATTTGGGAGACTCGGCACTAATTGATCGGTAATTGTGATTTGGACAATGTTGTAATATATTCTGGATGATTGTAATAAATGTATGGGTGTGTAGACTTAGACTTGGTACCTTATAGCACCGTAGGGTGTTTAACACTTTTTGCACTACTATATTTATGTTTTTAATGCTTCCGCACTTAATTTAGGTTATCAGATCATTATGTTATTGTATGTTGGTCATTAATCCTGGGTGTATTGTAATTGGTGGTTGTTGTGGCAAGGGTGCCACATGCGTGGACTCAGTGTGGAGTGGAGAGGGCTCCTGTCTTTCAATGTCATCAACATGTTGAGAGGCTTGGATAGTTGATCTGGTGGCCCTATTTTGTATAACTGGTTCTTGTTGGGATGAACCAGAGGGCTCAGGCTGACTCTAGGTGGACTCTTTATGGAGTGCAACCTGCTCTATGGTGGTTACAGTTACTACTAAAATAGGAGAATCGAAAGCAGCAGGGGTTGCTTCTTCTTCAGCTGACTCCTGTTGGGAGGGATCAGAGGGGCTGAATTGGAGGTGAAACTGGGTCAGCAACAGGAGTTTCAGCCTATTCCATGGTCTCAGGTGCCACATAGGCACCAACCACAAAGGCTTCAGGTTCAACAGGTGAACCAGGGTGACCAGCCTGTTCCCTCTCACCCACTGAGGCTGATGGGGCAGACTTAGCTGTCTTAGCCTTCTTGTGGACAGGCTCAGATTCAGTTGATTGCATGGCCCATTTGATCACTTTGGGCGTTGATTTTAATTTTCCCTTAGGAGCAGTGACTGGATCCACCTTATGAGTAGAAGGTCCTTTCACCAAACCAAGCAACCTCCTCATTGGTGTTGACATAGGAGGTCCATTTTCAAGAAATGGGGCATAGTACACCCTATTTCCAATAACAGGAAATGCAGTTGTAGACAAGTAAGGTTGAGTGTTGTAAAGTTTCTCACCACATACATATTTGAAAACGAGACTGAGGAACCTTGGATATCTGACAATAGGATCTCATCCCTGCTAAGTTGATAAAATGAGCCAACTTTGCAGCTTAGGCTCATCACCACTGAGGCGAAGAGAAAGCTATAAGTTGGAGATAGATCCCTCCTGAACAAGGTAGCACCCAGTTTTGGTTCTGCTACACCACAGAAGCGTAGCAGATTGCCCACCTGTTGGTCCTCTAGCTGAGGTTTGTCATAGGTGTCAGCAATGAGAAGATGAAGTACTTCCCTGAGAAGAGCAGGAGTGAACTCCATGGATGAAGTGCCATTGAGAATAGTTTCCCTGATAATTTTGGTTGATGAATCATATGAACAGGTATACCAAAACTCAAAGACAATCTCCTGGTACATGACACCAGGAGAGGCTGTCATTGCATAGTGCAGGGGATGGGATTGCAGAAACTCCACCATGGACACATAACCTTTTGCCACATAGTTTTTGGGAATGGTCAGGTTAGAAATGTAGTTGGTGGGTTTGATTGTGAGCATTGTGTTGACAGAGGGATGTTTTTCAAAATCATTACCAACGAACACAGGTAGAAGGGTGTGGTTTTGTTGAGCCTTTTGGGAAAGTGGTAGAAAGGCACAAGTTTAGACACTAAGTATTTTTAGGGTTTAGAGGAGCTTATGGTAGCAGTAGGAAGAAGAAGAAGCTGAAACAGTGGTTTAGGTAATTATAGGATTTGAATATGAGTGAGTAGGAGAGAGAAAGGTTTGGACAGTTGATTTGAAATGTTTCTGTTGGGAAATAGTTTAAGTACATTCAAGCTGTTAGCTAGACTTCTCAGACTGTTAGTAGATTTTTCATGTAAATACAAAGTTCATGCTGCTAGTTGAAGAAACTCGAGCTGCCAGTGTAAAAGTTCAAGCTGCCAGAGTAAAACAACTCAAGCTGCTCAGTTCATGCTGTCAAGAGATTCAAGCTGCTCAACAGTTTCATAAACAGAAAGTGCTGATTTTCAGGAAAGATATCTACACGAAGATTCCAGCATATCTACTTTCAGAGAAGTCATAGTCCTTCAAGGAAACAAGTCCAAAAAGCAATATAAATAGACAGAATATTGTATAGAAGTCAATAGAAGTTTTCTGCGTATTTTTGAGTCTGTAATTGCTTTATTGTTTAAGTTTTCATAAGCCTCTAAGGTTGTAAAACCCTAAGAACAGTCTGTGTTCTTCGTCTAATCAAAACAGATTAGAGGTGATTGTAATCATTGAATTCAGCAATACAAACAGTCTTGATTACTTCTTATGTTTTATGCTTCATTGGTTCTGAAAGTTTTTGTTAAAATAATTAAGTGTTATTCCGCAAACTTCTTAATTAAACTTTGATTCAAAGCAAGATTATTGATTTATACTCTGATAAATTTCAAATCAGTTAATCTTGGTTATTCATATTTTAGATCCTGTCAAGTGGTATCAGAGCCAGGTCGTTCTTTGTTTTTCAAAGTCGAAAACTTTCTTTCAACTTTTAATCTTTTACAATGGAATTTGAAAATAGCAGCAGTGGATCTGGGCAAGGACTCAAAGTGCCTATGCTAAAGCCCACTGAGTTTGAGATGTGGAAACTCAGGATTCAACAGCATGTTCAATTCATTGATTATGCCATATGGGAAGCTGTTGAATTCCCTCCTGTAGTTGATCCAGAGCTTGATGCTGAGGGAAAACCAGTCAAAACTCCTCCAAAAACTGAACTTGAAAGGAAGGCTAGAATGAATGAAGTGAAAGCACTCACACTATTACAAATAGCCATTCCTAATGCTTATCAACATCAGTTCAAAAAGTTTTATACTGCTCACTCTCTTTGGAATGCCTTAGAGAAGAGGTTTGCTGGTAATGCAAGTACCAAGAGAAATCAAAAAGACCTCTTGAAACAGCAGTATGAAAACTTTTCTGGTGGCAAGAATGAAAACCTCACTCAAATCTTTGACAGGTTCAACAAACTGATAAGTGAACTGGAAAATGCAAAGGTCAATCTGGATCAAGATGAAGTCAACAGAAAGTTTCTCAGATCTCTTGGAGAAGAATGGACAGTCTATGCTGCACAGTGGAGAACGAAAGACACTCTTGATGAGATAGAATTGGATGATCTGTATAACAGTTTAAGAGTGTTTGAGACTGAGATTGATTCTAAAAAGAAATCCTTTTTCTTATAATCACAATACTGCTCTTCTGTCTTCTGAAAAATCTAATAACTGTGATTCTTTTTCAGGTGGTGATGGCAATTCTGCTGAAACTCATGAAGCTTTTGTTGCCAATGATGTATTATTTGCTCTAAATGTTGAAGACTTGGAACAAATTCATCCAGATGATCTTGAAGAGATGGATTTAAAGTGGCAACATGCAATGCTGACCATGAGAGCCAAAAGATTTCTGAAAAAAACTGGTAGGACCAACTTTCAAGCTAAGACAGAAGGCAAACCATCTTTTGATAAATCAAAAGTGGAATGCTATAAATGTCATAAACTTGGTCACTTTGCAAGAGAATGTAGATCTCAAGGTCAACAGCCATCAAGGACTTCACAGCCCATCCAAGCTTCCTCATCAACAGCACTTGTCTCTCAAGAAGACAATGTGTTTGACTGGAGTGATCAGACAGAAGAAGAATTCCAAAATCAAGCACTTATGGCAGAAACATCAAATGTCTCCTCCACTGAACTACCATCTGAGGTAAATTCTAAACTCCGCTCTCAATCATGCAAAAATATGGTTAAAAAGTACAGAGATCATAATGAGAGCATGTGCAAAACTCTAGCTAAGATGGAAGAAAGGAGATATGAATATATGCAAGCCATAGAAGATCTGGAAAAACAGATCAATGATTATAAGGATAATGAGATTCAAATGGGGTATGATAGAAACTATCATGAATGGGAGAAAAAGGAACTCAATAAGAAAATAGAATCTCTGAATAAAAAGGTAGAAGAAACTGAACAGAAGGTGTTAGAGGCTAATGAGAAACTAGAATCTGTTAACATAGATCTAGGTAACTTCAAGTTAGCAAATCAAAAGCTAGAACACCTAATGGAAGTTCAATTCAAAGATAGAGTCAAATCTCAGGTCAATCCCAAAGAAGGAATAGGATACAGAGCTACTCCACCTCCATATAATAACAAGTACATTCATCCAATGAGTGAAGTTGCTGATAGACTTGTCAATGAACCACTAGATGAGTCTATGACTATTGTAGATCCTATCCTTGATAACAGTCCTGAATTAAAAGAAGATAAGAGTCACAATAGAGACTGTGACACAAAGAGTGCACCCATAGAAGTCCAAGTTCCCAGTAAGAAAGGAAAAGAGAAGATGAGTGTATGCAATGCTACTCCACAAGTTTCTGTACATTCTAACTGTAACACTGCATCTTCATCAAAAGGAACTAAAAGAGGTAAAACTGTTTCTATCTGCACATGCCAAAAGCATGGTGTTCTAAAGTTTCCTAAACAACAGCAGGTAAGAGGAAACCAGAGAAACAAGAACCAGAAATTGACAGAAAAGTCTGGTGTTCCAATTCAAACTGTCAAAAGATGCTTTCACTACGGAAGGAAGTATCACTTAGCCAAGGATTGTTTTTACAAACCAGCTGTTGCAAAACAGACTGTGCATCACACAAAATCAAATCCTAAACAGGCAAAGCACTCAAAAGTGAAACCTTCCACAGCAGCTCCAAAGAGAACAGTTGATCACAGATTCTCAAAAGTCAATAAAAAACAGTCCACACATCAAAAACAAGTTTTGGCAAAGCCTAAATCAAGTTTTAAACAAATATGGTGTGTCAAGGACAAATCTGTTGCTCAAACTGCTAATGCAACAGATCAGATTGCTAAGTCAAAATCTGATGCTGTTAGTGTAAAAACTGAAACTGTTAGCACTACAAACACAGCTCAAGCTGCTGGGCATCCAACTGGAGCTGCTTGTGAATCATCTGAGACTGTCAGAAGAAAAGATGATCAAAATAATTGGATACCTCATATTATCACTAAATACTCTCCAAAGACTCCATTAGTAGATCTCACCAAATACAAGAAGTCAAAAACAGTTTTTAGTTATGTCAATGTACAAGGCCAACCCAAAACCAATTTGGTTTGGGTTTACTCCACTACTAACTAAGCTGTTATTTGTGCAGGGCAACCACAGGTCTCCTCATAGGACAAGATGGCATCTGGACAGTGGCTGCTCTAGGCACATGACAGGCATTTCTGAATGCTTGTCAAATTTCAAAGGATTTGATGGAGGTTTTGTTGCATTTGGAGGCAACTCAAAAGGAGGTTTCAATGCTCTCCAAAGGATTCTCACTTGGTTGCTGTTAAGAGAATCTTCAGATACCTTAAAGGCCAACCACATTTAGGCCTATGGAAATCCACAACTGGTGGATGTCAATACTAAGGAGCAAGACTGGTCTCTTGGCAATGCAAAAAGCAAACAACTGTCTCCACATCATCCACTGAAGCAGAATACGTAGCAGCTGCAAGCTGCTGCTCCCAGGTAATGTGGATTCAAAATCAGCTAAGAGACTATTGTATGAATTTCTTATCCACTCCTATTTATATTGACAATTCAAGTACAATTAGCATTGTGCAAAACCCAGTGAAATTCCCAAAAACCAAGCATATAGAAATCAGATTTCACTTTATCAGAGATTGTAATGAAAAGAAGTTAATCCAAGTTACCAAAATACATACAGATGATCAGCTAGCTGATCTATTTACAAAACCTTTTGATGTGGGAAGGTTCACTTTCCTAATATCAAATATTGGTATGGTAAACATGGATTAATTAGTTTTCATTATTATCGACTCAGTATGCTAATTTAAGGGGGAGACACTGTTCCATTGAAAA
Source organism: Centrapalus pauciflorus (assembly GCA_020465985.1). Taxonomy (NCBI): domain Eukaryota; kingdom Viridiplantae; phylum Streptophyta; class Magnoliopsida; order Asterales; family Asteraceae; genus Centrapalus; species Centrapalus pauciflorus. Next base: position 527,208 of record JAANYP010001347.1, read on the forward strand.
GTTGCACAGTTTTACACTAACAGCATGAGTATTTTCTCATGCTGCTAGTTCATTTTCTCGGACTGCTAGTTATTTTCACTTGATCTGTCAAAGTGTGCAGGGTATTTGGGTAACTTTTAAAATGTGTGCACGGGACCCAACCTTTTCGAAACCTTTAAAGGTCCCGGTTTCGTTCAGTTGTAACTACCAGTTACATATTTTTCTTCCACGGCCTTCTACTTTCTCTCTGAACGAATCACACATTCTTCCTTCAAACCCTAAACCTATCATTTGTTCATCCATGGAATTTGTAAAAGAACACAACTGTCTCCCATACACTCTGAAACATGCTGAACTCCAACCGTTCCATACAATGATGGATTTCCTCAGGCACTCCCATATTCATTATGCCCTAACCATAAACCCTACTATATACATCTCCCATATAGAACAGTTTTGGAACCATACATCTGTTCAAACCATCAATGGAGTGCCTACCCTCCTTTCCAAGATTGATGGAACTACTATCCATATCACTGAGGAATCCATCAGACGTCACTTGCATCTTCAAGATGCCTCAGGTATGACCGACCTATCTCTTCAAGCTTTATATTTTGGTCTTCAAAATATTGGTTATAGGGGTCCTGATGATTCTTTTACTTTTCTTAAGGCACATTTTTCTCCTAAATGGAAATACCTTGTGCACATTATTCAGCAATGTTTAAGCCCCAAAAGAACTGGTTGGTCTGAGTTTTCTTCAAATATTGCCACTGCCTTAGTGTGCTTTTCTACTGGCCAACAGTTCAATTTTTCAAACATGATTTTTCAGGGGATGTTAAGGCATCATTCCCTAAAGAATGGGAAATTTTTGATGTATCCAAGATTTTTGGCAGAAATTATTGCACACACCTGCACAACTTCACATTTACATAAACGGATACATGTTTCCCATAGGCACTCATTGTCTTCAATCAAAAGGCTGATAAAGCCAAGTGCCAATTTTGTCAGTGTAGATGTTCCATTGCCCTCTGCAATGATGAACATCATTTCAGGAAACAGAGGAGAGGGTCTTGAGCAGGCTCAGCCTAACATCACTGCTTCACCCCCAAGACTCCAACCCACTCCTCATGATACACAAACTCCCTCTGATCCTTTTGTACAGCCAACACGCCCTCTCAGATATCTATACAAAAGAAAAAGGGGACCAGGAGCTCCTTCCTCCTCCTCCCATCAGCAAGAGCCATATATCCCTGTGCAGGAGGATACCCCTGCAGAGAATATCCAAAGGGAACCAGTTGAGGACACTCCCATCCTCTCTCAGGAGGTGAACATCTCTTCAGAGATGATTCATATGGGTTCTGTGGCTGACACTACTGATGTCTCTGCAAAAGAGGCACAGGACAGTGCCAACATAGCTAAGACCACGCCCATGGAATCAGCAAGTGTGCAAACACAAGCTGGATGTCCCCAGAACCAAGAAAAGAGGGGCCCAGAAGTTTCTACTTCTGGTTTCAATGTCAGTGATAGATCACAAGCACCTCAGGTGTTCTCTGATCTTGAGGCTAGTCTGCAACAATTGCTTTTAACGGATCCCAGGCTCAAACCTGTTGTAGCCATGTTGGACTATCAAATGTCCATCATTGCTGCACAGGGAGCCCAAATTTTTGCTCTCAAGCAGGCAGAGGCTGCTCAGCATAAGAGAATAGATTATCTTCATAGAGGCTTCACTCTCTGTGGAAATAAAATTGTGATATTAGAGCAGATGATTCAAACCCAAGGGGCAAAGGTTGTAGGTCCTTCTGACCAAACCAATGCTTCCAAAAAGGGGGAGAATCAGGAGGTCCCTACATTAGTCCAAGCAGCTCCAACAACAACAACAGTCCAAGCAGCACCAACAGTCCCAGTTTCTAGGCTAGCAGTCCCAACAGCTTCTCAAGCTGTTAGCCTAGAAACTCAAGCTGCTCCTTCAAAAGTCACTGGAGTTGTGATCAGAGAAGGAATTCAAGCTCCAACAAGCACAGTCCAAGCTACAACATCTGCTACAAAAGACAAAGGCAAGGGCATTCTCATAGAGTCTCCAAAGCATAAATTTTCTTCAAAAGAAGCCCAAATTGCCTTTGATGCTGAAGTTGCAAAAAAAATAGCAGAAGAACAAGACAAAGAATTAGAGCAGCAAGCCCAAACCCCAATGGATGATGATGAAACTTTAGGTGATTACTTAAAGGGGTTTGTGGTTAAGCAAGGAGCTAGGAAGAGAAAGATGCCAACAGGGCACTCCAAGGCTGAGCATAGAAGATTTCTTATCAATTTTGCCTTTGCAGCTGGTATTCCGAAGAAAATGGCTCAGTCCATGGCTACTGAAAGGCTGCAGGAGATTCATGATAAGGAGATGGACAAAAGACAGAGAACAAAAGTCTCTCCAGAAGCTCAACCATCCCAAGATGTCCAATCATCTACCCAATCAGTCCAAGCTGAAGCTGGTGCCAGTGCACCTGTTCCCACTGATCAAGCTGCTCTCTCTATTCCTTCATCAGTTAAAAGGGTGCTCTTTGAGCAACAACTACAAAAGGCTATGGAGATAGAGAAGCTGATTGATCAGCATGATTTTACAAAACCTCAAATCAACTACTGGTTTGCTAAGTCACTGGATGACCGTGACTTGAGAATAAAGTTTGTGATCAGAAGAGAGTCTGGACCTGAAGAGGAGTATGATACTTTTTGGCAGATAGTACATGTCACACCCTGCTACCTTGGTTGGTAGCGAGTCGTGACGAGTGCGGAAGCGTAACCATAATTATAACGAACGACCACTAAATGGACGTTTTCGAAATAATACATCATTAAAACTTAAGAATGTAATAATGTTTTACAAAATGAAAGAAATGAGGTTCGCGTAATACAGTGATTTTAATACATAATTAATGCGTCCAAAAATAATGCAGTCAAATCTCCGTTAGTTTCGAAATATGCATGCGACTCCATGAAATGCGGAAGCTTGAAAGTTGGTGGATTCAAAGGCGCACTTGCCTTAATTACCTGAAAATACATGCTAAAATACGTCAACAAAAATTGTTGGTGAGTTCATAGGATTACACGAAAAGACTAGTTGTATGGACATTATCAGATGCGTTGAATTTATAAAAATCATAAATTCCATGAGATGTATTACGTAAACCATCATGTCACCGAAGCTTAATTAGAATAAGTTTTTGCCCCGAGCAGTATTCCCAAAATACCGTGTGTTGAATATATATGCACCCGCTGTTAGCTAAACCACTAACCCGAGTGGGGGACATGACTCCCAATAGATCTATTCACAATATATTCGCGCTTGCAAACAAATGCAACTAACGATTTCATGATATAAGGGCGGAGATTCTCATACGTAATACATAATAGAATCGAGAAGTTTTCGTGTCCATATAAAAACGAAGCATGTATTTCATCCCAAAACATAACAATGTGAAAAATGGGACTATGAAGACTCACCGGAATTGCGATGGCAAAATATGCGCAAAAAATGCAATGTGCGTTGTTTGATGGGTGATGAAACCGGAGGTGTTTAACCGAGTCCTAAATGATAATAAGGACTTAATATCACTAATATATGATAATAGGTATATTTATAGATTTTTATGTCTTAAATCACCCAACATTACAAGTTTATAAATAAGATTTGCTTAAAACGTCAAGTTTATATATATATAATTTTCCAGCTTTTTCGGAGGTTTTTCGGCCTACTTTGAGGCTGTTTTTGACCAAGCTCCAAAATGTTTTAGACTTTGGTTTTCTAGGACATTAAACTACTATATACAAAGGATTTTTAGAATCAAGAACGGCCATTTTTCGAGTTGTTTAGGTTGGTGAAAAAGCTTGTTAAAAACGCTATGTTGGCCATTTTTGAGCTGTCAATCTTTCGGTTTCCCAAATAATTTCTGGAGGTCTTAAACTTAAAAATAAATTATGACAAATTACAGATCTATAGTTAAGACATAGATCTAACTTTTGAGACAAGAATCAACTCATTTCGTTGAGTTATGAATTAGTTATGATTTTTCAAAGTCGATATAAATTTTCTGCCGAAAATCCGTAGCTTATAAACTTAAAACAACTTATGATTCTTGTTGTTTATTCAAAGACTACTTGTATAAAAGTTATAAAAGTTATATAACACATATATAACACATGTTTTCATAATATTAACATGTTTATAATGTGTTCATATATTCATATGCACATTTAAAGAAACAACATAAAAATAAAAACTAGAAACTTATAAACTTGAGTTTTTATGTAACTTGTTGTTGTTGGTGATTATATATATTATGCAAGACTTATATAAACATAAATGTATGATGAAATAAGTTAGTATTTACTTACTTTGATGTATTTGGAAGATGATTTTGAGTAGAAATTGAAATTCTTGCAAGGTATGCACCAAAACTCTTGAAGAACACCAAGAACACTTGAAGAACACTTGAATGAAGAATTTTTGTGGTGTGTGTGTGTGTATAAATCCGGTTTTTAGAGAATAAAAAGAGAGGTTTTTGTTGTTTGAAGTGTGGAAAAGAAGTGAGAAATGAGGTCTTATTTATAGGCAAAGTGTTTGGTCTTTCAAATGATGAAAAGCATGGGAGACAAAAGTTGTGTGCACTTTTAAACAAAATGATGGTGTTTAAAGTAATATTAAAAAAATAAAAGTCAACTTCTAATACACACATGCCTATATGGCTGGCCATGGATGTATTATACATGTATTTATATATTTTTTTTTGTATAAAAGTATTTAGAAATGTATTCTTGTATTTCCCTTTTCTTGTAAATTCATAAATACTTTTGGATGCATTGTCTTAATGAATTGTTTTAGTCTTGCATAATTAATGTTAAGTAATTGTATTAGTGTATGATTAGTGTCACTAATCATAATTTAATTATATACTTAGTTGAATTAATCTCTCATATCGTAAATCGATCAGATTAATTGATTTCCCGATTCATCGCACCGATGAATTTGATTCGAATTGAGTTGAATTTCTTCATGAACCTTGTTAATCACTTTGGTTAATTTCTAATGACCACTGATTAGGTTATAATTGGCCATTAAATACTAATTAGGTCGTCGTTGCTAACCTGGTTCAATGCTGGATGTTACAGTCTCCCCCTGTTAAGGGAATTTCGTCCCGAAATTTTATCCTGTTTCCTCAGGGGTATTGTTACTTAAGAGTAGATGAGAGTATCTTTGCTTAAACTAGCCTTTTCATGCCTAAGTGAATTGTGGTCCATGTCTAGAATTTCCATCTGACCTTGAGGATGGGTATACAACTGTGCTTCAATCCTTTGACCTTACGGTCCATGATTTCAACCGGCTATTTGATGAAACGAAGTTTATCAGTTAGCTGGATCTCTTCCAAGGGGGTAACAAGTGTCTCCTCTAACAAACACTTCTTCATATTTGATACATGGAAGGTATTGTGCATGCTGCTAAGCTCTGGTAGTAACTCTAAACGATAAGCCACGAGTCCAATTTCCTTTAAGACTTTGCATTGCCAATTTATCGATGGTTTTGTTTTTCCTTATTTTCCTAATCGTATCACACCCTTCCATGGCGAGACTTTCACCAGTACTCGTCCTCCTAATTAGAACTCAAGGGATTTTCTATTTTCATCTGCATAACTTTCTTACAATCGCGGGCAACTTTTAGTCAGTTTCGTATCTGTACTATCCTTTCCGGTGGTTTCGTGAATGATCTTAGGGCCAGTGATTTGGCTATTTCCTACTTCTTCCCAACAAATCGGCGATCGACACTTTCGCCCATAGAGGGCCTCAAACGGAGCAGCTTTAATACTCGAGTGATAGCTATTTGTAGTACGATAATTCCACTAAGGCAAATGAGTATCCATTACACAGGTTCTTAATGTATGTTCTAGGGTTTGGATTGTTCTATTATTCTAACCATCAGTTTGAGGGTGATAAGTGGTACTCATGTCCAAGTTTGTACCCAAAGCTAGCTGTAATAATTTGCCTAGATGTAGATCTACTATTTGTATCTGAAATGATTATAAGAGGCACTTCGTGTCCGGAGACGACTTCCCTGAGGTACGTTTGGACTAGCTTATTCATTCTGTTGTTCTCCTTGATTGGTAGGAACGCGCGGATTTTGTCAGGTGGTCGACTATTACCCAAATGGTTTCTGATGTTTTATCTTAACTTTGGAGCATGTTACGAATTTTTCTGACAGATGTGGCAATGTCATTCTTCATGATATGTCACCCGTATAGCTCCTTATGGTCATGATACATTTTATCGGATCCGGGGTGAACGACATATCTTAATTTGTGTCCTTCATCCATAGCCAGCTTTCTTATTCCACCAAACAGAGTAATCAGATTCTATTCATGAGATACCGATTTTTATTAGCCCTTATTCTAAACTATTTATCCACTTGTACTCTTAACGGCTTAGCTCCTTAGTTTTCCTCAGGTGATAACGAATTTTCACGGTTGCCATTACTTATTAGTTCCATCCAACGGTACTACTTCGTATTCGACTCTTTCTGGTTCAAGACGTGTTGGAGGCTCTTAGGGTCCGTGAGTGTAATACACTTCTTACCGTACAACTAATGTCTTCAAGTCTTAAGGGTAAAGACTACTGTTCCAAGATCTAGATCATGCGTTGTGTAATTCACCTCGTGACCCTTAAGTTTTCATGAAGTATAAGCTATGACCTTATCTTTCTATATAAGCCCATTGTGTGAAGCGTCACAGTAATCTATAAATTTCTCGTTCCTCTTAAGTATGGACAAAATAGGTGCGCTGCACAGTTTGTGCTTTAATAACTGGAATGATGTCTCCTGATCCTTGCTCCAATCATACTTAATGTCTTTTCGGGTCAGTTTTGTTAGAGTTCTGGTGGTCTTTGAGAAAATTGCTTATAATAAGTGGCAAGTCTTAAGGACTGTCGTATCTCTATGGGGGTTCTAAGAGTTGACCAATTCCTGATAGCCTTGATCTTTGCGGGGTCGACTTGGATTCCTTTACTATTGTTCACGTGACCGAGGGATTTCACCTCTCCTAACCAAAAGTCAAATTTAGAAAGCTTAGCATATAGTTGTTCTTTCTCCGATAATTCCAGAATCAGTCTTAAATGTTGCTCATGCTCCTTCTCGTTTCGTGAGTAGATTAAAAGTCATTCATGAATACAATCACGAATTTGTCTAAATAAGGTTTGCACACCCGATGAGGTCCATGAGTACCGTTGGGGACACTGGTTAATCCAAACGGCATTAATAGGAATTTATGATGACCGAAACGGAATCTGAAAGCTGTCTTTGGAATATCTTTCTTGTGAACTCTAACCTGATGATAACCAGACCTAAGGACGATCTTCGAATAGAAGCTTAATTCTTGGAGTTTTGTCAAACAAGTCATTGATCCTTTGAAGTGGGTATTGGTTCTTTTAGCTTATTTAATTTCTCGGTAATTGATGCACATCCCGAAAGTTCCATCCTTCTCCATTATGAACAAAACTGGAGCTCCTCCAAAGCCAGGAACTCGGTTTGATAGGCCCTTTATCTAAGAGCTCCTATACTTGGTTGGACGATTCTTACACTATTGATGGGGCTAATCGGCATGGTGCTCGAGCCACTGGTACCGCACCTGATACTAGGCCTATTTTTGAATTTGACTTGCCTCGATGTTGGGAGTTCAGGTAAGTGTTCTGGAAAAACTTTGGGGTAACCATAAATAATAAGAATATTTTCGAGCCGCTTTCCCTTTGGCTCCCTCTCTATCAACACTTCAGGGTCCTAATGCTAGAGATGATGCTTACTTTGGTATTTCTTGCTTTGCGTTGGACGGTAAGGACCTTCTTATTGGCTAAAGGTATATGAACTATGTTCTTGTTGCATACTATTTCCACACGATTTTCGATAGCCAATCCATGCCTATGACCACGTAAACACTTCCCAGTTTGTTGGGTATCATGTCTGTTTCAAAGAGTCGGCCTACTAATTCTAAGGAGCATCCTCGACTTATATTATTTGTCTTAAGCGTCTCACTGTCATCAACCTCAATAGCATAAGTAGCACTTAATGGAATTTATCAGCTTCGTGAACTTAGTGGATATAAAGCTCCTATCAGCACCAGTATCAAATAGTAGAAATGCATAAGTGGTATCTAATGGGGTAAGAGGATAAGTCTACGGGTTTGAAATTTCTTAGGCAGATAGTCACAGCTTTATCTATTCCTACGCAGAGTTGTAGTTAAAACTTAATTCCTCATAAAAGTTCTTGATACTTAATCTTTGTATGTGATATGGTCAAAATTTTCTGATAAATTCTTAAGCCTTATTTACCCTAAGATATATCAGATAGTAAAGCCTAGAGAAATACTATAAAGAGATGCCTCCGGGGTTTCCTCGTACTCCAGAGCGTTAAGTTGTTGGCTTAGTTCTGCAGTGTGGGCTTTGTGCTCCGCTAGGTGCTGTCACAATCGTCGATTCCGTCTTGTTAAATCGCCTGGGTATTCTGGTTGGCCTAAGGTTTATTGGTGGTTTGCATTGCCTCCTGCTTAATCCTTGCAATGATCTCACCGACCTCTTGGTGGATTTTGTCGAAATTGGAGGTCGTGTCTGGCGGCCCTTGCCACCAACAGGGGCATCGTTTGTTACATAGGTTTCTAGGTAAGTGTCGGCACTTGAGAGGAAGATGGTGTTCTGACTTCAAACTGGATTTGGATCCCCTCTTCGTTTCTCCACTGTTGGAGAGTGTGAGGCATCCATCCCCACTGTCCTATGCTTGCCCGTTACTACTGCGGCGGGCTTGGCTGATGGGCAGGTACCGGGATAGACTCCCGTTGTGCTAGTCACACCCTTTCCCTAGGGGTGAATTTCGATATGTTATTGTCATCAGGGTCCATATATGTGTTCACAGTTCTTGAAGAAAGTTTAGTTTTTGTAACAGTTATAGTCTAGGTACTAATGCAACCTAGTTCACTATAACTATGGCTCTGATACCAATCTGTCACACCCTGCTACCTTGGTTGGTAGCGAGTCGTGACGAGTGCGGAAGCGTAACCATAATTATAACGAACGACCACTAAATGGACGTTTTCGAAATAATACATCATTAAAACTTAAGAATGTAATAATGTTTTACAAAATGAAAGAAATGAGGTTCGCGTAATACAGAGATTTTAATACATAATTAATGCGTCCAAAAATAATGCAGTCAAATCTCCGTTAGTTTCGAAATATGCATGCGACTCCATGAAATGCGGAAACTTGAAAGTTGGTGGATTCAAAGGCGCACTTGCCTTAATTACCTGAAAATACATGCTAAAATACGTCAACAAAAATTGTTGGTGAGTTCATAGGTTTACACGAAAAGACTAGTTGTATGGACATTATCAGATGCGTTGAATTTATAAAAATCATAAATTCCATGAGATGTATTACGTAAACCATCATGTCACCGAAGCTTAATTAGAATAAGTTTTGCCCCGAGCAGTATTCCCAAAATACCGTGTGTTGAATATATATGAACCCGCTGTTAGCTTAACCACTAACCCGAGTGGGGGACATGACTCCCAATAGATCTATTCACAATATATTCGCGCTTACAAACAAATGCAACTAACGATTTCATGATATAAGGGCGGAGATTCTCATACGTAATACATAATAGAATCGAGAAGTTTTCGTGTCCATATAAAAACGAAGCATGTATTTCATCCCAAAGCATAACAATGTGAAAAATGGGACTATGAAGACTCACCGGAATTGCGATGGCAAAATATGCGCAAAAAATGCAATGTGCGTTGTTTGATGGGTGATGAAACCGGAGGTGTTTAACCGAGTCCTAAATGATAATAAGGATTTAATATCACTAATATATGATAATAGGTATATTTATAGATTTTTATGTCTTAAATCACCCAACATTACAAGTTTATAAATAAGATTTGCTTAAAACGTCAAGTTTATATATATATAATTTTCCAGCTTTTTCGGAGGTTTTTCGGCCTACTTTGAGGCTGTTTTTGACCAAGCTCCAAAATGTTTTATACTTTGGTTTTCTAGGACATTAAACTACTATATACAAAGGATTTTTAGAATCAAGAACGGCCATTTTTCGAGTTGTTTAGGTTGGTGAAAAAGCTTGTTAAAAACGCTATGTTGGCCATTTTTGAGCTGTCAATCTTTCGGTTTCCCAAATAATTTCTGGAGGTCTTAAACTTCAAAATAAATTATGAAAAATTACAGATCTATAGTTAAGACATAGATCTAACTTTTGAGACAAGAATCAACTCATTTCGTTGAGTTATGAATTAGTTATGATTTTTCAAAGTCGATATAAATTTTCTGCCGAAAATCCGTAGTTTATAAACTTAAAACAACTTATGATTCTTGTTGTTTATTCAAAGACTACTTGTATAAAAGTTATAAAAGTTATATAACACATATATAACACATGTTTTCATAATATTAACATGTTTATAATGTGTTCATATATTCATATGCACATTTAAAGAAACAACATAAAAATAAAACTAGAAACTTATAAACTTGAGTTTTTATGTAAATTGTTGTTGTTGGTGATTATATATATTATGCAAGACTTATATAAACATAAATGTATGATGAAATAAGTTAGTATTTACTTACTTTGAAGTATTTGGATTATGATTTTGAGTAGAAATTGAAATTCTTGCAAGATATGCACCAAAACCCTTGAAGAACACCAAGAACACTTGAAGAAAATATGAAGAACAAAGTTGCAAGTTCTTGGCCTTGCACTAGGCCCTTTGGCCGATTTTTCTATAGAGAATGAGAGGGTGTTTATGCTTTGAAGGTGTGAATGAAATGAGGAAATGAGTCCTCTATTTATAGAAGAGTTTTAGTCTTGCATAATTAATGTTAAGTAATTGTATTAGTGTATGATTAGTGTCACTAATCATAATTTAATTATATACTTAGTTGAATTAATCCCTCATATCGTAATTCGATCGGATTAATTGATTTCCCGATTCATCGCACCGATGAATTTGATTCGAATTGAGTTGAATTTCTTCATGAACCTTGTTAATCACTTTGGTTAATTTCTAATGACCACCTATTAGGTTATAATTGGCCATTAAATACTAATTAAGTCGTTTTTGCTAACCTGGTTCAATGCCGGATGTTACACAATGCAAGTAGTCATGGAACATGCAGCACCAGTTGTCCAGTTTCAGCAGTGTCTATCATACGTTCCTAACATACAATTAAGTAATCAAGGAACAAGCAGCAGCAGATGTTTCCATACAAGTCAGTAACAATCAACAATAAGTACCGAAACGTATGCAAGTAAGTAATGCAATTTGTCACTCACAACGGTCCTGAGCAATGCAAGTAATCAAGGAACATGCAGCAACAGTTGTCCAGTTTCAGCAGTCTCTATCATACGTTCCTAACAAACAACTAACTAATAAAGGAACAAGCAGCAGCAGATGTTTCCATACATGTAAGTAACAATGACCAATATGTACCGAAACATATGCAAGTATGTAATGCAATCTGTCACTGACAGCGGTCCTGAGCAATGCATGTAATCAGGGAACATGCAGCAACAGTTGTCTAGTTTCAGTTGTGTCTATCATACATTCCTAACATACAAATAAGTAATTAAGGAACAAGCGGCAGCAGATGTTTCCATACAAGTGAGTAAAAATCACCAATAAGTACCGAAACATATGCAAGTAGGTAATGTAATTTGTCACTCACAACGGTCCTGATCAATGCAAGTAATCAAGGAACATGCAGCAACAGTTGTCCAGTTTCAGCAGTCTCTATCATACGTTCCTAACATACAACTAACTAATAAAGGAACAAGCAGCAGCAGATGTTTCCATACATGTAAGTAACAATCACCAATATGTACCGAAACATATGCAAGTAAGTAATGCAATCTGTCACTGACAGCGGTCCTGAGCAATGCATGTAATCAAGGAACGTGCAGCAACAGTTGTCTAGTTTCAGTTGTGTCTATCATACGTTCCTAACATACAAATAAATAATCAAGGAACAAGCAGCAGCAGATGATTCCATACAAGTCAGTAACAATCACCAATAAGTACCGAAACATATGCAAGTAAGTAATGCAATTTGTCACTCACAACGGTCCTGATCAATGCAAGTAATCAAGGAACATGCAGCAACAGTTGTCCAGTTTCAGCAGTCTCTATCATACGTTCCTAACATACAACTAACTAATAAAGGAACAAGCAGCAGCAGATGTTTCCATACATGTAAGTAACAATCACCAATATGTACCGAAACATATGGAAGTATGTAATGCAATCTGTCACTGACAGCGGTCCTGAGCAATGCATGTAATCAAGGAACATGCAGCAACAGTTGTCTAGTTTCAGTTGTGTCTATCATACATTCCTAACATACAAATAAGTAATTAAGGAACAAGCGGCAGCAGATGTTTCCATACAAGTGAGTAAAAATCACCAATAAGTACCGAAACATATGCAAGTAGGTAATGCAATTTGTCACTCACAACGGTCCTGATCAATGCAAGTAATCAAGGAACATGCAGCAACAGTTGTCCAGTTTCAGCAGTCTCTATGATACGTTCCTAACATACAACTAACTAATAAAGGAACAAGCAGCAGCAGATGTTTCCATACATGTAAGTAACAATCACCAATATGTACCGAAACATATGCAACTAAGTAATGCAATCTGTCACTGACAGCGGTCCTGAGCAATGCATGTAATCAAGGAACATGCAGCAACAGTTGTCTAGTTTCAGTTGTGTCTATCATACGTTCCTAACATACAAATAAATAATCAAGGAACAAGCAGCAGCAGATGATTCCATACAAGTCAGTAACAATCACCAATAAGTACCGAAACATATGCAAGTAAGTAATGCAATTTGTCACTCACAACGGTCCTGATCAATGCAAGTAATCAAGGAACATGCAGCAACAGTTGTCCAGTTTCAGCAGTCTCTATCATACGTTCCTAACATACAACAAACTAATAAAGGAACAAGCAGCAGCAGATGTTTCCATACATGTAAGTAACAATCACCAATATGTACCGAAACATATGCAAGTAAGTAATGCAATCTGTCACTGACAGCGGTCCTGAGCAATGCATGTAATCAAGGAACATGCAGCAACAGTTTTCTAGTTTCAGTTGTGTCTATCATACGTTCCTAACATACAAATAAGTAATTAAGGAACAAGAAGCAGTAGATGATTCCATACAAGTCAGTATAAATCACCAATAAGTACTGAAACATATGCAAGTAAGTAATGCAATCTGTCACTCACCGCGATCTTGAACAATGCAAGTAATCAAGGAACATGCAGCAGCAGTTGTCCAGTTTCAGCAGTGTTTATCATAGTTCCTAACATAGAATTAAGTAATCAAGGAACAGGCAGCATCAGATGTTTCCATACAAGTCAGTAACAATCCCCAATAAGTACTGAAACATATGCAAGTAAGTAATGCAATCTGTCACTCACAGCGGTCCAGAGCAATGCAAGTAGTCATGGAACATGCAGCAGCAGTTGTCCAGTTTCAGCAGTGTTTATCATAGTTTCTAACATAGAATTAAGTAATCAAGGAACAGGCAGCATCAGATGTTTCCATACAAGTCAGTAACAATCACCAATAAGTACCAAAACATATGCAAGTAAGTAATGCAATCTGTCACTCACAGCGGTCCAGAGCAATGCAAGTAGTCATGGAACATGCAGCACCAGTTGTCCAGTTTCAGCAGTGTCTATCATACGTTCCTAACATACAATTAAGTAATCAAGGAACAAGCAGCAGCAGATGTTTCCATACAAGTCAGTAACAATCACCAATAAGTACCGAAACATATGCAAGTAAGTAATGCAATTTGTCACTCAGAACGGTCCTGATCAATGCAAGTAATCAAGGAACATGTAGCAACAGTTGTCCAGTTTCAGCAGTCTCTATCATACGTTCCTAACATACAACTAACTAATAAAGGAACAAGCAGCAGCAGATGTTTCCATACATGTAAGTAACAATCACAAATATGTACCGAAACATATGCAAGTAAGTAATGCAATCTGTCACTGACAGCGGTCCTGAGCAATGCATGTAATCAAGGAACATGCAGCAACAGTTGTCTAGTTTCAGTTGTGTCTATCATACGTTCCTAACATACAAATAAGTAATCAAGGAACAAGCAGCAGCAGATGATTCCATACAAGTCAGTATAAATCACCAATAAGTACTGAAACATATGCAAGTAAGTAATGCAATCTGTCACTCACCGCGATCTTGAACAATGCAAGTAATCAAGGAACATGCAGCAGCAGTTGTCCAGTTTCAGCAGTGTTTATCATAGTTCCTAACATAGAATTAAGTAATCAAGGAACAGGCAGCATCAGATGTTTCCATACAAGTCAGTAACAATCACCAATAAGTACCGAAACATTTGCAAGTAAGTAATGCAATCTGTCACTCACATGGGTCCAGAGCAATGTGTCACACCCTGCTACCTTGGTTGGTAGCGAGTCGTGACGAGTGCGGAAGCGTAACCATAATTATAACGAACGACCACTAAATGGACGTTTTCGAAATAATACATCATTAAAACTTAAGAATGTAATAATGTTTTACAAAATGAAAGAAATGAGGTTCGCGTAATACAGAGATTTTAATACATAATTAATGCGTCCAAAAATAATGCAGTCAAATCTCCGTTAGTTTCGAAATATGCATGCGACTCCATGAAATGCGGAAGCTTGAAAGTTGGTGGATTCAAAGGCGCACTTGCCTTAATTACCTGAAAATACATGCTAAAATACGTCAACAAAAATTGTTGGTGAGTTCATAGGTTTACACGAAAAGACTAGTTGTATGGACATTATCAGATGCGTTGAATTTATAAAAATCATAAATTCCATGAGATGTATTACGTAAACCATCATGTCACCGAAGCTTAATTAGAATAAGTTTTTGCCCCGAGCAGTATTCCCAAAATACCGTGTGTTGAATATATATGCACCCGCTGTTAGCTAAACCACTAACCCGAGTGGGGGACATGACTCCCAATAGATCTATTCACAATATATTCGCGCTTGCAAACAAATGCAACTAACGATTTCATGATATAAGGGCGGAGATTCTCATACGTAATACATTAATAGAATCGAGAAGTTTTCGTGTCCATATAAAAACGAAGCATGTATTTCATCCCAAAGCATAACAATGTGAAAAATGGGACTATGAAGACTCACCGGAATTGCGATGGCAAAATATGCGCAAAAAATGCAATGTGCGTTGTTTGATGGGTGATGAAACCGGAGGTGTTTAACCGAGTCCTAAATGATAATAAGGACTTAATATCACTAATATATGATAATAGGTATATTTATAGATTTTTATGTCTTAAATCACCCAACATTACAAGTTTAAAAATAAGATTTGCTTAAAACGTCAAGTTTATATATATATAATTTTCCAGCTTTTTCGGAGGTTTTTCGGCCTACTTTGAGGCTGTTTTTGACCAAGCTCCAAAATGTTTTATACTTTGGTTTTCTAGGACATTAAACTACTATATACAAAGGATTTTTAGAATAAAGAACGGCCATTTTTCGAGTTGTTTAGGTTGGTGAAAAAGCTTGTTAAAAACGCTATGTTGGCCATTTTTGAGCTGTCAATCTTTCGGTTTCCCAAATAATTTCTGGAGGTCTTAAACTTCAAAATAAATTATGAAAAATTACAGATCTATAGTTAAGACATAGATCTAACTTTTGAGACAAGAATCAACTCATTTCTTTGAGTTATGAATTAGTTATGATTTTTCAAAGTCGATATAAATTTTCTGCCGAAAATCCGTAGTTTATAAACTTAAAACAACTTATGATTCTTGTTGTTTATTCAAAGACTATTTGTATAAAAGTTATAAAAGTTATATAACACATATATAACACATGTTTTCATAATATTAACATGTTTATAATGTGTTCATATATTCATATGCACATTTAAAGAAACAACATTAAAAAAAAAAACTAGAAACTTATAAACTTGAGTTTTTATGTAACTTGTTGTTGTTGGTGATTATATATATTATGCAAGACTTATATAAACATAAATGTATGATGAAATAAGTTAGTATTTACTTACTTTGAAGTATTTGGATTATGAGTTTGAGTATAAATTGAAATTCTTGCAAGATATGC
Organism: Centrapalus pauciflorus; assembly: GCA_020465985.1. Lineage (NCBI taxonomy): Eukaryota > Viridiplantae > Streptophyta > Magnoliopsida > Asterales > Asteraceae > Centrapalus > Centrapalus pauciflorus. Next base: position 543,410 of record JAANYP010001347.1, read on the forward strand.
ACCAAAACCCTTGAAGAACACCAAGAACACTTGAAGAAAATATGAAGAACAAAGTTGCAAGTTCTTGGCCTTGCACTAGGCCCTTTGGCCGATTTTTCTAGAGAGAATGAGAGGGTGTTTATGCTTTGAAGGTGTGAATGAAATGAGGAAATGAGTCCTCTATTTATAGAAGAGTTTTAGTCTTGCATAATTAATGTTAAGTAATTGTATTAGTGTATGATTAGTGTCACTAATCATAATTTAATTATATACTTAGTTGAATTAATCCCTCATATCGTAATTCGATCGGATTAATTGATTTCCCGATTCGTCGCACCGATGAATTTGATTCGAATTGAGTTGAATTTCTTCATGAACCTTGTTAATCACTTTGGTTAATTTCTAATGACCACCTATTAGGTTATAATTGGCCATTAAATACTAATTAAGTCGTTGTTGCTAACCTGGTTCAATGCCGGATGTTACAGTCTCCCCCTGTTAAGGGAATTTCGTCCCGAAATTTTATCATGTTTCCTCAGGGGTATTGTTACTTAAGAGTAGATGAGAGTATCTTTGCTTAAACTAGCCTTTGCATGCCTAAGTGGATTGTGGTCCATGTCTAGAATTCCACCTGACCTTGAGGATGGGTACACAACTGTGCTTCAATCCTTTGACCTTACGGTCCATGATTTCAACCGGCCTTTTGGTGAAGCGAAGTTTATCAGTTAGCTGGATCTCTTCCAAGGGGGTAACAAGTGTCTCCTCTAACAAACACTTCTTCATATTTGATACATGGAAGGTATTGTGCATGCTACTAAGCGCTGGTGGTAACTCTAAACGATAAGCTACGAATCCAATTCCCCTTAAGACTTTGCATTGCCAATGTATCGAGGGTTTAGTTTTTCCTTATTTTCCTAATCGTATCACACCCTTCCATGGCGAGAGTTTCATTGGTACTCGTTCTCCTAATTAGAATTCAAGGGATTTTCTTCCTACATCTGCATAACTTTCTGAGAATTGCGGGCAACTTTTAGTCAGTTCCGCAATCGTACTATCCTTTCGGTAATTTTGTGAATGATCTTAACGCCAATGATCTGGCCGTTTCCCACTTCTTCCCAATAAATCGGTGATCGACACTTTTGCCCGTAGAGGGCTTCAAACGAAGCAGCTCAATACTTGAGTGATAGCTATTGTAGTACGATAATTTCACTAAGGTAATTGAGTATCCATTACATAGGCCCTTAATGTGTGTTCTAGGGTTTCGATCATTCTATTATTCTGACCATCGGTCTGAGGGTGATATGTGGTACTTCATGTCTTAGTTTGTATCCAAAGCTTGAAGTAATAATTGACAAAAACTTAGATGTAGATCTGCTATCCATTCCTGAAATGATTATAATAGGCACTACGTGTCCGGAGACAACTTCCTTGAGGTACGTTTGGACTAGCTTATTCATCCTGATGTTCTTCTTGATTGGTAGGAATGCGCGGATTTTGTTAGGTTGTCGACTATTGCCCAAATGGTTTCTGATGGTTTATCTTAACTTTGGAGCGTGTTAGAAATTTTCTGACCGATTTGGCAATGTCATTCTTCATGATAGGCCACCCGTATAGTTTCTTAAGGTCATGATACATTTTATTGGATCTGGGGTAAACGACATATCTTAATTTGTGTCCTTCATCCATAGCCAGCTTTCTTATTCCACCAAACAGAGTAATCAGATTCTATTCATGAGATACCGATTTTTATTAGCCCTTATTCTAAACTATTTATCCACTTGTACTCTTAACGGCTTAGCTCCTTAGTTTTCCTCAGGTGATAACGAATTTTCACGGTTGCCATTACTTATTAGTTCCATCCAACGGTACTACTTCGTATTCGACTCTTTCTGGTTCAAGATGTGTTGGAGGCTCTTATGGTCTGTGAATACAATACACTTCATACCGTACAACTATTGTCTCCAAGGATAAAGACTACTGCTTCAAGATCCAGATCATGCGTTGTGTAAATCACCTAGTGAACCTTAAGTTTTCATAAAGCATAAGCTATGACCTATCTTTCTATATCAACCCATTGTGTGAAGTGTCATAGTAATCTATAAATTTCTCGTTCCTCTTAGGTATGGACAAAATAGGCGCGCTGCACAGTTTGTGCTTTAATAACTGGAATGATGTCTCCTGATCCTTGCTCCAATCATACTTAATGTCTTTTCGGGTCAGTTTTGTTAGAGTTCTGGTGGTCTTTGAGAAAATTGCTTATAATAAGTGGCAAGTCTTAAGGACTGTCGTATCTCTATGGGGGTTCTAAGAGTTGACCAATTCCTGATAGCCTTGATCTTTGCGGGGTCGACTTGGATTCCTTTACTATTGTTCACGTGACCGAGGGATTTCACCTCTCCTAACCAAAAGTCAAATTTAGAAAGCTTAGCATATAGTTGTTCTTTCTCCGATAATTCCAGAATCAGTCTTAAATGTTGCTCGTGCTCCTTCTCGTTTCGTGAGTAGATTAAAAGTCATTCATGAATATAATCACGAATTTGTCTAAATAAGGTTTGCACACCCGATGAGGTCCATAAGTACCGTTGGGGACACTGGTTTACCCAAACGGCATTAATCGGAATTTATGATGACCGAAACAGAATCTGAAAGCTGTCTTTGGAATATCTTTCTTGTGAACTCTAACCTGATGATAACCAGACTTAAGGTCGATCTTCGAATAGAAGCTTAATTCTTGGAGTTTTGTCAAACAAGTCATTGATCCTTGGAAGTGGGTATTGGTTCTTTTAGCTTATTTAATTTCTCGGTAATTGATGCACATCCCGAAAGTTCCATCCTTCTCCTTTATGAACAAAACTGGAGCTCCTCCAAAGCGAGGAACTCGGTTTGATAGGCCCTTTATCTAAGAGCTCCTACAGTTGGTTGGATGATTCTTACACTATTGATGGGGCTAATCAGCATGGTGCTCGAGCCACTGGTACCGCACCTGATACTAGGCCTATTTTTGAATTTGACTTGCCTCGATGTTGGGAGTTCAGGTAAGTGTTCTGGAAAAACTTTGGGGTAACCATAAATAATAAGAATATTTTCGAGCCGCTTTCCCTTTGGCTCCCTCTCTATCAACACTTCAGGGTCCTAATGCTAGAGATGATGCTTACTTTGGTATTTCTTGCTTTGCGTTGGACAGTAAGGACCTTCTTATTGGTTAAAGGTATATGAACTATGTTCTTGTTGCATACTATTTCCACACGATTTTCGATAGCCAATCCATGCCTATGACCACGTGACACTTTCCAGTTTGATGGGTATCATGTCTGTTTCAAAGAGTCGGCCTACTAATTCTAAGGAGCATCCTCGACTTATATTATTTGTCTTAAGCGTCTCACTGTCATCAACCTCAATAGCATAAGTAGCACTTAATGGAATTTATCAGCTTCGTGAACTTAGTGGATATAAAGCTCCTATCAGCACCAGTATCAAATAGTAGAAATGCATAAGTGGTATCTAATGGGGTAAGAGGATAAGTCTACGGGTTTGAAATTTCTTAGGCAGATAGTCACAGCTTTATCTATTCCTACGCAGAGTTGTAGTTAAAACTTAATTCCTCATAAAAGTTCTTGATACTTAATCTTTGTATGTGATATGGTCAAAATTTTCTGATAAATTCTTAAGCCTTATTTACCCTAAGATATATCAGATAGTAAAGCCTAGAGAAATACTATAAAGAGACGCCTCTGGGGTTTCCTCGTACTCCAGAGCGTTAAGTTGTTGGCTTAGTTCTGCAGTGTGGGCTTTGTGCTCCGCTAGGTGCTGTCACAATTCGTCGATTCCGTCTTGTTTAATCGCCTGGGTATTCTGGTTGGCCTAAGGTTTATTGGTGGTTTGCATTGCCTCCTGCTTAATCCTTGCAATGATCTCACCGACCTCTTGGTGGATTTTGTCGAAATTGGAGGTCGTGTCTGGCGGCCCTTGCCACCAACAGGGGCATCGTTTGTTACATAGGTTTCTAGGTAAGTGTCGGCACTTGAGAGGAAGATGGTGTTCTGACTTCAAACTGGATTTGGATCCCCTCTTCGTTTCTCCACTCTTGGAGAGTGTGAGGCATCCATCCCCACTGTCCTATGCTTACCCGTTACTACTGCAGCGGGCTTGGCTGATGGGCAGGTACCGGGATAGACTCCCGTTGTGCTAGTCACACCCTTTCCCTAGGGGTGAATTTCGATATGTTATTGTCATCAGGGTCCATATATGTGTTCACAGTTCTTGAAGAAAGTTTAGTTTTTGTAACAGTTATAGTCTAGGTACTAATGCAACCTAGTTCACTATAACTATGGCTCTGATACCAATCTGTCACACCCTGCTACCTTGGTTGGTAGCGAGTCGTGACGAGTGCGGAAGCATAACCATAATTATAACGAACGACCACTAAATGGACGTTTTCGAAATAATACATCATTAAAACTTAAGAATGTAATAATGTTTTACAAAATGAAAGAAATGAGGTTCGCGTAATACAGAGATTTTAATACATAATTAATGCGTCCAAAAATAATGCAGTCAAATCTCCGTTAGTTTCGAAATATGCATGCGACTCCATGAAATGCGGAAGCTTGAAGTTGGTGTTTTCGAAGGCGCACTTGCCTTAATTACCTGAAAATACATGCTAAAATACGTCAACAAAAATTGTTGGTGAGTTCATAGGTTTACACGAAAAGTCTAGTTGTATGGACATTATCAGATGCGTTGAATTTATAAAAATCATAAATTCCATGAGATGTATTACGTAAACCATCATGTCACCGAAGCTTAATTAGAATAAGTTTTGCCCCGGGCAGTATTCCCAAAATACCGTGTGTTGAATATATATGCACCCGCTGTTAGCTAAACCACTAACCCGAGTGGGGGACATGACTCCCAATAGATCTATTCACAATATATTCGCGCTTGCAAACAAATGCAACTAACGATTTCATGATATAAGGGCGGAGATTCTCATACGTAATACATAATAGAATCGAGAAGTTTTCGTGTCCATATAAAAACGAAGCATGTATTTCATCCCAAAGCATAACAATGTGAAAAAATGGGACTATGAAGACTCACCGGAATTGCGATGGCAAAATATGCGCAAAAATGCAATGTGCGTTGTTTGATGGGTGATGAAACCGGAGGTGTTTAACCGAGTCCTAAATGATAATAAGGACTTAATATCACTAATATATGATAATAGGTATATTTATAGATTTTTATGTCTTAAATCACCCAACATTACAAGTTTATAAATAAGATTTGCTTAAAACGTCAAGTTTATATATATATAATTTTCCAGCTTTTTCGAAGGTTTTTCGGCCTACTTTGAGGCTGTTTTTGACCAAGCTCCAAAATGTTTTATACTTTGGTTTTCTAGGACATTAAACTACTATATACAAAGGATTTTTAGAATCAAGAACGGCCATTTTCCGAGTTGTTTAGGTTGGTGAAAAAGCTTGTTAAAAACGCTATGTTGGCCATTTTTGAGCTGTCAATCTTTCGGTTTCCCAAATAATTTCTGGAGGTCTTAAACTTCAAAATAAATTATGAAAAATTACAGATCTATAGTTAAGACATAGATCTAACTTTTGAGACAAGAATCAACTCATTTCGTTGAGTTATGAATTAGTTATGATTTTTTCAAAGTCGATATAAATTTTCTGCCGAAAATCCGTAGTTTATAAACTTAAAACAACTTATGATTCTTGTTGTTTATTCAAAGACTACTTGTATAAAAGTTATAAAAGTTATATAACACATATATAACACATGTTTTCATAATATTAACATGTTTATAATGTGTTCATATATTCATATGCACATTTAAAGAAACAACATAAAAATAAAAACTAGAAACTTATAAACTTGAGTTTTTATGTAACTTGTTGTTGTTGGTGATTATATATATTATGCAAGACTTATATAAACATAAATGTATGATGAAATAAGTTAGTATTTACTTACTTTGAAGTATTTGGATTATGATTTTGAGTAGAAATTGAAATTCTTGCAAGATATGCACCAAAACCCTTGAAGAACACCAAGAACACTTGAAGAAAATATGAAGAACAAAGTTGCAAGTTCTTGGCCTTGCACTAGGCCCTTTGGCCGATTTTTCTATAGAGAATGAGAGGGTGTTTATGCTTTGAAGGTGTGAATGAAATGAGGAAATGAGTCCTCTATTTATACAAGAGTTTTAGTCTTGCAAATGATGATGATAAAGGTGGTGTCTAATACTTTACCAACATGTTGGAAAAGTAGAAAAAGTGAATAATTCTTTTCAATATTTTTATAAAAAGTCAAAGGGACACAAAAGTGTGTTCCCTTGTGTTGTTGGCTGATTTCTAAGTATTAAAATGATGTATTTTGTTTTTTTTTTTGTATAAAAGTATTTAGAAATGTATTCTTGTATTTCCCTTTTCTTGTAATTTCAAAAATACTTATGGATGCATTGTTTTAATGAATTGTTTTAGTCTTGCATAATTAATGTTAAGTAATTGTATTAGTGTATGATTAGTGTCACTAATCATAATTTAATTATATACTTAGTTGAATTAATCCCTCATATCGTAATTCGATCGGATTAATTGATTTCCCGATTCATCGCACCGATGAATTTGATTCGAATTGAGTTGAATTTCTTCATGAACCTTGTTAATCACTTTGGTTAATTTCTAATGACCACCTATTAGGTTATAATTGGCCATTAAATACTAATTAAGTCGTTGTTGCTAACCTGGTTCAATGCCGGATGTTACACATGGGGACCAGCTTCTATACTTTGTTTCTCTCAAACTGATTGAGTTCTTCCTGCATGGCGGTGATCCAATTGGCATCTTTCAGTGCTTCATCAATTTTCTTTGGCTCTATCAAGGATACAAAACTTGAAAACATACAGAAGTTTCCAAGACTGTCCCACATTGTCTACACACCTTTATTTATGTGACCTATTATTTAGTAATTTGGGTGACACCTGATACACTTAGGATCATGTTTCAATGATGACTCCTCTGTATCTTGAACACCAATCTAATTACAACAAGTCTTGTAGAACAGCTTTCCTGATTGTCAGACAGACTGATATCTTGAGTTTGTTCTTTTGTTGAGGGAGTAACATTGGTATTGAACACATCAGTAGAGGATTCAGGGAATTCAACATTGATTGGTTCTGGGCATCGTACATCAACTATTCAGTGCACCTATTCACACAAGGTGAACCAATATAGTCATCATCATGTTCATTATGATTATCAGGTTTCACTCTGGATGACATGGAAGCTTTAGAGTCCTTTTCATCAGCATTTGAGTGTGGAAGATCATCAAAATTAAAGTCTCTTGAAACTGATTCAGGTTCAACTTTGAGTGAGGATTTGCACACTCTTCAAAGGTGACATTGATGGATTCATCTACCACATTTCTCCTGGGGTTGTATACTGTGTAGGCTTTGGATACATCTGAGTATCCAACAAACACTCCTTCATCAGCTTTGGGTTGAAATTTAGCCAGCTGATCCTTTTGGTTCCGAATTAAACAAAGGCATCCAAACACATGGAAATAGTGTATATTGGGCTTTCTCCCTTTGAGTAGTTCATAAGGAGTTTTATTGAACCTTTTTACCACTAAGGATCTGTTTTGAGTGAAGCAAGCAGTGTTGACAGCTTCAATCCAAAATGATGTAGGGAGACTTGATGCACACAACATGGTTCTGGAAACTTCTATAAGACTATTGTTTCTCCTCTCAGCAACTCGATTTTGTTGTGGGGTTCTTACAGATGAGAAGTTTTGAGAAATGCCTCTTTCTTCACAGAAGTCCTCAAGAGTACTATTTTTGAACTCAGTACCATGATCACTCCTGAGCTGCTTGACTTGGGTAGAATTTAGATCCTCCATCTTTTTGATAAAGCCAATAATTTCTCTGGCAACCTCTCCCTAGGTCTTTAGGTTGATCAACCATGTGTACCTGGAGAACTCATCAACCATTACTAAGGTGTATATAGACTTGGGACATTTACAGGTCCAAACAAATCCACGTGGATTAAGAAGAGAGGCGAATCAATAGAGAAATTATGTTTAGACTTAAAGGATGTCTTGCTTTGCTTACCTTTCTCACAAGCCGAGAAGAGTTTATCCTTAACAAAGGTTATAGATGGCAAATCTGTTACTAACTCTTTCTTACAGAGTTTGTTGATGTTCTTGAAGTTCAGGTGTGAGAGCATTTTGTGCCATAACCAGTTGAGGTCTGCACTACGCTTTGAGATGAAACAGGTCTCAGTAGTTTGATCAGCAGATTTCATATCAACAATGTACACTCCTTTCTTTCTTTGTGCACACAACACAACTTTACCTTAAGGATCCAATATGTACCCTAGGTGCTTATCAAAGTGAACCTTGTAGCCAGCATCACACAGTTGACTAATGCTTACAAGGTTGTGTTTTAGCCTAGACACGTAGGATACTTTGTTGAAAATTACAGCCTCAGCACACAGAGTACCATATCCTTCTGTGGATCCATGGACATTGTAATCAAAGGTGACTTTTGGACCTTGTTCAGGCCTGAGATTACCTAGCAGAATCTTGCAACCTGTCATGTGGCCAGAGCAACCATTGTCCAAGTACCAAACCTGGTTTAGTTGTCTAACCTGCAGAGTAACAAGAGGACACATTAGTCCCCAGGGGAACTCATCACAGGGATGAGTTCTCCATCTTCATCAACATTTGTTAATGGACCACTAAGATCAACACTAATATTTCTTAATTGGATTATATCTGCTGAGATACTTTCCTCAATGAAATTGTTACTTCCAACACTGCTTAATTTTGGAGTTTTGGAATTAACAATGTCAATGGGCCTTATGTCCTCAATTTAAGGACAATCTTTGGCCATATGAGTTTTCTTTCCTCATCTGTAACATTTTCTCTTTTAAGAATTTTTGAAAGAAAAACTCTCAGAGACACATTCTGAATTTTCTTTATTGGTCTTATCAACAGGTATAACAAAGATTTGACTTGTTTTAGACAGACCAGCAGATTTTATAGGAACTTCATATGTCACAGCTTTGCCTGTATCTTCTTTCCTCTTTTTAGGAGGACAGATCAAAGATAGGAAATTTAACCAACTTTTGTCCTTCCAAATGTTTGGAAAACTTATTTCTAGTTTTCTCAGGTTGAGCAATGGCTTTGACTTTGCCTTCACTGAGATTTGATGACTTTTGCAAACTTGTGGTAGCATGATCATCTTGTTTGGTTTTCACAAAAGGCTTTCTTTCATTTATAACCGATTTACCACTATGATTTAAAAACTTATACGAAACCAGAGAAGTTTAATTCCAACATGAGACTTACCCTTGTTGGTTGTAAGCTGCTTTCCTTTTGAAAATTTATTTTCAAAGAATTCAACATTGAATGGAGGCATAGGTTTCTTACCATTAATATTGGTCCTAGAACCTGTCTTATTAACAGGTTTAACAACAATGACTACAGATTCAACACGTTTTCCATTAAGTTGTTCATGTGTGGTAGTTGGGCACTTAGCAGTGTAGGTTGATGGAGAACACATCCCATCACCAAACTTTATAACTTTCACGCCTGAACTGTCAGTATTTTGAGGCCTGACAAACGTATTTGTTGAAATCAATTTTCCATTTACATTTTGAATAAATGTATTTGGAAGTTCACCAAGAGTAGACAAATCTGTTTCCAGATTCTTAATTTCAACAACTGAAGTTGCTGTATCAAAGTCTCCTCCAAGATATGCTTGGATTTGAACAGGATTTTGCTCATTGATACATTGATTGACTCTTTAAACAGAATGGTACCAAGAATCAATAATCTTTTGGAGCTTTGAATGATTTAAGTCTGTTTCTCTCTTTTCTTCTAATTAAATTGTGTTGATATTTTACTTCCTCAAGCTCAGGGAACACATCATACACCTGATTTAGCTACTAAGGCTGAACCTCTCTTAAACATTTCCAAGGCATTTCTATTTTGCAGCCTTGGTTGTTCATCATTCAAGAAGGACCCATAAAGGTTTACTAGATTCATGCTTCAGATATTACATGAGTTTTTGAGAATAGTTGAAAAGTAGTTCCACTCCTCAGGCAAGATGTCGAAGAACTTGTTTTTCCAAGGTTAAACCGTCCTTAGTGATCCCAACAGCTTTGAGATCATTTATTAGTGCAGTGAACCTGGTGTAGGTTTCTGTGAGGCTCTCCTTAGGCTTAGCGAAGAATAGCTCATATTATCTAACAAGATTGTTAATCCTGTTATCCAATGTAATAGTGGGACCATCATATACTATACATAGAGTATCTCTTTGGCAGTCTTCATTTTCTGTTATCTTCAGCAGTCCTTTGAGCTTTTGCTTTCTCAATGGTCCTGACTTTAGGAACAGCACCTTCTGCAGATAGAGTAATGGTAGTAACAGAAGTAGGTACATAAGGACCTTCCATCACTATTTCTGGAAGTTGAACGTCCAGATTTTCAAGGTATAGCATCATTCTGCACTTCTTGCCTGAGAAGTTTTGATGATTAAACTTAGGAGGTTTGGCCATAGAGCCATTGTCATAGTAGGAAGAGGAGTTTGAAGCACTATTGTCCATGGTGGGAAATGGGAAGTTATGAGAGATTTAGAGATGACACACACTCTAAACTGCTCTGATACCAGTTGTAGGTCCCAAAGGGTTTCCCTAGTATGTTTAGATAAGCTGTAGGAGGGGGGGGGGGGGGGTGAATACAGTTAATCCTTTATCACACACTTTTTCTCAATGTTTGTATGTATATATTAACACTTTTTAAATTACAAACACGTTTGGATTGCGGAATGATCCAAACTGAGATGACAGAATTAAAATAATAGACTTTAAACTAATCTAAGACTCACTAAGACTAGTTAGAAAGAAATGACTCACTAAGATTCACTCACTGTTTAAACAAGACACAAACTTAACAGCTTTGAGGTTGAACAACTTAGACACACATAACTTTATCACTCTAAGTTGAAACAGAAGTTGCATGCATGAAAAACACACTTTGCTTTGCAATACATGTTCTCTGTTTGTGGATGTCTCTCTTGATACCCTAAATTCTTGGAAGCTTCTCTTTATACTCATATAAAGAATCTCAGTGAAGCTTCCTCATTGGTTGTAGAGAAAGTGGCAATATCTTGCAAAAAGACAAGATTACTTTTCTGCATAAGTCTGACAAATCAGTCTTTGTCCACTTGCTGCAGAATCTTTGTCTTTTCCCTTTTTTTTTTCTTTGTCGTCCACAACTTTACCTTAAAGAGGAATGTCAACTTGAGACCTTTACTATTCCTTGTAATGCTGTTTTGATATAAGAAATGGTCTGTCACCTATTTCAGATATCCTCTTTGTCTTCATGCTTCAGTATAGCTTTGGCAGAATAAACAGCTTCTAATTTTCTACTTTGTCTTTAGATGTAGACTGATCTTTACGTCCAAGACTTTGCATGGAAACTATAGGTCCCAAAAGGTTTCCCAAATATGTATGTAAGGATGTACAGGGGAGGGGGTTAATATAGCTAATCCTTCAGAACACACTTTTTCTCAATGTTTCTATGTATATATTAATAGTTGTTAATTATAAACAAGTTTTGATTGCGGAATGATCCAAACTGAGATGACAAAAATGAAACAACATATATTAAACTAATCTAAGACTCACTCAGATTAGTCACAATGAATTCACTCACTGAGGTTCACTCACTGTTTTTACAAGACACAGACAGACAACTTTGAGATGGAACAACATAGACACACTTAGCTATTTTATTCTAAGTTGAAAGCAGAACTTGCATGCATGAAAGACACACTTTACTTTCCAATGCACGTTCTAGACTTGTGAATGCCTCTCTTGATGTCTCTAATTCCTTGGAAGCTTCTTTATACTCACTCAGTGAATCTCAGTGAAGTTTCTTCATTGGTTGTAGAGAAAGTGGGAATGTCTTGCTAAAAGACAAGGATGCTTTTCTGGACATCTGACAAATCAGGCTTTGTCCACTTATCGCAGAATCTTTGTCTTTTTCTTTTTGTCACTGTTCTCCACAGCTTTATCTTAAAGAGGAATGCCAACTTTAAACCTTTACTCTTTATGTAATGCTATTTTGATATAAGAAATGGTCTGTCACCCATTTCAGATATCCCTTTTGTCTTCATGCTTCAGAGCAGCTTTGGTAGAACTGGCAACTTCTGATTTTCCACTTTGTCTTGAGTTTAGACTGATCTTTATATTCAAGACTTTGCATGAGAACATGTAAACAAATTCCATAACACGTAAAACCTGTTCACAAAGAACAGAACACTATCTTGAGTCAAAAATGTTCAGCAGACATGAATAGCTTAGACAGTTTCTGTCAAACCTGTCCAACAGTTATGGACAACTTTGACAATCTGCTAAGTTTCAACGAATGTAACAATGTAAACAGACTTAGGTTGATTTTGCAAATCACTTATCAGGTTTCAATAAGCCATTAAAAAGCCTTAAATTTTCTCTTTAAGTGTATCAATCAGGTTTGATTAAAAATCTTCCCCTTTGATAATGAGCAGGTTCTATTAAGGCCTTTTTGTGCCTATCAATCTCCCCCTATTTGCAATATCCAGCCTAAAGGTGACTTTATCAGTTATCACTATATACATTTACATTACAGTTGCAAAGATTGAAGTTACAACATAGAAGTAAAGTAAAAGATCAATTTATATATACTGAAACTGATTTAAACAACACATGTTTACAGAAGTACAACGAAGTTACAATGAAAAAATAAAACTTACGTACAATGGAACTTCAACACTTTGGACTGTTGATGCTGGGAGCAGATAATGGCAAGCCTGACCAACTGATGATCACCTTCCATTCGTCATCTACACATGACTTGTAGATGGGCCTTTTTCCTTCTCAATCCTCTTTTCTAAATCAGCAGCAGCTTTGAAAAGCTTTTCTTGTTCTAGACCGGCCATCATCTATTTTCTGGTTTCAACAGCTTCCACCTCTTCTCTAAGGTAGAAAAATTCTTGGCCGGCCAGATCTCCTCTTTCATGACAGGATGCTTTCCATATTGCCACTCTCCATCTGAAGTGTTTGGCAAAAGCATCCATGAACATGAAGGCAATGATCTGTTTGACCCCAGCTCTGGGAAGATTTGAGGCTCTTTGAAAACACATTTTCTTGGTCAGTGGGTCTATAAAGAACAGTCCAACCTCAGGATCTTCAATAATATTGCCTTCAAAAGGTTCTACGCCTTGAGGCAGGTTGTGATCCATACCTCTGATCTGAGTGGCATAGAAACCTTGTTCAATCAGCTTAATTATTTCCTCAATCTCTGAATCTTTCTTTTGTCTTTTCGGCTTGATCTTAGGTTCTAACTTTGAAGTAACTTTGATCATATCATCTAGGATCAAGCCCAACCCTTTCACCTTGTCCACTAGCTTCTTTACAAATGCACTGACTGTTTTAGCAGTTTTAGATTTTGAACTGCTCAGGGCAACTGCAAGCTCAATCTATTCCTTGTACCCCAATCTGGCTACATCAGCTGCTTCATATGCTTCCAGTTTAGGGCCATCAGTACCATGTCTTGTGATTCGAAGCTTCCAGGGCTGATTTTTCCTTGAGATGGGAACAACATTGAAAATGGTTTCCTTGGCAATCCTTCTTTCAGTAACGTCAAAAAACTTCTTCCTTGCCAGGTTGTCAAAGTGGAATTGAGTTCTAACATATGAAAGAGAAGAAGACACATATTTTCCTTTGGTCACTGAGACCTTTGATCTTTTCTCTTTCTCACTTTCCTTCCCACTATCTGACCCTTTGACTGCCTGCTTCAACTTCTTTTGAACTACCAAGGATGGCATTTTAACTTTCTTTGCCTCCTTGGCAGCCAAAGCTTGGGCCTTATCATATTTAAGCTGGAATTTTTAAGTGGAATTTTCATATTTAAGCTGGAATTTTCAAGTGGAATTTTCATATTTTTCATGCCTTATCTTTTTAACTTTCTTTGCCTCCTTGGAATTTTCATATTTAAGTCTGCTCTTGTTTCTACTTATAATAGATTTGAAGTGGAATTTTCATTTCTTTTGCTTGAGCCTTTATCATATTTAAGCTGGAGCATTCTTCCAGCCTCTATGTCCACAACAGCTTTGCCTTTTCCTTATGCTGCTGTGGATAAGGCCATCTTAGTTTCTTCCTCTTTCTCAGATGTTTCCAGGACAAGTTGTCTTCTTTTGCTGGGCCTGTCCTCCCCCTTAGATGGTGCAGGGCTTGGAGACCTAACCTCAGTTGGCTCAGCTGTCCCAAAAAGATTGGATGTACCTGTAGCATCACCAGTTGTTATATGACCTTCTGCTTGGCCAACTGAAGCTGACTTCTCCTTAGAGGGATATGAAGATTTCTCACCCTTAGACTTGATCTTTAAGGCAGACTTCTTTTCCCCCTTTGAAGGAGATGGCATAGAGTCTTCAACATCAGTGTTGCCCAAAGGAACGGATCCAGCAGGCTTGGCAGCAGCAGCTTTGGTAACAGGTCTGGAACCAACCAGGTTATGCACTAAGAAGGCCTGGTTGTCCTTGACCTTAACTAACTGGGTAACGCAGGTTTCAAGAGAGGATGATTGAGAAGTGGTAGTGCTTGAAAGAAGTGAAATAGCAGCCCTGTCAGTGTCACTGAACATTAAACTCTTAGATTGTGCAAGAGTAATAATGATAGATTCCAGCACATCTTCAAAGCCTGATGCCACATAGTCGGAAAGAGATACCACTAAGGTATTCAAAGAGACTAAAGTTTAGGGCAATGGGAGAGAACAAGTTTCAGCTACAGTTGACAGTTGTTGGGAAATAGCTGCCAAGCTGGACACAGAGTCCTGTTGATTGGAAATAAGAGAGAAAGTTAAGTAGAGAGTTGTTGCAGCTGTGCAGTGAGTGCAAGCAGCTGAGAGGAATACTCAGGTTGTGGAGAGTGGGAAGGAAAGGATGTCTTGAATGAATCAAGAAACCATGCAAGTTGTGCAGATGCAGAGTCTACAATAGTAGAACGAAGGGTGGTCATGGAATTTTCTAAAGAGCTAACCTTGTTGGACAACACAGTAAGCTGTTCCTTCAAGGAAAGTTCTTTTGGTGATGGAGGAGTGGGGGTGGATTTTTTTGACTGAGTCGATGGGGATGAAGGTGATGATGGAGGAGTGGTAGGTTCACTTGGTGATGGTAAGGGCACAGTGGAGAGAAGTTTCATGGCCTGTGCAAAGGACAAGTGACTTAACTTAAAGGGATTAAGGATACCTTCAGCAGTTGCCAAACCTGCATCATGAGGAGAAGTGACAGGGGTTGTTGGCCTCCTTCATCAAGGACATGGGTGGTACCCTCAGTGGTGCGTTGCTTTTGAGGCACCTCTTCATGGGGTGAAGTGGTATGCATTTCAACATCATCAGTGGTAAAAACTGGTTATGGAATTTGCATCTAGGGGAAGCCATCACCAGAGGGTTGTTCTGTACCCTGAGGATCAACAGGCTGGGATGTTGGTCCTTCAACAGCTGTTGGGGATTGAGCAGTTGTATCATGAGGAGCAGAAGTTGAAGGCTGATCAGGTTGTGGGCTTTAACAAACTGTTTTGGCACATTGTGCAGACTCAGGTTGTGAAGGAGAAATATGAGTAGGGGACAGTGTGGATTCAGTGTGGAGTGGAGAGGGCTCCTGTCTTTCAATATTCTCATCCTGTTGAGAGGAAGGGATAGTTGATGTGGCTGACTCCATGTGTACAACTAGTTACTGTAGAGAGGAACTAGAGGGCTCAGGCTGACTCTGGATTGACTTAGGCTAGAGTGAAGGAGGATCCATAGTCGGTTCACCTTCTCCAAAAATAGGTTAAGAGGATGCATCAGGGGTTGCTTCTTTTGCAACTGACTCCTGTTGAGAGGGGTCAGAGGGGATTTTTTGGAGTGGGTACGCTGATGGTTTTCTTTATGGGTATGGAATTCTTCCTAACCCTGGAGTTGGTGTTAAGAGAAGTGGGTGGTTATTGTGTCTGGACTGGAGAGGAGATTAAGCTAGAAACAGGTGGTAGAACCTATTCCGTAGTCTGAGATGGCACAGAGCCAGCAGCCACATAGGCTTCTGAGTTAACAAATGAACCTGGGAGATCATCCTGTTCCCCCTCAGGCACATAGACTGAGGGTGTAGACTTTGTTTTTCTGGCCTTCTTGGTGATAGGCTCAGCTTCACCAGACTTCACGGCACGTTTTGCCCTTTTAGTCAGTGATTTGGATTTTCCTGGGGGAGCTTGAGTTGGATCCACTTCCTGTGTAGAAGGTCCTTCCACTAAACCAATAAGCCTCCTCATTGGAGTTGAGAGTGGTGGATCATCAGCAGACACCACAGCATAAAATACTTTGTTTCCAATCACAGGAAACACCATTGACTTCGGGAATGGTTTGGAGTTTTACAGATTGTCACCACAGACATGCTTGAATATGAGACTTAAGAATCCGGGCTACCTTATAGATGGATTACATTGGTCTTGTTCCACAAAGGCCCTCAAATTGCCAAAAATCCATTTTGCCATATTCAGTGTAGTCCCAACCACAAACTGCAGAGCTATTTGGACTTCTTCGCGGCTGAGCTGGTCAAACGTACCAACCTTCCTGCTTAGACTCATCACCAAAGAGGCAAAGGGAAAACTGTAAGTTGGTGCTAACTCTTTCCTGACAGAGTCATAAGAACAAGTGTACCAGAACTCATAGACCTTTTCTTGATACGTGACACCAGGAGTGGCTATCATGGCATAGTTCAAAGGATGAGCTTTCAGGAATTCAACCATCTGTTCATAGCCTTTCCCAATATAGTTCTTAGGAATGGTTAGGTTTTCCACATAGTTTGTGGGTTTGATGGTTAGCATGGTGGTGACAGATTGGTGTTTGACAACATCATCACCTATGAATGCACTTACAAGAGGAGTGTTGGAGGCCATTGTTGAAGTAGATGAGAATGCACAAATCTTAGACACAGACTCTTTTAAAGGTAATTAGGGTTTCTCAGAGAGTATGGATATAGAGGTTCGCAGTAGGGAAGAAGAAGATAAAACAGTGATAGTGGATATTTATAGGATTTGAATGTAAGATATTGGGAGAGTGAAAAGGGCGGTTGATTTGAAATATGATGACTAACGGAACCGAACAGTTACCATGTCAGCACGTTTGTCAGAACAACTTGACCATTTTCTCCACTTAAACATGTAAAACATATTATCCGCATGTAATTAAGATAAATAAATACAAAATTTATGTAATTAAATTTTAGGTAATGTTAATTGAAAGTGGATGTTCAAATCTGTTGCTTAAACTTGTGATGAAAATGTTTCATTCAAAACTGATCAGTCTGTAACCTGTTTGTTAAACCTGTGCAGTCATTTAAGAGTAGGTTTCAATTTGAAACATGTTGAATAACTGAACAAATTACAAGGCTTGCCTTGTATGACAGAATACAGAATGAGCAGGTTTCAGGTTTAGACAACATAGCAGGTTTGAAAGAAAAACTGAGTTTTGAAAGACTTGTTATTTTGTCAAACCTGTTACTTGCCAAACCTGTCCAAATCTTAAAGAACTAGCTGAGTACAGAACTGGTGAATGTTGGTACACCCTGTGTGATAATAGCAGTCTACATATGTAATAGATAGTCATTTGTAATAGATGAGGCTTTATTAATACAAGTTATGTGTGTTAAGTCATAATTATGTATGATGTCTACATTTGCATGTTAAGTTCTAGACTATCATGATAAGTTCTAGAATAAGTTCTAGGAAAAGTTCTAGAATAAGTTCTAGGATAAGTTCTAGGATAAGTTCTAGGATAAGTTCTAAGATAAGTTGTAGGATAAGTTCTAGGAATAAGTTCTAAGAATATGTTCTAAGGCTAAGGTTCGAACTTATCGAATCCCAGACGAACATAGTGAAGCTAAGTTCGTAGGGTATTTGACAAGTTCGTGGGCTTGGGCCTAAACAAACTTAATCAGTTAAGTTCGAACTTAATTAGTATAATTAGATGTGTTGTCGTACATACGTGTGAGCTAGAACGTTTCAGAGAGTGTGTCTTGGAGCAATACACCGTGTGGGGTCGTTCGTTGTATTGGCTATTATTGTGTTTGGCTCCGGTTTCTGTGCGTGGTCGATGCGTTAAGCCACTAACGAGGATTCCGCACTCGTTGGACGGCGTCTCGTCAAGATCAGATCCGTAGACCGTGGTGACCTTACAAGTGGTATCAGAGCGATAACGAGTGTTCTTCGTGTTTCGATGAACATTCTTTGGTTTCTTGGCGTTTTTACCGGATAATTCAAGTATTTTCAAAGTTTTCAGAGTTCTACAAGCAAGGTTACAGGGAAAAATTCATATTAGTTCATCTTTTCAGTCGAAATCAGTCTTTTTAATCTTAAAAACATTGGTTTAATCTGAAATCTTGGAAAAATCGAATTTTTGGCCGTTTCTCGAACTTGCGACGCTCGAACTTGGCCGTTCCTCACGAATTTGATCTAGGGTTTTTCAATCTTAGTTTGGTTCGAACTTGTGAGAAGATTTCGAAGTTGTCTTGGATTCGAACTTAGTTGGATTTCAAATTTGATTTGATTCGAACTTGTCAGAAGTTCGTAGGGTTTCTCGAACTTAAGTTGGTTCGAATTTGTCAGAACATTTAGGGTTTCTCGAACTTGTTCAGTTCGAACTTAAAACATTTCGAATTTAATTTACAAAATGAATTTAAATTAAAAATTATTCGAAATTGAATAAGTTTGAAAGATTTGTTTTAAATTCATTTTAAATTAAATTGTTTATGTTCGAAAACAAAAAGTTTTAAAAGAATGTCGAGTTTGCACAAATTTTTTGAAATGGACCCTGAAGTTGGCAAAGCTAATTCCCCACCCAAGCTGATGAAATTGGAAGATTACTACTGGTTGAAGGACAGATTTGCGGACTTTGCAAGATTTAACGACATGCGTATCTGGATATGCATCGACGAAGGATACGTTCCCCCAACATAAGAGTTTGAAGGCCGATTAAAAGTTTTTGACGTATCAGAACATGAAAGATGACGACAAAAAGATTTATGAGGCCGAGAACCGAGCTTTTTCGTCTATTAGAATGGCACTACCTCAGGAGATCCTACACCCACTTATAAATCATAGGACTTCTAAAGAGATTTGGGATGCTATAGAGAAGAGGTCTGAGGGAAATCCCAGGGTACGTAAGGGGAGAACGGAGATGTTAAAGCAACAATTTGCTATATTCAAGGCGCTGAAGAATGAGACCTTGGTTGAAACCATTACTAGATTCTACCATCTGCTGACTGAACTTGATAATCACAGTGTTGAGTATCCAGAAACAGAGAAGATAGAGAAGCTTCTGGATGCCTTACCTGGTGGGAGATGTACACGACACTGATAAAGCATGATGAAGACAAATTTGAAACTCTCACTCTAGAAGAGGTCATTGGAACGTTAAGGGCCTACAACATTAAGTTGCAGAAGAAGGAACGTGAATTTGCTCAAGTACAGGATCCGAAAATGTACTTTGGGAAATCAAAGTCTGTAAGGTCTACCACTACACGATCTATCTAGACGCGGAACCGTCAACGAGTGCGGAATCCTCGTTAATGGGTAGACGGTAACAACACTCACCAGGAACACGGAGACTATCAATAAGCTGCACGAACTACTAGATTCGAATCCTAGTCCTTAGAGTATTCGAATTTACTCTTTCACATATTTAACTAAGTATTGAAACTTATGTTTTCAACTTATGCTTGAATTTATCTTTGAACTTTATGTTTGAACTTCTTGTAATATGTTACATCAAGTTCAAACATACAATCAACAACTGTCAAACATATATAAACATATAAACATATATATCCAACACTCGATAAAACTCAATACTTTGAAACATACTTAAACCTAAATGTTAGATCACTTAGACTGCTATCGTCACACAGGATGTACCAACAGACTCCCCCTTGACGATAGCTTCTAACTATTTACATCTTGATTAAGTACTAGATCTATACATACTCTGACAACTTTTTGGAACTTTCTGGCTTCAGATCTCCATCCTTCATGAAAGAAGATATGTTGGCCATGAAGCTTCTTCATATCTTCCTTTGACAGATTCATCAGATGCAGAGGATCATACACTCTCGAAATAACTTTGTCGTCTTGATCCTCCATGATAGCTTCAACAGTTTCATTATCAAGGTACCACCACTTCATGTTGCTCAAAATATCTTGAGGCATCTTCTTCATTGGCACCCTTCTTAAGCATTTGACAGGTTTGTAAACTATTTTCGCCCATGGTCGTCCTGTATGAGGATCTATTCTTGAAATATCCTCTACTCTTTTTCCCGACCTCGGTTGGAGTCTTTCAAACCTTCCAGATCTCCCTTCTCGTCTGACTATCTTAGCGATCACTTCAGCATAGGGATCGTTTCCGATATTGATTAACTCTTTCCATGCTAGCTCCTTCACCTCTACCTTCGGCAATGTATTGAACACTTTAAGCTTGCGCCTTAGGTATTGGAGACCATCTCTTCTCTTTAGAAAAAAAAGCTGCAGTTCCCTGTCGAAGAACCAGCTAATAATACCTCCCGAGAAGTTTTCTGCACCTGGAATCCTCATCGTCTTTTTTATTTTTGGCTCAGTCTTCTTCTCTTCCTTGCGGAACCAAAGATTTAGCAATTCAGCTCCGCTCGGCTCTCTTTCAGCCTCTTCCATTTCTGAATCATCTACCGAAGCCACTTTGATGTCATCAATATCTATTACATGTTGATCAGTATGCTCATATAGTTCTGTGACCGGCTGGGATTGAATGATTACTTCATTCACATTATCGTCTTCATCTATCACAACCACCTCATCAGATTTCCAATCAGCTACATCTCCTGGCACAAACTCTCCCTCTTCCAAATCCTCTACATCATCTTCAAAATCAAATTCCAAATCTAATGGCTCTTCATCAATATCCATCAATGCGTCAATTATCTCACGCACTTCACTTTCTGAGACCTTTGATGAACTAGCCTCACCTACTCTAGCTCCTGATTGACTCGGCTCCCACTGAGTCTCAGCATCCTGAGCAGCAGAAAAATCCACTGGCTCATTCTGTCTTTGCGTGCTGGGATCATTGCCATTGTCATCTTCATTATCATCATTATCATCCCTGTGCATTTCTACTTGATCACGGCAGGATGTCTCCCCCTGAGCCTTTATATTTTTCATTAATTGCTCAATCAAGGAGCGCATCGATCTGATTTCGGTTGCCTGATCAGCTACAAAAGTTTTGAGCTCTAAGTTCTCTTCCTGTACCTTGTCCACAATGTTTTTCAGGTCGGCATTCTCATTATCTAGATTTGCATTATGCTTCTGAATTTCACCGATAGCCGTTGTCAGGCCAAAGATTTGCATTTGCTGGAAGTCAACTCTATCTTTTAGCTCCATAAACCTTTGATTCTCTGCGTAGGTGGATGAGGTGGATGGAATGGATTGTATTGGAGTCGGAATGATGGGTGATGGGATGTACGGTTGAACAGGTGGTGGTGATGGTGGAGTGGTAGATTGAGTAGGCGGAGGTTGGGATATTTCAGGCTGTGTAGCTGAAGCTGAGGTAGCTCCCTACATAAAGCGATGACGCTTAGCCCTTTGCCTTGTCAATAATTGAGGAACTTCTTCTTCTTCAAAATCAGAGTCATCAGACTCTCGTGAGGCTTCTTCATTCACCACTAGCCTTGATCCATAGGTACCAATCTGGACAGACGGTTCTGCAGAGACAGACTCTAGAACTTCAACCTCTATTTCTTCCATATCTTCCGACTCAGTGGCTGACGATGACATGTCATTACCGGTCTGCTAAGGTTGATATTCGTCCACTTCCCTAAGAACATCATCTTCTCCTTCCGGAGGCTCTAGCAATTGATCAACCAGCTCAGCAGTTATTTCTTCATTAGCATGAGCCCCAGATGCCCAGATTTCCTCCAAGGTTTGTGTTATCGGATCAGATTCAAGTGCTGCACTTGAAGGCCCTGCCTCTTGTGCCTCTTGATGTTGACTGGTAGAAGGCCTACTTGCCTGAGTTTGACTCGCGGTAGCTCTTTGGCGTCTCCTCTGTTGTTGAGGGCGCGGTTGTTGTCGTTGTTGTTGTTGTGGCTGTCTTAGCTGAACTTCCACTTCACCTGCCCAATTGGCATCATCCGGTGCTACAAAGTTCCTGTCAATTACAGCTCCAAACAAAGGTCGCTCAACCGGAACCGCTAACCTTCCTCTATGCGCAGAGCAATCAGCAAAAATCCTTTTGTCAATCACCGCTACACTTTGAATCTAATTTTGCTGCGGCAAATTCGGCAAGAAGTGCCTGATGAGCATAATCACAAATCGAGGGTACAGTAACAATCTTTCTCGTTCAGGAGCAGTGATTTGATGAACAAATTCTGAGAAAAACATTTCTGAAAAGCTGAAGCGCCGATCATAAACCAAAGCGATCATCCCGGATTGGATCTTCGATACAATATAATCGAATTCCGCTTTCTTGGCCGCGAAGCATACCATGAATACATGCGCCAGAAATCTCCATTGACCTATGAGTCCACTCTTCATATAAGATGTTTTAGTAACATCCAAGCTATAACCCATCCTCAGAAAAGCAGCCTGCCTAATACTCAACGGAAAGTCTATAGGTCCATTTTCTTCCTCCTGAGTTCCCAGCTGCAGAATCTGACGCAACATATCAGCTGAAAATACTAACGGCTGTCCTGCTATCCTTGTCCTTAGAACAGTTGGGGTGACGGTACAATCAACTTGCAGACGTTCATAAAACTGCCGCACATAGGGAATAACAATTTGGATGTTATGGGATAATGCAAACGCAATCCTAGACTCCACTAGGAAATCCATCATCTGTTGGAAACCCTGCGCTTCAGGGATATGATGGTCGGGGGGAATGACCATATTATGTTTAGGCACGAACACTTTATCAGCCATGTCTGCACAATAGATAAAATATTAGAATTATTTAAAAATGAATAAACTTGTTTAAATTCAAATTTGTTTAATTTTGAACTTGTTTAAGTACAAAATCCAACACATATGAATTTCTACAAGTTTAATTAGATTTAAATTGAGTAATTCAAATAAAATGACAAATTCGAACAAACAGATTTGAAGTAACACTTTTTCGAGTTTGATGACACATTCGAATCTAATGACCTTCTCGAGTTTACTGACAAACTCGAGACCGGTCAGGAACAGATTCGAATTAGTCGGCCCAACTCATCACCAAAATCGATGATTTTAACCATTTTGGACTCAGAAAATCACATTCATTAGCACTACTAGGTTCTAATCACAGATATTTGCATTTAATTTGACTCTTTACCGGTCCAAACTTTGTAATTTTGAAAAACACGATTTCGACCAATAAACCTTCAAAAATCGGTGATTTTGGCTTAAATGGTGTATAAGACTACTTAAATCTTGTACAAACCAGTTGTTTATACCTAGATCTAGGAGTAGAATCGAACCCACAAGCAAGAAACTCGACAAATAGTAGTTTTTGTGAAATCGGCAAACTCGAGCAAATAGATTCGAGATCGCTAGATAGATTCGAAGGAACAGATTCGAAAACAGATGGAGTAATGACGATTACTGTTAACCTATTTATAACACCTACCTCCGAGTCTATGGGCAATTTCGAATCTACTGACAGATTCGAAATCACCCAATTTCGAGTTTAACCTAAACTCGAATTACCCCAGACACTTTGAAAATTTCAAAAATTTTGAAATAAATTCAACTTTTTCAATCTTATAGTGTAACGGAATAAACTATGCCAAATCTTTTACCCTAAGCACAAGATTTTTCACGCAGTGTTTATTTTATTCAAATATGAATGCACCCTCAGTAATTTTTACCTTTTTCCTAAGTAAAATAAAAATGAAAATAAAAATAAAAATAAAAATAAAAATAAAAATAAAAATAAAAATAAAAATAAAAATAAAAATAAAATAAAATAAAATAAAATAAATATAAGTAAAAGTAAAATTAAAATTTTGAACAAAAATTTAACTTATACTTAAACTACACTTATTAAAATTTTACAACCTATGCTAAACACTTAACAAAATATTTTTGATGAGTATAGTTAAAGAAAGGATCAATCAGATAGCGGTGTCAGATACTCACTTTCAGTACTTAAACATTCACACTTAGGAATTTTTGATTCCTTTGATTGTTTGTCGTGAAATACCCATTTAGCCGATTGTTGGTATTTACCCCTTTAAACATGCTCCATTTCGGAATATCCCTTGGCATTTTTATTTATCATGAAATTATCTTACGTGACTCAGACATAGACATACTTTTATGATCAAGGCATACAGACAAAGATTCTAACTTGTTGGTATTTGCAAACTTTCTTTAAAAGACAAACATCGGACACAGGTCTGTATTTTCATACAACAGAGTGTCTTAGTTTGACTTAAGGTTTATTTTTAAAGCTATCAAGACAGCGGTGACAGGTCTGTACCGACGTACAACAAAGCAACTTATCTTGCTAACCCGAATCAAAACAGATGCAACAGGTCTGTACTTACGTACAACAGAGTTACATGTTTTTGACTCTCAATTTTGAATGATTTTTCTATTCTTTCCATTTTAAGATGTATTTGATGTTGCTATACATCCCCAGAAAGTTTGCATACCTCATTTAGACTCAAAGGTTGTATGTCTTGTACATAAAAATTAAGACCGGTTGGTCATACATCTAAGTTAGGACACGTTTGACTTTTTCTTGAATATTTTATTAGCCTTGGGACTCCCTATATGTATTATGCCTACCAACACATCAAACTAAAATAAAGTATACCACTTAGAATTTTAGGTGCATTATGTGTGAAAGCCTAAACACTTCGAGTTTGTAACGACTGTGCTAATTTTCGTCACTTTGAACCTATGCATCTAAGACTTAACTCCTTTTCTGATATTCTCTTTTTTTGTATTTTTATGATTTTCTCTTTTTTTTCTTTTGTTTTCATAAGAAATAGCAATAAAAGAAGATAACCTACTAACTTACTAAAAATAGAAACTATCCTAAATTAGCAGACTTACTATAAAAAGAAAGAAATACTACAGCTATAAAAGGAAATAAACTACTACTAAGGTCAAATTACTCTGGGTTGCACATTCCATTTAGTTGAATTAAATATTCAAACCGTGACTTATCAAAGGCTTTGGTAAATAAATCAGCATTATTATCGTCCGTTGCCACTTTTACCAATTTGATTAAGTTCTTTTCAGCACAATCACGAATAAAATGATGCCATATGTCTATGTGCTTTGTTTTACTGTGTTTAACTGGATTATTTGTGATAGCGATTGTAGATTGGTTATCTATCCTAATAGGAGTTTGAGTGTAAGCCAAACCGTAATCCCGCAATTGTTGTTGTATCCACAGAACCTGTGAGCAGCAACTACCAGCAGCAACATACTCGGCCTCGCACGTTGACACGGCTACCGACGTCTGTTTCTTACATTGCCAGGATACCAGTCTCCCTCCTAGGAATTGACAACCTCCAGTTGTTGATTTACGCGTCAAGCTGCATCCTCCGTAGTCAGAATCCTTGAACGCCTCCAACTCTAGATCTCCCTCCGCGTGATACCAGAGTCCCAGCTTCGGTTTCGACTTGAGGTATCATAGAATCCGCTTCATAGCTTTCATGTGCATCTCCTTTGGATTAGCTTGAAACCTAGCACAAATACACACAGCAAACATGATGTCAGGTCTTGAAGCAGTTAAATACATAAGTGACCCAATCATGGCCCGATATAACGTCGGATCCACATCGGTGTCACTTTCAGTACCCGGTCCGAGATTGTGATTCACTTGAATCGGCGTGCTGAAATGGGCAGTCAGTTTCGTTCCTTCCATCCCGAAGCGTTCCAATATGTCATAGACATATTTCGTCTGATGGATAAACATCCCTTCCTTCTTCTGGTCAACTTGTAACCCCAAAAAGAAATTTAACTCTCCCATCGCACTCATCTCGAATTTCGACTTCATCACCTTCTCGAAATCTTTGCACATTTGTTCGTCTGATGATCCAAAGATGATATCATCGACGTACACATGTACCAAGATGAAGTGTTCTCCCTTCCTCTTAACGAACAAAGTACTATCTATCCTACCCCTTTCAAACCCGTTCTCTAATAAATGGTTGGATAGAGTCTCATACCACGCCTTTGGTGCTTGATGCAATCCATATAGAGCCTTATCTAAACGATATACTCTATCAGGATATTTTGGATCTGTAAATCCGGGCGGCTGTTCTACATACACCAGCTCCTTCACTTTCCCATATAGGAAAGCACTCTTCACATCTAGTTGATAGACCTTAAAGCCCTTGAAGGAGGAAAAGGCTAGAAACAACCTAATGGCTTCCAGCCTTGCTACTGGCGCAAACACCTCATTGTAATCGATTCCCTCCTCTTGGTTGAAACCCTTTACAACTAACCTAGCTTTGTTGCGAGTGACTATACCCCGATCGTCTCTTTTGCACTTAAAAACCCATTTGGTTCCTATGGCAATTTCCCCTCGAGGTTATGGAACTAACTCCCACACTTCTAGTTTCCTAAACTGAGAGAGTTCTTCCTGCATCGCTTCAACCCAAGAGTTATCCTTTAGTGCCATTTGCACATTTTTAGGCTCTACTTGCGAGATGAAACAAGAATAGAGACAGGTATGATATGCCTCGGAGTCGTTTATCATCGACAACAACACAGTGTTGTTATTTAAACTACTCCTAGTCCTCACACCCTCGTTAGGATTTCCTATGATGCTTTCTATAGGATGGTTCTTGTTGATCCTAGAGGTCTCTATCTCGTCAACTCTTAGATTATCTCCTAAGTTAGATCCTATTTCACCTAATGGGGGAATATCCTCAGATTCTACATTTTCCTCCTCATTTTCCTCAGAGTTGGAACTTGTTGCCTGAGTCTGATTCTCAGTAGAAGGTGCTTCTGGATCAGTGACTTCTGGAGATCCATATTCAGTCGAAGTAGGCTTGGATGTAGTTTCAAATGTAGTCCTCGGAAAGGTATGACCTTCGTCATTCAGATGCAACGTCGCCATGTCCTTTTCGATTGTACATGCATTTTCATCCAAAGGAATGTTAAATGACTCAAATAATTTATCATAGTCAAAAATCCATTCCGGACCTGTTTGGGGTTCATGTGTATAACTTGTGACTTCAATGTTATACACAATTTCCACTGTACCATTTGTTTTGTTAAAAACCCATTTGTTTGGTGAGTTCGGCACATAACCTAGGAAGTATCCTTCGTCAACCTTTTCACCAAACTTTGGTTGATGTTTTGTACGCAATAAAGTGCATGGTACCCCAAACGGTTCGAAGCCAGTTAAATTAGGTGGCCGTTTATTCAAAATTTCATAACGAGTTTTGTTCAAAGATTTGACAGTTAGGACCTGGTTTAAAATATGACATGCGGTATTCACTGCCTCCCCCCAAAACATGGTAGGAAGCTTTGAATCCGAAAGCATTGTCCTAGCTGCCTCAATCAATGTCCTGTTTTTACGTTCGGCCACCCCATTTTGTTGAGGCTCATATGGTGCACTAAATTGATGCACTATGCCCTTTGAGAGGCAATATACACCAATTACAGTGTTTTTGAACTCAGTTCCATTATCACTACGAAGCCTTTTAACCCGTGTTCCATAGGAATTCTCCACTTGGTCTAAGAACCCGATGAGCTTGGAAGCCGTCTCGTCCTTTGTACCTAGAAAGAAAACCCAAGAAAATCGTGAGTAATCGTCAGTGATAACCAAGCAATACCAACTACCTCCTATACTCCTTTGTTGATTGGTCCGAAGAGATCCATATGCAACAAATCGAATGTAGAGGTTATGGAATTCTGAGTCTTGGACTTGTGTGCCTTCTTATGTTGTTTGCCCTTCTTGCATGGTAGACACTTGTCCTCGAACTGAAAACTCTTCATAGGCACACCTTGCACCAATCCATTTTTCGTTATATAGTTCATTTTTCTTAGGTGCAAGTGTGCCATGCGTCTGTGCCAGAATACTGATTCAGTTTCCGAAGCTTTAGACAGTAAGCAGATCGGTCCCATCGAAGATTCCGGCTTGTTCATATCGAGCATGTACAAGTCATTCTTCCTTGGTGCCCGCATTAATATCCACTCTTCAGGAATCTTGAATCCCGGTTTTAGCACTAACGCTTCAGTGTCAGTGAACAGCACTGAATTCTTCTTGTCACAGATTTGAGATACACTAATGAGATTGTGAACCAGTTTATCAACGTGATAAACTCGATCCAACTTGATCGTCCCATTAGTGACCACTCCGGTACCCGTGATGTTTCCTCCCTTGTTTCCCGCAAATGATACAAATCCCTGATTCCCACCCTTGAAGTCTGTAAGGAGACTTCTTTCCCCTGTCATGTGCCTGGAGCATCCACTATCGACGAACCATTTGTTGTTTGGACCTGTGGTGATCTCCTGCACATGAAAGAAAATAGGTTAGTTATCACGGGGAACCCAAGCCATAACTAACTTGGTTATACCATTCTCGTCTACATACTTAAACTCTTTCAAATACCCATCTCGCCTTTCAGGTGACTTGGGTCATTGAACAGGAGTTTGTTGTGGTGCCGAGTGATGTAAATTCACTTTCTGCCTTTGAGTAGGCATTTGTAGTGGAGCTCTTGAATAATTCCGATTATATTGCATTTCAGATTGTGATCCCTGAGCTCTTACCGGTGTGTGATGTCTAATAGGAGTGTGTGACCTAACCGGAGTGTATGCTCTGCTAGGTGTTGTGCTCCTATATTGTTGTTGAGGTCCAGACCTAGATTGATTTACGACTCGATTCGGTGAATTAGTCCTAACCATTTCCTTTGGTCCAACCTTTACCGGTATTTGTTTCACAACTTGTTTTGTTGTCGCCTGCACAGTTTTCTCGGTACTCTGAGAACTACTTGTGCTTGCCACATTTGGTGAGGGCTTAAGTGGTGTTGGATTCCCTGTCTTAGGTGTAACTTCAGTTTTCCTAAGCGGACAGTTAGAAGCAACATGCCCTTTTTCATGACATCTAAAGCAGGACATCTTGTCAATGGACTTCTTGTGTGTGCCCTTAGACTTAGGTGTCTCACTAGTGTCTTGGTCCTTTTGAACATCTATTGCGACTGGTTCATCGTCCTGATCATTAAAATCAATTTTATGTTTTCCTGCAGGTGTTCCCCTGGAGGAAGACACAAATTTGACTTTCTTGACCTTGACGGTTGTATCAGTCACCTTAGGTGTATTTTCTTTGACAGGCTCAGATGTAGGTGCAGGTATGTCCTCTAAGTCTACTGATTTCTCAGTTTTCTCCTGAGGTTGAGGCACGTAGTTTGCATTAAAAGGTGGAGGAATCTCATGAAATCCTAGACCTACAGGCTTTTTAGATTGGTGTTGAGCATCTAAAACTTTCCCTAGGTTCAGACTTGAATTCCTAGACTTTTCTAGCTTACTATTCGCCTCGGCTACCTTCACCTTAGTTCCAGCTAGCTCTACTTCTTTTGTCTTAAGATCTTTGGATAAGGCCTCTACATGCTCATACATCAGTTCTAATCTAACGCACTGCTCACTCAGCTTGTCCTTTAGAACTATGACATCTTGTGCATCAGCTTTAAGTTTGTCCTTAAGATCTTGCTTAATGTCATTCAGGCTAGCGTTATCAGCTTTTAAAGACTCATTTTGAGCAGTTATGTTTTTATGTGATTCTAAGACTAGATTCAACCTATCGTTAGAAGTAACACATAACATACATAATTCATGGAAAAGAGAGTAATTGAGACTAACCTTTGTGTGATCGGATTCCACGTTGGCCATTTGAGCGGCAAACTCCAGAAGCGTCTGATCATTCGTCTTCTCCACCCACATCGGACTACCTTGTGGTATGCTCTTCCCCTTCACATCCATTTTCCGTGACTTCAGCCATAAAAGCCCGAGCATTTGATTCCGGATGTGAGCTCCAGTCGTAAGTACCATCCAGCTGTCTGTCTGATGTGACGTTGGATAGTAGACCAGCTAGATTTGCTTGACCAGAAGATGAACTCGGAAGGTATCGCTGTTGAGACTGATTCTGAAACTGTCCATGATGCTGATTCTGCCCTTGGTACGTATCTACCTTCGGTCTCTGACATTCTCTGGCGAAGTGTCCCAGACCTTGACAATTGTAGCACTTGACCTTGGACTTATCGAATCCAATCCCCTTATTATTCATAGTCAGATTCCTTCCAGTCCTTTTGATGAATATTTTAACCCGTTGGGTTACCATGGCCAGTTGCCATTTGAGATCCATTTCCTCAAGATCGTCAGGGTCGACCTGATCATAGTCTTCATCCCAGAGAGCAGGATTGTTTATTTTCCCCTGAACGCAGTTTCCATACGCGGCCACAAATGACGCAAGCAAGTTCAAATGTTCTTCGGCCGATTTAGCGCTCATGGGCATCTTAGAGTAGCCCTGAGATGTTGATGCCTGCATTGCTTGAGGTTGCTGTTCTTCCGATCTTCCCAACCCTAAGAACGCTCTATTCAGTGTGTCATCAGTCTCTGCTGGTGACGACGTTTCTCCGGTGAAAAACGCTGTAGCAGTCTTCAGATCAGCTGTCGTTGAAGGTTTTGTTGATTTTCCAAAATACGTTGCTAGATTTTGGACTTGTTCGTAATCCGTTTCGGCCTTCAATAGCTCGAAATGATAAGCCCGCAACGTTCCCACTATATCCTCCAATGATTGGGTATAATACCTGTCTTCATTAAGCTTAATCATTGCCACATACATAGCCCATTTGGCTGGTAAGGCATCAAGAAGCTTATTGTTCTTTTCAGTGTCATTATACTCAATCCCATGACTTTCAAGCTCTGTCAGCAGATGATAGAAGCGGGTGATGGTGTCGTCCAGCTGTTCATCCTTCAAAGCCTTGAAAATAGCAAATTGTTGTTTCAACAACTCCATGTGCTTCCTTCGAACTCTCGTATTACCTTCACACCACTTTTCCAGCGACTCCCAAAGTTCCTTAGATGTCTTTTGAGTGCGGAATGTATGTAGTATATCCTGAGGCGAAGCCATTCGGATAATCGAGAAAGCTCTGTTCTCGGCTTCATAGAGTTTCTTATCATCCTCCTTCATCATCTGATATGATAAGACTCTTTTACGGCCTTTGACTTCTGAGATAGGTGGAATGTATCCTTCGTCAATACATACCCACATGCTCATGTCGTTGAAACGCACAAAATCGGCAAACCGATCTTTCCACCAATAGTAGTCTTCCAGTTTCATCAGCTTAGGCGGAGTGTTAGCCTTCCCGACCTCATGATCCATTTCCAGAAACTTTTGAAGATTTGACATCGTTTCAAAAGTAATTGAATTGAACTTAATAAATTTAATTCGAAACTAATTTAAATTAATTCTTTCGACTTTAGATAGATTCGAATATAATTAAATTTAAATTTATTTGGGATTAAATTCGATTAAGTTTGGTAATTCAATTAAATTCGAAATTGATGACAGATTCGAAAGTCTCCAAACTCGAAGGTCAAGGCAAACTCGATTACTCAGTAGATTCGAATCCCTGTTCGACTATAGTTCCAACTCGAAGCAAACTCGAATGACAGCAAACTCGAGACTCCTATTCGACTGTAGCACAAACTCGAATTAAACTCGAAACACTGTGTATCAAACTCGAAAGGAGCGGACTTTGGTTAGACTCGAAACTAAGTAAAACCCTAATTACTCCTAACAGATTCGAGCGCCGCAAACTCGAAAAACGGCTAATACTTCGATTTCTTAACGTTTTGCAGATTAAATCAATATTTTTACAACGAAAAATATTGATTTCGATAAAAAAACGTGAAAAACACGAAGTATTTCCCGGATGACAATTTGCTAAGCTCGAAAAACACGAAAAAACACGAAAATGAGAGAAAAACCGTCCAAAAGCGTCAAGAAACCTAGGATGTATCTAGATGAACACGAAGAACACGAAGAACACCCCCTGGGCTCTGATACCACTTGTAAGGTCTACCACCACACGATCTATCTAGATGCGGAACCATCAACGAGTGCGGAATCCTCGTTAACGGGTAGACGGTAACAACACTCACCAGGAACACGGAGACTATCAATAAGCTGCACGAACTACTACGGAAGCACCTACGAATTGATTCTCTCCGAAAACAATACTAAGACTGATGATAAACTCGAAATCGCCTTTTGCTTAATCCCTTTCGAATTCTAGAAAAAGTCTGATAATTTTTCGAGTCTATCCCTAATTATAGAGTCAAATTCGAGTCTGCCATGGGCCAAACTCGAATCAGGCCCAAGGCCCATTCGAGTTTGTCCCTTTGACACTCTCGAATCTGCCTAAGAATGCACATTCGAATCTACCTAAGAGACACATTCGAATCTGATCTAGATTCGAATCCTAGTCCTTAGAGTATTCGAATTTACTCTTTCACATATTTAACTAAGTATTGAAACTTATGTTTTCAACTTATGCTTGAATTTATCTTTGAACTTTATGTTTGAACTTCTTGTAATATGTTACATCAAGTTCAAACATACAATCAACAACTGTCAAGCATATATAAACATATAAACATATATATCCAACACTCGATAAAACTCAATACTTTGAATATTACTTAAACCAAAATGTTAGATCACTTAGACTGCTATCGTCACACAGGATGTACCAACAAAGTCGTCAACTTTTAGTGAACTAAAGTTAGGCACCACAACATTCTTCTCCGGAGAAGAGCCAAACACAATGATAGCCGAAACAACAAACGACCCCACACGGTGTATTTCTCCAAGACAGACTCTCTAAAACGTTCTAGCTCGCACGTGCACTTGCAAAAGCTCTGAAAGTCGTATTTCACAAAAGTCCATTAATGAAACGAATTCACATCTAATTATACTAATTAAGTTCGAACTTAACTGATTAAGTTCGTTTAGGCCCAAGCCCACGAACTTGTCCAATACCCTACGAACTTAGCTCCACTAAGTTCTTCTAGGTTTGGATAAGTTTGAACCTTAGCCTTAGAGCTTATTCTTAGTACTTATTCCTAGAACTTATTCCTAGAACTTATCCTAGAACTTATCTTAGAACTTATCTTAGAATTTATCCTAGAACTTATTCTAGAACTTATCCTAGAACTTATTCTAGAACTTATCATGATAGTCTAGAACTTAACATGAAAATGTAGACATCATACATAATTATGAATTAACACACATAACTTGTATTAATAAAGCCTCATCTATTACAAATGACTATCTATTACATATCTAGACTACTATCGTCACACAGGGTGTACCAACAGACTCCCCCTTGACGATAGCTTCTAGTAAGATATTCATTAGTCTACAGAACTAGGCTTATTCAAACTACTGCCTGGATGCAGTCCCTGCTTCACACATACTTTGACAACCTTCTGATACTTCCTGCCTTCAGATCTCAAGCCTTCATGATAGAAAATTGGCTGATCATGAAGCTTCTGCAGGTCATACTTAGACAAGTTGACAAGGTGCAAAGGATCATAAACTTTCAAAATTTTCTTTTCGTCTTGATCTTCCATTACTGCCTTGGCTGTCTCGTTATCGACATACCACCACTTCATATTACTCAAAACATTTTGTGGCATTGGCTTTAAAATACTTTCTTTAGACATCTGACTGGTTTGTAAACCATCTTAGCCCATGGTCTCCCAGTAAGTGGATCTATTCTGATTTTATCTACCACTCTTTTACTAGACCTTGGCTTAATCCTTTCGAACCTTCCAGACCGACCTTCTTTTCTGATTATTTTTGCTAACACTTCAGCATATTGGTCGTCTCCCAGGTTGATCAATTCTTTCCAATCCGATTCTTTCACTTCACATTTTGGCAATGAATTGAAGTCTTTCAGTGTTCTTCTCAAATACTGCAACCCGTCTCTTCTTTTCAGAATAAATAGCTAGAGTTCTCTGTCAAAGAACCAGCTGAGAATGCCTCCTGATAGTTTGCCTGGACTTGGCAGCCTCATCTTCTTCTTTACTGCCAAGACAACCTTCTTTTCTTCTTTCTTAAACCATAGAATTCTTTTCTCCTCATTGGATAGCTCCCAGTCAGCTGCATCAAATTCTGATTCGTCATTATCTGCAGATTTCAGCAAATCAATGTCTATCACATTCTGATTCTCGTTCTCATATATTTCCATGACAGGCTGCGTTTGAATGAATACTTCATCAACATTATCATCTTCATCTTCTAATACCTCATCATCGAATTTCCAGTCTGGAACATCCTCAGGTATGAACTCTCCTTCTTCAAGTTCCTCCTAATCTACGAAATCTTCAAACTCAAATCTGATCTCATCCTCATCATCAATATCGGCCAAAGTTCCTATCATTTCTTGTTCAATAAGATCTGAAGCTTCTGGAGCCTTACCTTTTTCAGGGCCTGTGCCTGATGATCCAGACTCCCCCTGTAGTGTAGCTTGCTGAGCAGTCCCTTTTGCAAGATCTCCTTCATCATCTCTCTCGCTCCTCCTTAACTCATCTCCCTTACAGCTAGTCTCCCCCTGAGCAGCACGATCTTTCAAAATCTGCTCTAGGAGCGATCGAAGGGTAGCTATCTGAACCTGTTGATCCTCGTCTTATGCAAATCGGCATTGATTATATCTAACTGAGTATTGTGCTGCAGTAGTTCCTTAACTGCTTGCGAAAGCTGAAAGATTTGGACTGTTTGGAGATCTACCTTGGCTTTCAATTCTGAGAAGCTTTGGTCATCAGTAGATGGAGCGGAAGTTGATGGAGTAGTGGTTGATGTGGATGGAGCGGTGGTTGCGGCGGATGGAATGACAGTAGAGGTGGATGGAGCTTCTCGCGCTAGCCGTTGGCGATTGGCCCTTTGCTGCCTTGTGATCAACGATTCTTTCTCCAAAACAATGTCTTTGTCCCCTTCATCTTCATCTGTCAGAGTAGGATGAGTTTTTTTTGGTCGGCTCACAACTAGCCTAGAGCCGTGTGTCGCAAAAGATGTTGTTGGATTGGCGACTTCCTTTAAAACTTCTTCAGAAGTTGAATATGATTCTGATTCAGATGTAGACTCTACCTGACCTTCTACTGCTTCAGTTGCTGTTACTGGAGGCTGATAGTCATCTATGTCCCTGAAAATATCGACCATATCTGAAGGCGGTTACAAAATGTTATATACAAGCTCCTCTGTTATTCTCCTGAGCTGCTGATCCTTGGGCAAAAATCTCCTTTAGTGTCTGTAATCTCTGGTCAGTCTGAGGTCCCGATGTGGATGCCTCAGCTGCCGTGGTTGTTGTTTGGGGTGGAGGTACTTCTCGAGCAACCGGTGCTTGCTGAGCCGGTGCTTGTTGATAAGGTTCATCAATTATCCATTCGTCTCCTTCTGGAGCTACAAAATCAGGATCAATGACTGCTCTGAATAAAGGAGCCACTTGAGGCCTCACTTGTTCTGCCCTTCTTGAGTTGTGGGATTGGCAGTCTTCAAAAATGCGCCTACCAATGGCAGCTAAGACACTTTGTTCTGGTAGCGTTGGTAGCTCTGGCAAAAAGTTCCTTATGATCATCATAATGAATCTAGGGTACATCAAGAATCGTTCGCGGGCTGGAGCTATTATTTGATGAACAAACTCCGCAAAGAAAAACCCTAAAAAGCTGAAGGGCTTATTGTAGACGAACGATATCAACCCCGATTGCAGCTTGGAGACCACGTGTGGAACCCTACCTTCTTTGGAGCAAAACATACCATCATCACATGCATCAGGTATCTCCATTGACCGATAAGTCCACTCTTGACATAGGACGCTTTCGTGATGTTCTGAGCATATCCCATCCTCAAAAAGGCCGATTGCTTGATGGGAGCCGGAAAATCTATGGGGTCATCTTCTTGATCAATGTTGCCCAATTGCATAATGATTCTCTAATGATCTGCTGAAAACGAGATCGGTCGGCCACCAACTGTAGCCTTCAGAAGCGTTGGAACTGCAGAGGTGTCCACTTGCAATGTTTTCCCGAACTGGCGGACATAGGGTAAAATGATCATCGGATTATGAGTCAATGCATACGCGACCCTTGATTGAGATAGGAACTCCAACATCGGTCGGTATGGCTGAGCCTCTACTTGTTAAAGATTGATGGTCATAATCATATTGTTCTTGTTGTAAAAAGCACGATCAGCCATTTCTGCACATATAACAAACATTTAAAATGTTAGAAATCAATTTTTGGAAAAAAAAATTAAGTTATTCAAACTTGATTAAGTTCGAATTTAATCACCTTCGAACTTACTTAAATTCGAGAATATAATTCCTTCGAACTTACTTAACTTCGAAAAGTCTATTGACCTTCGAACTTATTTAAGTTCGAGAATCCTTTTCGAACATGTTTGTCTTCGAACTTATAGATATTTTAAACAAGTTCAAAGACCTGACAAGTTCGAAACTCCAAGGACAAGTTCGAATCCTGTAGAACAAGTTCGAAGTCGGTATGTTAAACTTCAAAATCATGATTTAAACCCTTTTAGACTTAATTGACTATTGAATCTACTCCTAATAGGTTCTAATCAAGTTTATTGATGATTTATTTCAAGTTTCATAACTTAAAACTTTGTGATTTAGACCACCTAGTTTTCATTATTTTGAACTTAAAATTTTCAAATTTAATCCCATTCTCAGTCCAAAATATATCTTACTCAGTGATTGATGATGAAAATCTACTAAGTATTGATGTATGTTCGAGGAAACTGTGGAAAGATTCAAGGAGGGTTCTCAAAATCGAAATGCGACAAGTTCGAGATTATGTTCGAGATTGCCAATTATGTTCGAGAGGATAAGTTCGAGTGTAGGTGCATTAAATAAACACTGTTGACCTATTTATATTCAATCTGATTCGAACTTACCTTAAGTTCGAACTTACATTAAGTTCGAATATGACTTCGAACTTAACACCTGTTCGAACTTAATTTGAAAATTCTGAAAATTTTTGAATAAAATCCAACTTTTTCAACTTTTTCATTTGACGAAACTTTTTCAACTTTGCGAGACAATCACACAAAGCAATAAATTATCACGCAATTTTGTTTCTCCAACTAAAAATGCTTCCTAGTAACTTTGACCCCGTTCCTATTTATTAAAAATAAAATAATCTAAACTGAAATAAAATTAAATAAAGTAAAATTAAATTAACTAAAAAATAATTTAAAGATAGAAATGCAGTAACAGAATATTTTTGCGAGATAGTATAAGAAAGTTCAATCAGATAGCGGTATCAAACGCACTTTCAGTATTACACTCTCACACTTAGGAATTTTTATTCCTTTGATTGTTTGTCGTGACCTACATTCCAAGTCGATTGGCGGTATGTTTTTCCATTTAAACATTCAACACTTGGGAATTTCCTTTTGCCTTAATATTTATCAATAAACTACTTTACGTGTCCCATACTTAGACATACTTCTATGATCAAGGCAGACACACAATGACCATGACTTTTTGGTATTTGCAAATTATCTTTAAAAGGAAAACGTCCGACACAGGTCTGCATTTACATACAACAAAGTGTCTTAGTTTGTCTTAGAGTTATTCCCATGTTAGCAAGACAGCGCTGACAGGTCTGTACTTAGGTACAACAAAGAGACTTATCTTGCTAGTTCAAGTCAAAATCGCGATACTCTAGCAATGGGATCAGACGTTAAGCCTCCAACCTTGTATCGAGGACGCTACACTTTGTGGAAATCCCGATTCCTCGACTTCATAAAACGTCATGACTTGGCTGACGACATTTTTGACTTGATCTATAATGGTCCAACAAAGTTCGATCAAGATCTTCCACCCGATGCTGACCCCGAAATGGTTGCTAAAGTCAAAGCAGTTCTCACTCCTGCTCAAATAAACAGAAAGAAGACTGATAGCTTGATCAATCATAATCCAGGCTGTACCGGATGAGATATACATTAGAATAGATAGCTTTAAGACTGCACGAGAGACGTGGGAGGAAATTGAAAGGAAATGCAAGGAAATGATCGAAATGCAAGAAGCAAATGCTGTCAACAGCTACGACATGTTGTCGGCAAAAGATGGTTAATTACTGGAGACTACATATCATCGATACTGCACGCTGATGAACGAACTCCAAAAGAATGGAGTCAACAAATCCCAAGTAGAGCTGAATAGGAAATTCGTAAACTCTCTAAAACCCGAATGGAAACAATTTGTTTGGTTGATTCGATAGATTAATGACATCAGCATACACGATCTGTTTGATAGTCTGGTAGTCTATTAATCAGAAGTCTCTAGTAAGCCTGAAACCATAAAGGTAGATGAACCCATCACATCTGATTCTCTTGCACTTCTCATTGATAAGAAATTTAAGTCATCATAAGCTGCTAAACTCCTTAAATTCCTGTCTGAGTCCTCTAAGTCCGATAATGATGAAGCTGACACTGATCCTGACGCTACTGAACTTCAGAAACAAAATGCATTATACATTTCGTAAGAAGTTTCCAAAAACGTCCAACAAACTTCTAAGAGAAGAAAAGAGTAAAAAATATGATGACAAGAAGGAGGTAGCTGAGAAACCAATGGAAGAACGCAATACTGATGACAAGGGGAAAGGATGCTTCAACTGAAAACCGGGTCACTTTGCGCGGAAATGTTGTCTTCCAAAGCATAAGAATGAAAACTATTACAGGATGAAGTATAATCTCGCTATGCAAAGGAATGATGGTCGAGCTCTATTCTCTAAGCAGAGGAACACTAGTTAGAAGACACTGATGATGAAGAGGATGCTGCAGATCCTATGTGTTTCATTGCCGACACTCAACCATCAGAAAATATGAATGAAGAATATTAAGTCTCATTGATGGCTCAGGACGCTAGTACAAGCAAGGAATCTTCCACAAGTGATCCTGAGGGATGTTTTCTTCCCGAGGAATTTGTGGCTGAATTAAAAGTGTTAAGAAAAGAGGCCAAAAAGTTAATAGTCTTTCAAACTGTCCATAGGAATGCTCATAAGAAAAAGTATGAATTGAAATCAAACATTTTAGTGTTACAAGAAGAAGTGTCTAAGACTAATAATGGGAAAAGGGACTTGTCTGCCAAAATTTCTGAACTAGAATACGATCATCAAATGCTTAAGGTAGATAAATCCGACTGCTTTCAGAAATATGAGTTTGTCTTGGCTGAGATAATGAATTTAGAGAAAAACTCATAGACATGGAAGATAGATTTTATAAACGAGGCCAAACTGATCAAACCATAAACATGTATAAGCCTAGAGAATTAAAATCTAGAGATGGTTTAAGGTTCACCGGTCCTAGAGTCATGGAAGAAATGATCAACAAAAAGAAAAGTCCATTATATCATGTTGGTACCATGGGTCGGGGATTTGTGATGCCCTATAACAAAACTTGGCCAGAAGTGTTAGCCGAAGAAGAAGAAAAACGAGCAAGGCCTGATATAAAATAAATGAATTTTGTTTATGATTGGTTTAAATCTTTTAGAGAAGAGGAATTTGTTTAAGCAAAAGAGATTACACCTGATCCAACCTTGCCAAAACCTCGTGAATACATACCATACTATGTTCTAGAACAACGGATTTCTGATTTAGAACAGACAATGGAAACTAGATCACATCATTTTTAGCAAGAAATGATAGATTTTCAAAGAAAATATCAGATCTTGAAGCAGAAAATTGCTCGACTTAATTCTTATCTAACTGACACTTCAGTGCAAAATGATAAATTCCATGCCCTTGAGTTAGCCTTAACAGAAACCAAAGAGTTGTTTGATTCAGACAGAAATAATTTTTTATGAAGAGAAAATGAGTTTAATGAGGCACGAAGACTGTTCTCAGTTCGGGAACAAAATTTCAAACTCGATGTTAAATCATTTGACAAAGAACGAGATCAGCTTCTAGCAACAATTAAGGAGTTAGAATCTCAAATTGTTTCAAATCAACACTGTTTAGATAAAAATGTTTTTGTCATCCACAACTCAAAGGTTACAAATCTATCTCAAGCCAGTGAGTGAAACTCTAATCTGAGAAAGCAACATCTTTTGAACATAAAGAAACGCAAAGCCCCGATGCTCGTACCTATTTCGGAACATGTTGGCAACACTTCCGGAACTGTTCCAGAAAATTCTATTGTTTCTTGTAATAAGGGCAAGCAGAATTCTCAGAAACGGAAATTGCAAAAAAGTTTATTGAATCTAAATCTGCTAACGCTAATAAAAATGTGCATTTCATTTTAGACAATTGAGAAAGACAAAAGGGCACAACACAAAAGACGACATCTAAATCCAAGAGTCAAGGAGTAGTTACTGTTTGTTCATATTCTTTAGTATCCAATGCAATCAAAGACAAAACTATGGTTGATTTAAATTCTAGTACTCTTTTGAATGATTGTGATGTGACGAATGATATCAATGTTAAGACATATTCGTTTAAACAGTTGTTTGATTTTTCCAAAATACCACTAAGTTTGTCTATGCCTACATTGCTAAAACTATGCTCCGGTAATCAAACATAAATGTCATCGTAAACCTAAAAGAAAGGTTAAAAAGGAAACTCATAGATCTATTAAATATATGTCTGTCTGGAATCCTAAGAATAGTCTTCCTGCCGACAAAGACTTTAAGTGTACTTCATATAAGATCTATGGTGGTTGCCATCTTAAGAACCTAACCGTAAATGCTAACCCATCAAGACCCAAATTTCATACAGTTTGGGTACCAAAAGTAACTTAATTGTCTTGCAGAAATGGTTTCTAATCACGTCGGGTTAGAACCTGCTCTTCATCTTCAATGGCTTCTGAAAACTCAGTTCAGAACCCGTTTTTCAATCAACACACACTGATCGAACTTTTGCTTTCAGGCATACCGTGTGTGGATTCTAGACTCTGGATGCTCACGGCATATGACTGGTCGAAAAGATCTCCTGTCCAACTTCACATCATCTGACGGTGGTTCGGTGAAATTCGGCAACAATGGTGTTGCTCAAATCCGTGGCTTTGGAGACCTTGAAATGGAAAATCTAAAGATTACTCAAGTCTCTTATGTTGAAGGTCTTGGACACAATCTCTTTAGTACTGGCCAACTTTGTGATAAAGGACTTAAGGTATCATTCAAAGCCACAAGATGCAGCATGCGCTCTCCAACGGGTAGGGAAATTCTTGCCGGTACTCGACGATCAAATATATACATCATCGATCTCTCCAAAGTCAAAGTCTACAAGATGATCTATCTGCTATCTAAAGCCTCATCTCAACAGTCTTGGTTATGGCACTAGAGATTGTCTCATCTGAATTTCAAAAACATAACCATGCTCGCATCAAATCATCTTGTAAGAGGTCTATCATATCTGAAGTTCGACAAAGATCAACTGTGTGCAGCTTGCGGAAGGAGCAAGATCAAGAAAGCCTCACACAAACCCAAAGCAGTTCCTAACATTACACAACCTCTGGAACTTATCCACATGGATTTGTGTGGCCCGATGCGTATTCAGAGCATCAATGCCAAGAAGTACATATTTGTGATGGTCGATGACTACTCAAGATACACCTGGGTGATGTTTCTACGCACGAAGGTTGAGATGCCCGATTTGATCATTTCTTTTCTGAAATGGACTCAAGTCAATCTCCAACTTCAAGCGTAAGCCATCCGCACGGATAACGGCACGGAGTTCAAAAACAAGGAGTTATCAACATTCCTGGATTCCGTTGGTATAACCCATCAGTATTCCGCTGCAAGAACTCCACAACAGAACGTTGTTGTAGATTGACCGAATCGGACTTTGGTTGAGGCAGCTCGATCCATGATCACATACTCAAAGCGGTCACTGCGTTTTTGGGCCGAAGCTGTGGACACTGCATGATACACCCAAAATCGATCAATCATCAATAAACGGTTTGGCAAAACACCTTATGAGAATATTAATAAACGTGCACCTAATGCCAAACACTTTTTTGTTTTTGGTTGCAGGTGTTTCATCTTGAACGATAAAGATAATCTTGGTAAGTTTGACGCAAAAGGAGATGAAGCAATCTTCATTGGATACTCCAAGAATTCAGCCTCCTACCGGGTGTTCAACAAGTGCACAAGAACTATTAATGAGAGTGTGAACATCACATTCAATGATTTAGCTGAGTCCGAAAATGTTTCTGAACAAATCAGTTCAGAACTGGCTCCTCATCAGCTGTCTGAACCACTTCAGACAATATCTGCACCGCCTATCACATCAACCGGACAAGATGATCTAGAATTAGACACCTTATTTGAATTATTATATCCTTATTCTAAGTTTACTTCTAACTCATCCTCTAAATCTGATGACACCTACTGACCCCACAGCACAATCTCCCAAAACTCCAACCAGTGTTTCTTCCCCTAACCCGAATCCCGACGTGATTCAAGAAACCTCTCTGTCTACATCGGCCGATGCTCCTCACACCAGATCAAACCCTTCTGATTCACCCTAATCCGCAGACGATCTCGTGCCTCTTATGTGAAAATCGACTTTATCCCACCCCCAATCTCAGTTCATTGGGGATAAGTCCGATCTGCTTCGAACTAGACGAGCACCAAACACAGAATGCATGGTTGCTGCATTCCTGAGAAAGATCAAACCTACAACAATCGCTGAAGCATTACGAGATCCAGACTAGGTGAACGCCATGCATGAGGAACTGCATCAATTCGAACGTCTACGCGTCTGGAGGTTAGTTCCGCAACCAAAAGATCGATCCATTATTGGCATCAAATGGATCTTCAAGAATAAAAGAGACGAGAACGGAATTGTCATTCGCAACAAATCCAAACTCGTGGCTAAAGGTTATCGCCAACAAGAAGGAATCGACTACGATGAAACGTTCGCTCCAGTAGCCAGACTTGAAGAAATTCACATTTTCCTAGCGTACGAGGCTCACAAAGACTTCACGGTCTATCAAATGGATGTGAAGACGGCGTTTCTCAACAGAATTCTGAAAGAGGAGGTGTATGTGGACCAACCTAAAGATTTTGTCGATCAGTCTAGACCATCATATGTCTATGCTCTCGACAAAGCTCTTTATGGTTTGAAACAAGCCCCTCGGGCATGGTATGATAGCTTAACAGAATTTTTCCTTGATAGATATCATGTTTGCTACATGTTTGTGTGCTCGTTTCCAAGCTGATCGTAAAGAGTCACACTTGGTTGCCGTTGAACGAATCTTTTGATATTTAAAAGGCACGACTGAGCTTGGTCTCTGGTATCTGAAAGTAACCAACTTTGAACTAACTGCCTACTCAGATGCAAATCATGCAGGTTGTAAACATGACAGGAAAAGCATGTCGGGTCACATCTAGTTCCTCGGAGATAAACTGGTAAGTTGGGTATCGAAGAACAATACAGTGTTTCTCTGTCCACTGCTGAAGCCGAAGATGTTGCTGCTGCAAGTTGCTGCTCACAACTGCTTTGGATGCACACTCAACTCCGAGACAATGGCTTTAGACTAAGCCTCATTCCAATATATTGGGACTCCATGAGTGCAATAGCCATTACTGGTATCCCTGTACAACACTCTCTTACTAAACACATTGATATTTGGTAAAATTTTTATAAAAGATCATGTTGAAGAAGGTATCGTAGAATTACACTTCGTAAACACCGAAAATCAGATAGCTGACTTGTTCATAAAACCTTTGGATGAATAGCTGACTTGTTCATAAAACCTTTGGATGAAAAAGGTTTTAATTTTCTGGTGAACAAGTTAGGTATGTTGA
Source organism: Centrapalus pauciflorus (assembly GCA_020465985.1). Lineage (NCBI taxonomy): Eukaryota > Viridiplantae > Streptophyta > Magnoliopsida > Asterales > Asteraceae > Centrapalus > Centrapalus pauciflorus. Next base: position 587,283 of record JAANYP010001347.1, read on the forward strand.
TTTTATCAACATAATTTAATTTAAAATGCAACATTTCTGCAAAGTTTATATGCCTTATCAAAAGACAGATTTTCTTTTCGTTAATGTTACGTTTTCTACTAATTTATGTTTCTTGTCTATTTAATGTAATTCTTGTGTTTGTGTTAATTTTTTTTCTTTCTCATGCTTAAACGGGAAGCATCAATGTAAGTTTCCGAGTGTTTTTCGTGTTCCATTATGCACACTCGGAAGGGGAGAATTTATTTCATTTTTGGTGTACGTGTTTTAATCTTAAGTAAGCTATTTTATATTTTTCTTAGTGCTTAGTGTGTTTTATTTTTATATAAAGTCAAAAAGCTAAAATGATTTTATTGTTCTTTTTAATTATTTTTGTTCTTTAAGCATAAAACCTAAATATTTTCTTTTAATTTAATTTATTTTTTTTTGTTTTGTTTTAAATTTTTTTTATGTTTACTTTTCTTTTATTTTACTTTTGTTTTGATTTTCTCGAAATGGTTGTTGCAGTCGGGTCGGGTTCCCCCTACCGGGTTTAGGAGGAACCGTATTTTTGAAATTCACTTTCTTCTTTTCCCTCCTTCTCCATCGTCGTCTTCATCATCAAAGACATACCTCAAAACCCTCACAAAAAATTCCCATTGTTTCATCAACATGTGATTTTCTAAGGACTTCAAAGAGATTTTGTGTTACAAAGTGACTTTCATTCATGTTTTTATACGTATATGTACATTTTCTTTTGAAACCTGGCACATAATCGGTTCTTAAATGGCTTATTAAAGGTCTGAAAGTATGTTTCATTTTCTTGTTGGTCGGCTTGAAAAGAAAATTTCACTAAGTATGAAACCTTTTATCCGAGAGTTGCAACTCTTGGACAACAAAGGATTTTTGAAAAGGGTTTGAAACTTTTCTAAGTATTTGGTTGTGTAGTTACACACGAGAGTTGCAACTCTTGTGCATATCTATCACCACCACGGTCCGCAAATTTTCTAAGTTCATCTTGCATGTAAAGTTTTATCCACGAGTTACAACTCGCGCTTGATACTTCATCCTCAAGATATTCCCAAAGTGGACTCCTCAAAATTTTTCTAAGTTAAACTTGCGTGTAGAGTATGATCCGAAAGTTATAACCCGCGGTTGATACTTCATCCGCAAGTCACTCTGTGACCAAAAGGGTTTCCAAGTCCAACTTGCGGCAAAAGGCATACACGAGAGTTACAACTCTCGTGTAAAGCCCTGATCGATACTTGGCCATCATATTTAACATTTTCAATTTCTTCTAAGGATAACTATAGGCCAAAGGTTCATCCGAGAGTTGAAACTCTCGGACAACCCTTCAACCGCAAGTTGTGTGTGTTTCCAAATTTCATTCTTCAATTTTAAACCCAACTTTCGACCAAAGCTTTATCTGAGAGTTCCAACTCTCGGATGACACTCTATCCGAGAGTTGTGGCAACATTTTTCTATGTCTGGAAACCACAGTGTTGAGCTCACTTGAAAGTTCACTTGTTCGAGGTTTTAATTAATGTCTATAGGCTTTTTAACCTGAATTAATCTGAGTTGGGACTAGTCTTGAAGACTTTGGTTCTTCAGATGGATTCTCTTACTAAGAATTAATTTGTAGAGGCCCTTTAACAAATCAGATTCATTCTATCTAACGCCTAACACATGAAACATCTCTGAACAAGTCAAGATATTATGCAAATACGTATCTAACTTTTAGCTGCTTGACAGGTACAATGGCATCCCAATCCCACTCAGGAGAGAATGTACCTCCCCCTAGCACTCAACACTCTGACCCAAACCATCAATCAGACGAGGAAATAACCTCGAGATCAGTTGCACACCCCCATAGCCTCAGAACAAATCTTTCCTAAGCAAATGTGGCTAGAAATCAAACCCAAAAACTTCCTGCTTGACCCTGCCTTTTTAAATAAAATCAAGGAAGATCCAGACCTTCGGCTCTCTAACCGAGTAGTTGAAGAGATCCTGTCGGGTCACCGAATATCCTATGCCCTAACCAGCCGTCCTCAACCCCATCCACCCCAAGTATATCTCCAACAATTCTGACATACCCTCACCTACCATCCTGACCTAGAAAACGAACATATCTCCGGTGACATTGAGGACCACTCAGTCGAAATGCCCTTCAAGAAATTTTGGCATATCCTGTAGGTTCCTCGCCGGCGAGATTTCCCAGGCCGTCCTGAATATGATGAAGTGTTATCTGAGATACAAATTTGTCGACTAATACAACAACTGGGCTACGATGATCAATTTGAAAAGGCATCTCAATTCTACCGAAGGAAGCTTTTAGGCTCATGGTACTATATGTACTCAATCCTCGATCGCTGCTTAACTGTCAAGGCCACTGGTACTGATCGCGCAAGCCTCAGAATCCTCCGCATTCTCCACAGCATAGCCTATAATTGCCACCACAAGTATGCCTGGACGCTGTGGACCGAGCTGATAGAAGTTATTCAAGCTAAAGGGACTCGTTGGGCCAGGAAATTTGTCCCAGCTCAGCGATATTTGCAAATGATCATGTCTCATTGCATGACCAAGATCCCAGAAATTAAACGTCGAGATCACGAAATGGGATTCCGGGATTTCCAAATCAAGTATTTTCATGATCCAATCACTCCTCCCGGGATCCCCGTCACACCGTTAACTGAAGAGCTTCTCGCCTATGCCAATCAACAATCTCAGGCAATTAGGGATTTCAGAGAGAGAGAGCTGCTCCAATGGCCAGCCAGCACCGATTGAGCCTGCCCAAGGAGCTCACCCTGAGTTACTAGCTTTAGGGGGAGTTGAGCAAGAAAATGTTAATGAGCGGGGTCTCGAGGGTAGACACCCTGAGATTGCCGAAGAGGGAGACCGAGAGACTAAGGAGACGCACACAGTCCAACTATCTCTGCTAAGAATACCCTCTCCTCTATCTCCACATGATGAAGATGTAGATGACGATGACGATGATGTCACTCCCCCCGCTCTGATTCCAACTCGCTCTCTCGCAACCTTGCGTGAGATCATCAAGAGTCGAGGGGGAGTTAGGACAATAGCAGAGAGTTTTCACCCACCTTTAAGTCATGCAGTCACATTTGCTACGGGTGCCCAACACTATTGAAGAAGTCGTCACTAGCTCAGTGGCACATGCATAAACCCCACCCAACAACTCACCGGCTTAACTTCGCACGGGGACCAAGCACATACACTATCGTCAACTCATTTGGAGTTCGCAGATATTGATCAAGGTAGACAAGATCCCCTGTTGTAACATTCGGCATTAATCAAGGTTAGCAACTACGACCAAATCAGTATTTAATAGCCAATTATGACCTAATCAGTGGTCATTAGAAATTAATCAAAGTGATTAACAAGGCTCATGAAGAAAATTCAACTCAACTCAATTAGAATCAAATTCATCGGTGCGATGAATCGGGAAATCAATTAATCCGATCGATTTACGATATGAAGGATTAATTCAACTAAGCACATAATTAAATTATGATTAATGACACTAATCATATACTAATACACTTACTTAACATTAATTATGCAAGACTAAAACAATTCATTAAAACAATGCATCCAAAAGTATTTATGAAATTACAAGAAAAGGGAAATACAAGAATACATTTCTAAATACTTTTATACAAAAAATAAAAACCAAAATACATCATTTTTATACCATTTAAATCATCCAACACAAAAGGGGAACACACTTTTGTGTCCCTTTGACTTTCATTAAAAATATTGAAAAGAATTCCTCACTTTTTCTACTTTCTACAACATGTTGGTAAAGTGTTAAACACCACCTTTTCTTTCATCATTTGCAAGACCAATTCTCTTTTATAAATAGAGAACTCATTTCTCATTTCATTCACACCTTGAATGATCAAAATCCTCTCATCTTTTCTCTCAAAAAAATAGGCCAAGAGCAACCAAGAACACCAAAGTTGCATATTTTTGTTTCTTCAAGTTCTTCAAGTGTTTCGTTGGTGCAACAATTCAAGAACTCAACTGCTACTCATTTGCATTCTTTTAATACATCAAAGTAAGTAAAAACTTATCTTATTACTTCTTTAATTTAAGTTTTTACAAGTCTTGCATAATATATATAATCACCACCAATAACAAGATTCATAAAAACTCAAGTTTATAAATCACTAGTTTTGTTTTTAAGTTGTTTTCTTCAAATGTGTTTATAAATATATAAACACATCATATAAGTGTAAATATTATGAAAACAAGTTATATATATGTGTTTTATAACTTTTATACAAGTAGTCTTTGAATAAACAACAAGAATCACTAGTTATTTCAAATTTTTAAACTACGGATTTTCGGCAGAAAATTTACATCGACTTTGAAAAATCATAATTAATTCATAACTTAACGAAATGAGTTGATTCTTTTCTCAAAAGTTAGATCTATGTCTTAACTATAAATCTGGATGTGTTAATAAATTATTTTGGAGTTTAAGACCCCCAGAAATTATTTGAGAAACCGAAAGTTTGACAGCTGAAAAATGGCCAACATAGGGTTTTCAACAAGCTTTTTTCCCAACCTAAACATCTCGAAAATGGCCGTTCTTGACTTTAAAAATTCTTTGTATATAGTAGTTTAATGTCCAAGAAAACCAAATCCTAAATCGTTTTGGAGCTTGGTCAAAAACAGCTTCAAAGTAGGCTGAAAAACCTTCGAAAAGCTTGAAAATTATATATATAAAAAACTTGACGTTTTAAGGGGGTTTTATTTATAAACTTGTAATGGTGATTTAAAACATAACAACATTGTATACATACATATTATCATATATGGACATCAAAACTGTTTATTTCTTATATGTATTACATGTTTGGATCCATCAACCCTCAAATCCTGAACCGTTAATTGCATTTATTTGCAAGAGCGAATATATTGTGGATAGATCTATCGGGAGTCATGTCCCCCATTCGGGTTAGTTCGGCTCGGCTAACAGCGAGTGCATATATATTCAACACACGGTATTACGTATGGAAATACTGCACAGGGCAAACTCATTTAATTAAGCTTTGGTTGCATGATGGTTTATGTAATACATACACGGAATTTATGCTTTATAAATTCAACTCATCTGATAATGTCCATACAACTGGTCTTTTCGCGTAAACCTATGAGCTCACCAACAATTTGTTGATGTATTTTAGCATGTATTTTCAGGTGATTAAGGCATGCGCATTTATCGGAAGCATTCCAAGGCTTCTGTTCATTTTGGAGTCGCATCATTTTCAAACTCGGAAAATTATTTGCATCTTTCCTGATAAACTAAATTGTGTATCTACTTCTTGGTATTTTAAGAACTACTTACGCTGTATTTTGGTTATGTAAAACAATATTTATATTTGAAGTTAAATCAATGTATTTTTGAAAAACGTCCATATAGTGGTCGTTCGTTATGATTATGCTTACGCTTCCGCGACGTCACGCTTCATTGCCAACCGGGGTAACGGGGTGTGACAGATTGGTATCAAAGCCATAGTTATACTGAACTAGGTTGCATTAGTTACCTAGACTATAACTGTTACAAAAAAAAACTAAACTTTCTTGCTTCAACAACTGTGAACATATATTTGGACCCTGATGACAGAAACATGTCAAACAATACGGTTGTTATCCTCTTTGACTCCGAGGATGAATACTCACCCATGGAACAAGGAAGCCAAGGTAACATTGGGATGTACTTTGGATCGGAGACCCACCCAGACCGAATCAATGACGAGGAAGAGGACCCGTCAGAACACGAGGAGGGCAACTGTGGCCCTGCAACCCAAATTGCTCCACCATCACCACCACATGTCACATCCTACACCCCATTAAGAAGCCATCCAATTGGACCATTGAGGAGGTTCACCCCTAGAAAAAGGGTGCTGCGACTGGCAAAACGGGAGTCTATCACGGTACCTGCCCTTCAGCCAAGCCCGTCGCAGCAGCGACGGCCGAACGCAAGACAGTGGGGGTGGATGCATCACACTCTCCAAGAGTGGAGAAACGAGGAAGGGATCCCAAGCCAGTTTGAAGTTGGAGGACCATCTTCTTTGCAAGTAGCAACACTTTCCCAGGAACCTACTCATCAAACGGTGCCTTTATTGGTGGCGAAGTTCGTTAGGCACGACATCCGATTTTGATAAATCCACCAGGAGGTTGGGGAGATCTCTGTAAGGATTAAGCAGGAGACAATACAAACCACCAATATACCTTGGGCCAACCAGAATACCCAGGCGATTCAACAAGACGGAATAGACAAATTGTGACAGCGCCTAGCAGAGCGCAAAGCCCGTAATGTAGAACTAACCCAACCACTTAACGCTCTGGAGTACGAGGAAACCCAGAGGCATCTCATACTTGGTACCCTTCCACCAGTTTATAGTATATCTCTAGGTTTTTACTATCAGATGTACGTAAGGCTTGAAAATTTATCGAAAAATCCCGAACATATCATATACAAAGATTAGGTATCAAGAACTTTAATAAGGAATTAAGTTTTAAATACAACTCTGCGTATGAGGAGATAAAGCTATGGCTATCTGCCTAAGAAATTTCAAACCCATAGACTTATCCTCTTACCCCATTAGATACCACATATGCATTTCTACTATTTGATACTGGTGCTGATAGGGAGCTATATATCTATTAAGTTAACTAAGCAGATAAATTCCATCCTTACGCCATTAAGTGCTACTTATGCTATTGAGGTTGATGACAGTAAGACGCTTAAGACAAATAATATAAGTCGAGGATGCTCCTTAGAATTAGTAGGCCAACTCTTTAAAACAGACTTGATGCCCGTCAAATTGGGAAGTTTAGACGTGGTCATAGGCATGGACTGACTATCGAAAAATCATGCAGAAACAGTGTGCAACAAGAAGAGGCTCATATACCTTTAGCCAATAAGAAGGTCCTTACTGTCCAAGGCGAAGCAAGAAATACCAAAGTAAGCATCATCTCTAGCATTAGGACCCTGAAGTGTTGACAGAGAGGGAGCCAAAGGAAAAGCGACTCGAAAATATTCTTATGGTTACCCAAAAGTTTTTCCAGAACACTTACCTGAACTCCCAACATCGAGGCGAGTCAAATTCAAAAATCGGCCTAGTATCAGGTGCTACACCAGTGGCTCGAGCACCATGTCGATTAGCCCCATCAATAGTGTAAGAATGGTCCAACCAACTGTAGGAGCTCTTAGATAAAAGGTTTATCAAACCGAGTTCCTCCCTTTGGAGGAGCTCCAGTTTTGTTCATAAAGAAGAAGGATGGAACCTTCAGAATGTGCATCAATTACCAAGAGCTAAATAAACTAAAAGAATCGATACCCGCTCACAAGGACCAATGACTTGTTTGACCAAACTCCGAGAATTAAGCTTCTATTCAAAGATCGACCTAAGGTCTGGTTATCATTAGGTTAGAGTTCGCAAGAAAGATATTCCAAAGACAGCCTTCAGATTTGTTACGGTCATCATAAATTCCTATTAATGCCGTTTGGATTAACCAGTGCCCCAACGGTATTCATGGACCTCATAAATCGGTTGTGAAAACCTTATTCGTGATTGTATTCATGAATGACATCTTAATCTACTCGCGAAGCAAGGAGGAGCACGAGCAAACATTTAAGACTGATTCTAAGAGTTGTTGGAGAAAGAACAACTATACGCTAAGCTTTCTAAGTTTGACTTCTGGTTAAGAGAGGTGAAATTTCTCGGTCACGTGATCAATAGTAAAGGAATCCAAGTCGACCTCGCAAAGATCGAGGCTATCATGAATTGGTCAACTCTTAGAACCCCCATAAAGATACGACAGTCCTTAAGACTTGCAACTTATTATAGGTAATTATCAAAAGTTTCTCAAAGATCACCGAATCTCTAAAAGACATTAAGTATGATTGGGGCGAGGATCAGGAGACATCATCTCATTTATTAAGCACAAACTGTGCAGCGCGCCTATTTTGTCCTTACCTAAGAGGAACGAGAAATGTATAGATTACTATGACACTTCACACAATGGGCTGATGTAGAAAGATAAGGTCATAGCTTATACTTTATGAAAACTTAAGTTTCACTAGGTGAATTACACAACACAGGATCTAGATCTTGGAGCAGTAGTCTTTATCCTTAAGACTTGAAGACATTAGTTTTACGGTAAGAAGTGTATTACACTCACGCACCATAAGAGCCTCCAACATATCATGAACCAGAAAGAGTCAAATATGAGGTAACATCGTTGATAGAGCTAATAAGTGATTGCAACTGTGAAATTCGTTATCACCTGAGGAAAACTAACGTGGTTGCAGATGCTCAGAGCCGAAAGAAACGAGTTAAGCCGTTAAGAGTACCAGCCCTAGTTATAACCATTCGACCAAACCCTCCTTTTTTGGTTCATGAAGTTATTAAGGAGGAAAATATGAAAAATGAAGCCCTGCACAGAATGGATAAATAGTTTGGGATAAGGGTTAATGGAAATCGATACTTCACGAATAGAGTCTGGTTACCTTCTTTTTGATAGAGTAAGAAAACCGGTTACGGATGACGGACACAAATCAAGATATGTCGTTCACCCCGGATCCGATAAAATGTATCATGACCTTAAGGAGCTATACGGGTGGCTTATCATGAAGGATAACATTGCCAAATATGTCAACAAATTCCTAACATGCTCCAAAGTTAAGACCAACATCAGAAACCATTTGAGTAATAGTCGACCATCTAACAAAATCCGCGCGTTCCTACCAATCAAGAAGAACATCAGGATGAAAAAGCTAGTCCAAACGTATCTCAAGGAAGTCGTCTCCGGACACGGAGTGCCTATTATAATCATTTCGGATATGGATAGCAGATCTACATCTAAGTTTTTGGCAATTATTACAGTAAGCTTTGGATACAAACTTAGACAAGAGTACCACATATCACCCTCAGACTGATGGTCAGAATGAAAGAACGATCCAAACCCTAGAACATACGTTAAGAGCCTGTGTGATGGATTTTGGGAAGTCTTGGGATACTCATTTGCCCTTAGTAGAACTATCGTACAACAACAGCTATCACACACATCTTAAGGTTGCTCCGTTTGAGGCACTGTACGGACAAAAGTGTCGATCACCCCTTGCTGGGCCAAAGTCAGGGATAGTCAAGTCATTGGCCCAGAAATCATACTTGAGACCACCAAAAAGATAGTACTGATACGGAACCAACTAAAAGTTGCACACGATCGTCAGAAAAGCTATGCAGACATAAGGAGAAAATCCCTTGAGTTCCAAATAGGAGAAAGAGTACCGATGAAAGTCTCGCCATGGAAGGGTGTGGTACGATTTGGGAAACAAGGGAAACTAAACCCTCGTTACAATGGACAATTCAAAGTCTTAAAGAGAATTGGACTAGTAGCTTATCGTCTAGAGCTACCACCAGAGCTTAGCAGCGTGCACAATACCTTCCACGTGTCAAACCTGAAGAAGTGTTTGTTAGATGAAACACTTGTTACCCCCTTGGAAGAGATCCAACTAACTGATAAACTTTTCTTCATCAAAGAGCCGGTTGAAATCATGGACCGTATGGTCAAAGGATTGAAGCACAGTTGTATACCCATCCTCAAGGTCATATGGAATTTTAGACACGGACCAAAAAAAAAATTCACTAGGGCATGCAATGGCCAGTTTGACAAAAGATACCCTCACCTAATCCTAAGTAACAAGACCTCTGGGGAAACTAGACAAAATTTCGGGACGAAATTCCCTTAACAGGGGGAGACTGTAACATTCGGCATTAATCCAGGTTAGCAAATACGACGTAATCAGTATTTAGTAGCCAATTATTACCTAATCAGTGCTCACTAGAAGTTAATCAAAGTGATTAACAAGGCTCATGAAGAAAATTCAACTCAATTAGAATCAAATTCATCGGTGCGATGAATCGGGAAATCAATTAATCCGATCGATTTACGATATGAAGGATTAATTCAACTAAGAACATAACTAAATTATGATTAATGACACTAATCATATACTAATACACTTACTTAACATTAATTATGCAAGAGTAAAACAATTCATTAAAACAATGCATTCAAAAGTATTTATGAAATTACAAGAAAAGGGAAATACAAGAATACATTTCTAAATACTTTTATACAAAAAATAAAAACAAAAATACATCATTTTTATACCATAAAAATCATTCAACACAAAAGGGGAACACACTTTTCTGTCCCTTTGACTTTCATTAAAAATATTGAAAAGAATTCCTCACTTTTTCCACTTTTCCAACATGTTGGTAAAGTGTTAAACACCACCTTTTCTGTCATCATTTGCAAGACCAATTCTCTTCTATATATAGAGGACTCATTTCTCATTTCATTCACACCTTGAAAGATCAAAATCCTCTCATCTTTTCTCTCAAAAAAATAGGCCAAGAGCAACCAAGAACACCAAAGTTGCATCTTTTTGTTTCTTCAAGTTCTTCAAGTGTTTCTTTAGTGCAACAATTCAAGAACTCAACTCCTACTCATTTGCATTCTTTTAATACATTAAAGTAAGTAAAAACTATCTTATTACTTCTTTTATTTAAGTTGTTACAAGTCTTGCATAATATATATAATCACCACCAACAACCAGTTTCATAAAAACTGAAGTTTATAAATCACTAGTTTTGTTTTTAAGTTGTTTTCTTCAAATGTGTTTATAAATATATAAACACATCATATAAGTGTAAATATTATGAAAACAAGTGATATATATTTGTTTTATAACTTTTATAAAAGTAGTCTTTGAATAAACAAAAAGAATCACTAGTTATTTCAAGTTTATAAACTACGGATTTTCGACAGAAAATTTACATCGACTTTGAAAAATCATAATTAATTCATAACTTAACGATATGAGTCGATTCTTGTCTCAAAAGTTAGATCTATGTCTTAACTATATATCTGGAAGTGTTCATAAATTATTTTGGCGTTTAAGACCCCAAGAAATGATTTGAGAAACCGAAAGTTTGACAGCTCAAAAATGGCCAACATAGGGTTTTCAACATGCTTTTTCCCCAACCTAAACATCTCGAAAATGGCCGTTCTTGACATTAAAAATTCTTTGTATATAGTAGTTTAATTTCCAAGAAAACCAAAGCCTAAATCGTTTTGGAGATTGGTCAAAAATAGCTTCAAAATAGGCCGAAAAACCTTCGAAAAGCTGGAAAATTATATATATAAACTTGACGTTTTAAGTGGGTTTTATTTATAAACTTGTAATGTTGGGTGATTTAAAACATAACAACATTTATACATACATATTATCATATATGGGAGTTATTAAATCCCTTATATCATTTAGCACTCGGTTAAACGCGTCCGGTGTCATCACTCATCAACAACGAAAATTGTCGCTTTTACGATCATTTTGCCATCAACTTGCGGTGAGTCTTCATAGCTCCTATTTTCACTATCTATTGGGGTGGAAATACATGCACTGTTTTCAAATGGACATCAAAACTATTTATATCTTATATGTATTATATGTTTGGATCCATCAATCCTCAAATCATGAACCGTTAATTGCATTTATTTGCAAGCGCGAATATATTGTGGATAGATCTATCGGGAGTCATGTCCCCCATTCGGGTTAGTTCGGTTCGGCTAACAGCGAGTGCATATATATTCAACACACGGTGTTATGTATGGGAATACTGCACAGGACAAACTCATTTAATTAAGCTTCGGTTGCATGATGGTTTATGTAATACATACACGGAATTTATGCTTTATAAATTCAACTAATCTGATAATGTCCATAAAACTGGTCCTTTCGTGTAAACCTATGAGCTCACCAACAATTTGTTGACGTATTTTAGCATGTATTTTCAGGTGATTAAGGCATACGCATTTATCGGAAGCATTCCAAGGCTTCCGTTCATTTTGGAGTCGCATCATTTTCAAACTCGGAAAATTATTTGCATCTTTCCTGATAAACTAAATTGTGTATCTACATCTTGGTATTTTAAGAACTACTTACGCTGTATTTTGGTTATGTAAAACAATATTTATATTTGAAGTTAAATCAATGTATTTTTGAAAAACGTCCATATAGTGGTCATTCGTTATGATTATGGTTACGCTTCCGCGACGTCACGCTTCATTGCCAACCGGGGTAACGGGGTGTGACACCTGTCACTGACTTCTTTTTGTGCACAATCGAGTCTAGTGCCCTTTGATATTGATAATTTTTTGGCTAGGACACTCGAGTAGATTCATAAGCAACGTCTGAGTGACGTTGTCGGAACACTTGGAGTCGTGCACACTGAAAGTACACCGGAAATGGTGAGTGGAAGTTTTTTCAGGGCTACATCCTCACCAGCTGTGAACACAAGCCATCAAGGGACCTCTACAGAGTCTCCCGCGATGCAAATAGAACGCCTAAGTGGCACTGGGTTACAACAGGACTCCGTGTCCAAAGCTGAGTTCGCTGAGTTCAAGGATCTCAAGTCACAACAACTGAGTGACACGTACTGTAAGGTCTTGCAACTACAGATCTATCTAGACGCGACACACACCAACGAGTTCGGAATCCTCGTTAGCGGCTTGACGGATATATCACACTCACGGAACACGGAGACTACCACGGCGTTGTACGAACGACTACAAACGAACCTACGCGATGATTCTCTCCGAACACACACACAGATTGCTGATAAACTCGAGATCGCCTTCTGCTAATCACACACGGAATTCTGCAAAAGTCTGCTAATCATTCGAGTTAATCCCTAATTATAGAGAGCCATTCGAGTTTGTCATGGGACAAACTCGAACCAAGCCCAAGGACCATTAAAATTTGTCCACATGACAAATTCGAATTTACCTTCTATGTTAAATTCGAATATATCCTAAATTCGAATTTCACATGTCAAACTTCTATTTGAATATATGTTTTAACTATGTTTGAATTAATCTTTGAACTTTATGTTTGAACTTCTTGTAATATGTTAGGAAATATTCTAAGTATGTCAAGCTTTTAGTTTAGATTTCTCAGACTGTTAGTAGTTTTTCTGTGAAAATACAAAGTTCAAGCTGTTAGTTGAAGAAGTTCGAGCTGCTAGTTCAAAAGTTCAAGCTGCCAGTGTGACTTTAAAATATATAATGTTTTACATAACCCATAATGATAAAGAGAAGTTCGCAAGGTACAGAGATTTAAATACATAATTAAATCATCCAAAATAATGCAAATAAATCTCCGACGGTTTGAAACTGAGTGCGACTCCTTAAATGCGGAAGCTTGAAAATACTACCGATGTGATAGACTTGCCTTAATTTCCTGAAAATACACGCTAAAATACGTCAACAAAATTGTTGGTGAGTTCATAGGTTTACACGTAAATCTGACATGTATGGACAACAATAATAGAGATTGAATTTATAAAATCATAAATTCCATGTTATGTATTACATATAAACCATCATGCAACCGAACCTTAATTAAAATGAGTTTGCCCTGTGCAGTATTCCCATACGTAATACCGTGTGTTAAATATATATGCACTCGCTGTTAGCCGACCCGAACTAACCCGAATGGGGGACATGACTCCCGATAGATCTATCCACAATATATTCGCGCTTACAAATAAATGCAATTAACGGTTCATGATATAAGGGCTGATGGAACCACATGTGTAATACATAATAGAAATGAAGATATTTTCATGTCCATTTAAAAACGAAGCATGTAATATCATCCCCAAAACATAACAGTGTGAAAATAGGGGCTATGAGAATTCACCGAGCGTGTGATGGTAAAAACGAGCGTAATATGCTTTTTAGCGTAAATGGGTGGATGATGCACCGAGCGAGATTAATCGAGTCCTAAATGATAATACGGACTTAATATCTCTAATATATGATGATATATATATTTGTAGATTTTTATGTCTTAAATCACCCAACATTACAAGTTTATAAATAATATTCGATTAAAACGTCAAGTTTATATATATATAAATTTCCAGCTTTTTCGGAGGTTTTTCGGCCTATTTGGGGCTGTTTTTAACCAAGCTCCAAAATGTTTTAGGCTTTGGTTTTCTAGGACATTAAACTACTATATACAAAGGATTTTTAGAATCAAGAACGGCCATTTTTCGAGATGTTTAGGTTGGTGAAAAAGCTCGTTAAAAACCCTATGTTGGCCATTTTTGAGCTGTCAAACTTTCGGTTTCCCAAATATTTTCTGGAGGTCTTAAACTCCAAAATAAATTATGAAAAATTCCAGATCTATAGTTAAGACATAGATCTAACTTTTGAGACAAGAATCAACTCATTTCGTTGAGTTATGAATTAGTTATGATTTTTCAAAGTCGATATAAATTTTCTGCCGAAAATCCGTAGTTTATAAACTTGAAACAACTTATGATTCTTGTTGTTTATTTTAAGACTACTTGTATAAATGTTATAAAAGTTATATAACACATATATAACACATGTTTTCATAATATTAACATGTTTATAATGTGTTCGTATATTCATAAACACATTTAAAGAAACAACTTAAAAATAAGAACTAGAAACTTATAAACTTGAGTTTTTATGAAACTTGTTGTTGTTGGTGATTATATATATTATACAAGACTTATATAAACATAAATGTAAGATGATATAAGCTAGTATTTACTTACTTTGGGGTATTAGAAGGATGAAACCAAATAGAAGTTGAAACTCTTGGAAGATTTCACCCAAAAACACTTGAAAATTGCAAGAATATGAAAGTTGCACAAATTTCTCTTTGTGAAGGCCTTGTGGCCGGTTTTGAAGAGAGGAAGAAAGGAGAGATTTTGCTTTGAAGGTGTGAAGAAAATGCAAGCGATTAGGGTCTTATTTATAGAGGTGGTGAAATGATGAAAATAGTGAAAAATCTTGGATGAAATGAAAGAGGAAGATTTGATGTAGAAATGTTGTGTAAAAACTTTATTTCATAGGTCCTTTTAGTCCTTCCTTTGGCCGGCCTATAAGGGGTATTTTTGATGTATTTTTACTTTTATTTTGTATAAAAGTATTTAGAAATGTATTCTTGTATTTCCCTTTTCTTGTAAATTAATAAATACTTTTGGATGCATTGTTTTAATGAATTGTTTTAGTCTTGCATAATTAAGGTTAAGTAATTGTAATGTGTATGATTAGTGTCACTAATCATAATTTAATTATGTACTTAGTTGAATTAATCCTTCATATCGTAAATTGATCGGATTAAATGATTTCCCGATTCATCGCACCGATGAATTTGATTCTAATTGAGTTGAATTTTCTAATAAACCTTGTTAATCACTTGATTAATTTCTAATGACCACTGATTAGCTTATAATTGGCTATTAAATACAGATTAGGGCTTTGTTGCTAACCTGGTTTAGTGCCGGATGTTACAGTCTCCCCCTGTTAAGGGAATTTCGTCCCGAAATTAGCTCGTGTTCTCCACTGCCTGAGTAATTGAGAACAGCTGAGGGTATTTTTCTCGGAACTGATCTTCGCGTTCCCACGTAAACTCAGGACCTCGCTTAGAGTTCCATCTGACTTTTATTATCGGAATCCGACTGTGCTTGAGTTTCTTGACTTCTCGGTCCATTATTTCTACAGGTTGCTCAATGAAGTTCAGCTTATCATCTAACTCTAGCTCGTCCATGGGTATAACGAGTGTTTCATCAGCCAGACATTTCTTAAGATTGGACACGTGGAAAGTAGTATGAACGTTACTAAGCTCTGGGGGCAGATCAAGTCGGTAGGCTACCGGGCCAATTCTTTTGGTGATCTTGAATGGTCCGATATAACGAGGATTGAGTTTTCCTCGTTCCCAAAACGGATTACGCCCTTCCAAGGCGAGACTTTCAACATTACTTGATCTCCCTCTTGAAATTCCAAATCCTTCCGTCGAACATCCGCATAACTTTTCAGTCGATCCCGCGCGATCTTTAATCGGTTACGAATCTGGGCTATCTTTTCTGTAGTTTCCTGGATGATCTCGGGTCCAGTAATCTGACTATCTCCTACTTCAGCCCAACAAAGTGGTGACCGACACTTTCGCCCGTAGAGTGCCTCGAATGGGGCGGTCTTAATACTTGAGTGATAGTTGTTGTTATAGGAAAACTCCACTAATGGCAGGTGCCTGTCCCAACTTTTGCCAAAGTCGATAACACATGCCCTTAGCGCGTCTTCCAAAGTCTGAATCGTCCTCTCACTCTGACCATCAGTTTGCGGGTGGTAGGCTGTGCTCATATCTAGACGTGTACCCAGTGCTTCTTGTAATGACTGCCAAAATCTTGATGTGAACCGGCTGTCCCGGTCTGATATAATTGATACAGGTACTCCATGCCTTGAGACGACCTCTTTAAGATAGATTCGTGTTAACTTATCCACTTATCAGTCTCCTTGATTGGCAGGAAATTCGCGGTTTTGGTAAGTCGATCCACAATCACCCAAATAGTGTCATAACCTCCAGAAGTCTTCGGCAACTTGGTGATGAAATCCATAGTGATGTTTTCCCACTTCCACTGGGGTATTTCTGGTTGAACTAGCAACCATGATGGTTCTTGGTGCTCAGCCTTAACCTTCAAACATGTTAAGCACTTGCTGACATAGGTAGCAATGTCAGCCTTCATGTTTGGCCACCAGTACATTCCTTTCAAGTCGTGGTACATCTTATCTGACCCTGGATGAATAGCATATCTTGTCTTATGCCCTTCATCCATGACCAGCTTCCTTACTCCTCCGAATTTTGGTAACCAAATTCTGCCCATGAAGTATCGACATCCATCTGGCTTGATTTCAAACTGCTTATCCATACCTCTCAAGGCTTCATCCAGTAGATTACCCTCCTTGACTGCTGCTTCTTGTGTCTCGCGGACTTGAGAGTTTAGGTTTGACTGTATAGTCATGACCAAAGCTCGGACTTTCAATGGTTTAACCCGTTCCTTTTGGCTCTGGGCATCAGCTACGACATTCGCCTTTCCCGGATGATAACGAATTTCGCAGTCGTAATCGCTAAGCAGCTCAACCCAACGACGTTGCCTCATATTCAACTCTTTCTGATTCTGAATATGCTGAAGGCTTTTATGGTCTGTGAACACTGTGCACTTAGTTCCATACAGGTAGTGCCTCTATATTTTGAGAGGAAACACCACTGCTCCAAGCTCCAAGTCATGAGTCGTGTAGTTCACCTCGTGAATTTTGAGCTGTCGTGATGCGTAGGCAATGACTTTATCCCTTTGCATGAGCACACAACCTAATCCATTGTGTGAGGCATCACAGTAGACCACAAAATTTTCAGTCCCTTCAGGTAAGGACAGAATTGGTGCACTACACAATCTTTGCTTTAACTGCTGAAACGCCTTTTCTTGCTCTTCACGCCAGATATATTTTACATCCTTCCGAGTCAACTCTGTTAGGGAACTTGCTATCTTTGAGAAGTTTTCAATAAATCGCCTATAATAACCAGCAAGTCCTAGAAATTGGCGGATTTCCGTGGGAGTTCTAGGAGTTGCCCAGTTCTTTATAGCCTCGATTTTTGATGGATCAACTTGGATTCCCTGGCTGTTGATCACATGTCCAAGGAATTTAACTTCTCGCAACCAAATTCACATTTTGAAAATTTGGCGTATAACTGTTCCTTCTCTAACAACTCCAAGATCAGCTTGAGAAGTTGTTCGTGTTCCTCCTTATTTCTGGAATAGATGAGAATATCGTCTATGAACACTATTACAAATTTGTCCAGATACGGTTTACACACTCGATTCATGAGGTCCATGAATACGGCTGGTGCGTTGGTCAAACCGAATGGCATCACCTGGAATTCGTAATGTCCATAACGAGTTCTGAATGCTGTCTTGGGAATGTCTTCTTCCCGAACCTTTACTTGATGGTAACTGGATCGCAGATCAATCTTAGAGTAGAAGCTAGATCCCTGTAGTTGGTCAAACAGGTCGTCAATTCTGGGAAGGGGGTAGCGGTTCTTTACTGTTAACTTGTTTAGTTCTCGGTAGTCTATGGACATTCTGAATGATCCGTCTTTCTTTTTCACGAACAAGACCGGAGCTCCCCAAGGTGAGGAACTTGGTCGAATGAATCCTTTATCCATCAACTCTTGTAATTGATTGGATAGCTCCTGCATTTCAGAAGGAGCGAGTCTATATGGGGCTCTTGCGACCGGTGCAGCTCCCGGCACCAAATTGATTTGAAACTCTACTTGCCTAGTTGGCGGAAGTCCAGGCAATTCTTCCGGGAAGACCTTCGGATAGTCACAAACCACTGGAATATCCTCGAGTGGCTTCTCCTCCGACTCTTTTTCTGCAATTTGTACCAGCACTGCATGGCAACCTTTCCTAAGGCACTTTAATGTTCTTAGGTCGGATATGACATTCAGCTTTCGGTTCTATCTTTCCCCTTGGACTGTTAGGACCTTCTTCTTGTGGAGTGGTATCCGTACCACTTTCTTACCGCACAAAATCTCGGCCTGGTTGTGTGACAACCAATCCATACCAATTACTACATCAAAACTTTCGAGTTCTATAGGCATCAAGTCTATCTTAAAGGGATGATCTGCCAGCTTCAGCGTGCATTCCTTAATAATACTACTTGCCTCTATTATTTTGCCGTCAGCCAGTTCTATAGTATAAGAGTTGTCTAAGGGAAAATAAGTGGCATTCAGTCGCTTACTAAACTTATCAGATATAAAGCTCCTATCAGCCCCAGTATCAAAGAGTACGTAAGCGTAAATGTCATTTAA
This sequence comes from Centrapalus pauciflorus, assembly GCA_020465985.1. Classification (NCBI taxonomy): domain Eukaryota; kingdom Viridiplantae; phylum Streptophyta; class Magnoliopsida; order Asterales; family Asteraceae; genus Centrapalus; species Centrapalus pauciflorus. The sequence continues at coordinate 606,046 of JAANYP010001347.1, forward strand.
AAGAAACGTACCTGATACCACGTGGGGATCCTGACGAGCGTCACCTGCTCCTAACACAAAAGCTCTCCCCTGAGCTCCTCCACCATTTCTGAACTTCGGACACTCACTCTTGAAATGTCCAGTAGCTCCACATTCATAGCAGCCTCTCTGATTGCCGCCATTGACACCCGGGGTTCCAAATTTACAGTCTTTGGCTACATGGCCAATACGTTTGCATTTTCCACAAGGGGTTGGGCAGGGACCCTTGTTGTGATGAAAGGTGCATTGGGTGCAGAAAGGCTTGGTACCCGTGTAGCCTTTCCTTGACTCGGCTCCTGCTACATAAGCCTTGATGGTCTCGGGCTTCTTGGATTGCGAACTCGTATTCCTCCCGGACTTGTCCTCCCACTTCCTCTTGTTTTCCCCGGCTTTGGCTTCATTTCTCCGGGACACTTGATCCATTAGATTGTTGGCCATCCTGATGGCATCCTGTATGGTGGATGGGTTGGAGGCAGTGACATTACCTTGAATTTGAGGAGCGAGTCCCAAAATATAACGCTCGATTTTCTTGTACTCAGAGGTCACCATCTGAGGGCACATAATACTCATTTCGTGGAATCGGTTGGTGTAACCAGCTACATCCGTTCCCTTCATAGCCAGATTCCAAAATTCTGACTCCATTTTCTGTAGCTTATTCCTCGGGCAATACTCATCGGTCATCATCTGCTTCAACTCGGTCCAGGCGAGTTGGTAAGCTGCATCAATCCCCACAGACTGGGTATACGAGTTCCACCATGTCAAGGCGCTGTCTTGCAGAGTGTGGGTGGCGAACTTTACTTTGTCTCCTTCAATGCATCCGCTAACACGGAAGACAGATTCCAACTTTTCGAACCATCGTACTAATCCGACGGCTCCTTCGGTCCCATTGAAGTATCGGGGCTTGCAGCTCAAAAACCTATTAATTCCGCAACCCTTAGGGTGCGTTTCAGTTCCTCCCGTGGTGCGGCTAGCACCACCATCTCCATTAGCCGAACTGTTTCTGTTGGTCTGGTAAGTGGCTATAGCAGCAACCACTCTTTGTGCAACCAGTTCCTCAATTTCTGCGGCGCTCATAACTCGTCTCGGCGGCATTATCTTAAAGTTTAAAGAAAATAGCATAGTGTAAGAAGTTGAATCTTAAAGATGTAAATTTTTCTTAAGGCACAACACTATAATCATCAAACACAATTTCATAAATAACTTGCAATTTTTCATTAATCATTCATAATTTTCTTACATTGGGGCGGGTTATTACCCGAAAATTTTAGTCCTACACTATTAGGACTCGCTCCTCATTGCGGCGCTGTGCCAGCTCCTCATTGCGGGCCTCGCTCTCGGCTAATCGTTGCCGGAGCTCATTCAGTCCGACCTGCTGAATGGCGAGGGCGTGTTGGTTGGCCCATTATATGTTGGAGTTTTGTAACTCCTCCCGCTCTAAACAAGCGGTCATTTGTCCGATATCTTGGTTACAACCGATGTTGGCGATCGTGCCTGGTAGACCGTGTTACCAAGAGTAGTATGGTCTGTTCGGTGGGTTCTTGAGTGAGTGACGGGAAAGGTGTGGAGGATGGTCCTCCGATCTCAAAGTGGGAAGGGATTCCTTCCTCTTGCCTCCATTCACGGAGGGTTTCAGGTATCCAGCCCCATCGTCGGGCGTCTACACGTCGGTGTGGTGGTGGGGGATTGGGTTGGGGAGTCGGGATAGGAATAGACTCCCGTCTTGGCGTGATCACCCGCTTTCGGGGTGTATACAACATTTCAGGGCCATTTGGGTAAGGCCGATATGGCTTAAATGACGGCTCTGCCGGGTGGTATGGAATGCGAGCGGGGACTGTTGGGGGCGGTGGATCCTCTCCAGCGTCATCTTCTTCCATTGGTTCCTCTTCTGACTCCTCCAATGGGTCTTCTGAGGGCTCTTCTTCCTCAGATGTTTCTCCTTCAGTGAACACCTCAGTGACTGCCGGGCTCGTAGGGGTGTACTCATCCTCTGAATCTGACAAGATGATGGTCTATGGGTGGGACATGTTTTCTGCTATCAAGGTCCATTCATAGTCTTTTAGTTAGTTACAAAATATTTTTAAAATCAGTAAAACTTAAGTGCAGTTATAGTCTAGGGTACTAATGCAGCCTAGTTCACTATAACTATGGCTCTGATACCAATCTGTGACACCCCGTTAACCCGGTTGGCAACGAAGCGTGACATCGCGGAAGCATAACCATAATCATAACGAACGACCACTATATGGACGTTTTAAAAATACATCGATATGACTTTAAAATATATAATGTTTTACATAACCCAAAATGATAAAGAGAAGTTCGCAAGGTACAGAGATTAAAATACATAATTAAATCATCCAAAATAATGCAAATAAGTCTCCGACGGTTTGAAACTGAGTGCGACTCCTTAAATGTGGAAGCTTGAAAATACTACCGATGTGATAGACTTGCCTTAATTTCCTGAAAATACACGCTAAAATACGTCAACAAAATTCTTGGTGAGCTCATAGGTTTACACGTAAATCTGACATGTATGGACAACAATAATAGATTGAATTTATAAAATCATAAATTCCATGTTATGTATTACATATAAACCATCATGCAACCGAAACTTAATTAAAATGAGTTTGCCCTGTGCAGTATTCCCATACGTAATACCGTGTGTTAAATATATATGCACTCGCTGTTAGCCGACCCGAACTAACCCGAATGGGGGACATGAATCCCGATAGATCTATCCACACTATATTCGCGCTTACAAATAAATGCAATTAACGGTTCATGATATAAGGGCTGATGGAACCACATGTGTAATACATAATAGAAATGAAGATATTTTCGTGTCCATATAAAAACGAAGCATGTATTTCATCCCCAAAACATAACAGTGTGAAAATAGGGTCTATGAGAACTCACCGAGCGTGTGATGGTAAAAACGAGCGTAATATGCTTTTTAGCGTAAATGGGTGGATGATGCACCGAGCGAGATTAATCGAGTCCTAAATGATAATAAGGACTTAATATCTCTAATATATGATGATATATATATTTGTAGATTTTTATGTCTTAAATCACCCAACATTACAAGTTTATAAATAATATTCGCTTAAAACGTCAAGTTTATATATATATATATATATATATATATATATATATATATATATATATATAATTTTCCAGCTTTTTTGGAGGTTTTTCGGCCTACTTTGGGGCTGTTTTTAACCAAGCTCCAAAATGTTTTAGGCTTTGGTTTTCAAGGAAATTAAACTACTATATACAAAGGATTTTTAGAATCAAGAACGGCCATTTTTCGAGATGTTTAGGTTGGTGAAAATGCTCGTTAAAAACCCTATGTTGGCCATTTTTGAGCTGTCAAACTTTCGGTTTCCCAAATAATTTCTGGAGGTCTTAAACTCCAAAATAAATTATGAAAAATTCCAGATCTATAGTTAAGACATAGATATAACTTTTGAGACAAGAATCAACTCATTTCGTTTAGTTATGAATTAGTCATGATTTTTCAAAGTCGATTTAAATTTTCTGCCGAAAATCTGTAGTTTATAAACTTGAAACAACTTATGATTCTTGTTGTTTATTTAAAGACTACTTGTATAAAAGTTATAAAAGTTATATAACACATGTTTTCATAATATTAACATGTTTATAATGTGTTCATATATTCATAAACACATTTAAAGAAACAACTTTAAAATAAGAACTAGAAACTTATAAACTTGAGTTTTTATGAAACTTGTTGTTGTTGGTGATTATATATATTATGCAAGACTTATATAAACATAAATGTAAGATGATATAAGCTAGTATTTACTTACTTTGGGGTATTAGAAGGATGAAACCAAGTAGAAGTTGAAACTCTTGGAAGATTTCACCCAAAAACACTTGAAAATTGCAAGAATATGAAAGTTGCACAAATTTCTCTTTGTGAAGGCCTTGTGGCCGGTTTTGAAGAGAGGAAGAAAAGAGAGATTTTGCTTTGAAGGTGTGAAGAAAATGCAAGGGATTAGGGTCTTATTTATAGAGGTGAAAAAGGTGGTGAAATGATGAAAATAGTGAAAAATCTTGGATGAAATGAAAGAGGAGGATTTGATGTAGAAATGTTGAGTAAAAAATTTATTTCATAGGTCCTTTTAGTCCTTCCTTTGGCCGGCCTATAAGGGGTATTTTTGATGTATTTTTACTTTTTTTTTGTATAAAAGTATTTAGAAATGTATTCTTGTATTTCCCTTTTCTTGTAAATTCATAAATACTTTTGGATGCATTGTTTTAATGAATTGTTTTAGTCTTGCATAATTAAGGTTAAGTAATTGTATTAGTGTATGATTAGTGTCACTAATCATAATTTAATTATGTACTTAGTTGAATTAATCCTTCATATCGTAAATTGATCGGATTAATTGATTTCCCGATTCATCGCACCGATGAATTTGATTCTAATTGAGTTGAATTTTCAAATAAACTTTGTTAATCACTTGATTAATTTCTAATGACCACTGATTAGCTTATAATTGGCTATTAAATACAGATTAGGGCATTGTTGCTAACCTGGTTTAGTGCCGGATGTTACAGCCAGTGTTAAAGCTCAAGCTGCTCAACAGATGGACTTCAAGCTGCTCAACAGTTCAATAAACAGAAAGTGCTGATATTCAGGAAAAGATATATTTTGAAGATTCAAGCATATCTACTATCAGAGAAATCAGAGTTTTTCAAGGAAACAAATCAGAAAGCACTATATATACATAGAATAGGTTTTTCTATTGTAAGTCTGCACGTAAAAGTTTATTCAGTTGTAATTGTCTTTCTGATTAAGTTTTCATAAGCCTCTAAGATTGTAAAACCCTAAGAACAATCTGTGTTCTTCGTCTAATCAAACATATTAGAGGTGATTGTAATCATTGAGTTTGGCAATACAAATGATATTTGGTTATTGATTGTGTTTGTGTGTTTACTTGTTCTGAAAGCTTTTCTTAAAACAGTTAAGTGTTATTCCGCAAACTACTTAATTGGACTTTGATTCATTACAAGGTTATTGGTTTATACTCTGATCAATTCAAACCAGTTAATCTTAGGTAGTGATTTTGATCTTGACAAGTGGTATCAGAGCCACAGGTTTTTCTTTGTCTTCAAAGTCAGAAGGTTTCTTTTAAAACTTTAAATTTTGTGCAATGGAATTTGAAAATAGCAGTAGTGGATCTGGGCAAGGACTCAAAGTGCCTATGCTCAAACCCACTGAGTTTGAGATGTGGAAACTCAGGATTCAACAACATATTCAATTTATTGATTATGCCATATGGGAAGCTGTTGAATTTCCTCCTGTAGTTGATCCTGAACTTGATGCTGAGGGCAAACCCATAAAAACTCCTCCAAAAACTGAACTTGAAAGAAAGGCTAGAATGAATGAAGTGAAAGCTCTTACACTTCTTCAAATAGCCATTCCTAATGCTTATCAACACCAGTTTAAAAAGTTTTACATTGCTCATTCTCTTTGGATTGCTTTAGAGAAAAGGTTTGCTGGCAATGCTAGCACCAAGAGAAATCAAAAGGATCTTTTGAAACAGCAGTATTAAACCTTACTCAAATTTTTGACAGGTTTAACAAACTGATAGGTGAATTGGAGTGTGCCAAACTTTGCTTGGATCAAGATGAAGTAAACAGAAAATTTCTCAGATCTCTTGGTGAAGAGTGGATAGTTTATGCTGCACAATGGAGAACCAAAGACACTCTTGATGAAATAGAGCTGGATGATCTTTACAACAGTTTGAGAGTGTTTGAAACTGAGATTGAAACTAAAAAGAAATCTTTTTCTTATAATCATAACACTGCTCTGCTGTCATCAGCATTAACTGATAAATCTAACTGTTGTGATTCCTTTTCAGGTGCTGATGGTAACTCTACTGATGTTCATCATGAGGCCTTTGTTGCTAATGATGGACTATTTGCTTTAAATGCTGAAGATTTAGAACAGATCCATCCAGATGATTTAGAAGAGATGAACTTGAAATGGCAGCATGAAATGTTGACTATGAGGGCTAAAAGGTTTCTGAAAAGAACTGGCAGATCCAACTTCCAAGCCAGACCTGAAGGGAAACCAGCATTTGATAAATCCAAAGTTGAATGCTTTAAATGCCACAAGCTTGGCCACTTTTCCAGAGAATGCAGATCCCAAGGTCAACAACCACCAAGACCCCAGCAAAATACTCAAGCTTCATCATCTCAAGCACTTGTTTCTCAAGAAGACAATGTGTTTCACTGGAGTGATCAGACAGAGGAAGAGTTTCAAAATCAAGCTCTAATGGCAGAAACATCAACTGTAACCTCAACTGAACTACCATCTGAGGTAAATGCTAAACTTTGCTCTCAAACATGCAAAAATATGGTTAAAAAGTACAGAGATCATAATGAGAGCATGTGCAAAACTCTAGCTAAGATGGAAGAAAGGAGATATGAATATATGCAGGCCATAGAAGATCTTGAAAAACAAATCAATGACTATAAGGATAATGAGATTCAAATGGGACATGATAGAACAAATCATGAGTGGGAGAAAAAGGAGCTGAATAAGAAAATAGAGTCCCTTAATAAGAAATTAGATGAGGCTGATCAGAAGGTGTTAGAAGCTAATAAGAAATTAGAATCTGTCAATATAGATCTAGGAAACTTCAAATTGGCAAATCAAAAGCTGGAACACCTAATGGAAGTTCAATTTAAAGATAGGGTAAAATCTCAGCTCAATCCCAAAGAAGGTATATGATATAGAGCCACTCCACCTCCATACAACAACAAATACATTCATCCAATGAGTGAAGCTGCTGATAGGCTTGTCAATGAACCATTAGATGAGTCTATGACCACTGTAGATCCTGTTCTTGAAATCAGTCCTGAATCTAAAGAAGATCTCATTAAAAATGAAGATTGTGATTGTAAAGAAGCTGAGAAAGGACACAAAACAATGAGTGTACCTATAGCAACCCCAAACCCCAGTGAGAAAGGAAAAGAGAAGATGAGTGTATGCCATGCTACTCCCCAGGTTTCTGTACCTTCTAACTGTAACACTGCATCTTCCTCAAAAGGGAATAAAAGAGGTAAAAATGTTCCAATCTGCACATGCCAACAGCATGGTGTCCAAAAGTTTCCCAAACAACAGCAAGTCAGGAGAAATCAAAGGAACAAGAATCAGTTATGGTCTAATAAAACTGGTTCTCAAATCAAAACAGTCAAAAAATGGTTCCATTGTGGCAGGAAAAACCATTTGGCCAGACATTGCTTGTACAAACCATCTGTTGCACAACAGACTGTAGTTCAGAAACAGGCATTTGTTAAAAACACAAAAAAACTTAAGGTCAAACCACCTGTTGCACCAGTTCCAAAGAAAACAGTTGATCACAGGCTTTCCAAAGTTAAGAAACAGTCCACACACCAAAAACAAGTTTTAGCTAAACCAAGATTAAATTTTAAACAGATATGGTGTGTTAAATGTAAAAACTCAGGTGAAACTGTTGACACAAATGTTGAAACTGCTAAGTCTAAAGTTGAGACTGCTAGTGCAAATTCTCAAGCTGTTAGCACTACAGACTCAGTTCAAGCTGCTAGGATCAACATTGGGACTGGTAATGGATCATCTGAGACTGTTATTGAAAAGGATGGACAAAACACCTGGATACCTCATGTCATAACTAAATACTCTCCACAGAATCCATCAGTGGATCTCACTAAGTATAAGAAGTCAAAGACAGTGTTTAGTTATGTCAATGCACAAGGACAACCCAAAACCAACTTGGTTTGGGTTTACTCCACTACTAACTAAGCTTTTATTTGTGTAGGGCAACCACAGGCTCAACATAAAACACGATGGCATTTGGACAGTGGATGCTCTAGGCACATGACAGGCAATTCTGAATGCTTGTCAAAATTTCAAAGGCTTTGAAGGCGGTTTTGTTGCATTTGGGGGAAATTCCAAGGGAGGTAAGGTCACAGGTAAAGGTACTGTAAAGGCAGGCAATATGCTTTTTAATGATGTTTTGTATGTTGAACAGCTGAAGTACAATTTATTAAGTGTGTCTCAAATCTGTGATAAACAAAATATTGTTGTCTTCACAGATTCTAAGTGCATTGTTCTTTCAAAGGATTTCAAAATACCTGAAAATCTTGTTTTACTTAGAACACCAAGAAAGGACAATGTCTACTGTTTGGACACAGATCTTTTATCCAAATCAAGTACTTTAAGTTGTTTGATATCCAAAGCATCATCAAATGAGTCTACTCTTTAGCACAGAAGAATGTGTCACATGAACTTTAAATCCATGAATGTGCTGGTTAAAAATAATTTGGTAAGAGGTTTACCTCAAAAGGAGTTCATTTGTGATGATCATTGTGTAGCATGTCTTAAAGGCAAGCAACACAAATCTTCTCATAAGGCCAAAGAAGTAAATTCAATCTCATCAGCTCTTCATCTTATTCATATGGATCTCTTTGGTCCAACATCTGTTTTGAGTTTGAATAAAAGGGCTTACTGTTTAGTCATTGTTGATGATTTCACCAGATTCACATGGGTATACTTTCTTAGGTCTAAAGATGAAACTGCTGAGCTAGTTAAATCTTTTATTCTTAAGATAGAAAACCAATCCAACTTAAAAGTTAAGGTGATTAGATCAGACAATGGGACTGAAATTAAAAACCATATCCTAAACAGTTTCTGTGAGTCTAAAGGCATTGTTAGGCAATATAGTGCACCAAGAACACCACAGCAAAATGGTGTAGCTGAAAGAAAGAACAGAACGTTAATTGAGGCTGCTAGAACCATGCTAGCTGATTCCAAACTGCCAATGACCTTTTAGGTAGAAGCAGTCAATACAGCTTGCTATGTTCTGAATAGGGTTCAGGTTGTTCAATCACAAGGGAAAACTCCATATGATTTATTCCATCATAGAGTCCCCTTAATAGCCTTCCTAAAGTATTTTGGCTGTTCATGCACAATTCTTCACACTAAGACTCACTTAGGTAAGTTTGAAAGCAAGGCTGAAGAAGGTTCTTTTTAGGATACTCCACTCAAAGCAAAGCCTATAGGGTATATAACAGTGTGTCTAAAACCATTGAAGAAAGTGCCAATGTTGAATTTAATGAAAACACTACAAATGTTAAAGGCACTGGTCCTGATTGGTTGTATGATTTAGATTCACTCACTAATTCTCTGAGCTTTGTTGAGTATACTGCAGAAACTGATGAAAACAGGGTTGAAGCTGCCAACACAAATTCTCATGCTGGTAGCACAAATGATCAAGCTGTTGGTACAAAGATTCAGACTGTTGCAGATTCTGATAAATGGGATGAGTATACAGTCATACCACTTCTATCTTGTGACCCACCAGGGGTACTGGATGAACAACATGATTCAAATCCAAGCTATGAAGTGTCAATCCCAAGTCCTGAGAGAACAGCTCCATCACAAAGGGAAACAGTCACAAATTCAAGTTAAGCTGTTCCTGAAGCTGAACCTTCTAGTGGTCCTGATGGAGATGATACAAATCTAGGAACCTCTTTTCAGACAGACAGAGAGCCAACCCTCAGAGTTCACAAATATTATCCTCTCAATCAGATAATGGGTGATCCACGAACTCCTGTGCAGACTAGGACAATGGTTCACAAAGGGTCTACTGATGCTGAATCAGCAGTTCCAGAATTCAGTCTAGCTGCATTTGAAAATGCTTGCTTCATGTCACAGTTAGAGCCAAAGAAGGCATCAGAGGCTTTGAAAGATCTATCTTGGATTGAGGCAATGCTGGAAGAAATTCTACAATTCAAGATTCAGAATGTATGGACTTTAGTTGATCTTCCTAAAGGCAAGAGAGCAATTGGTACACGTTGGGTTTTCGGAAACAAGAAGGATGAGACAGGTATAGTCATCAAGAACAAAGCAAGATTGGTAGCACAAGGATACACTCAAGAAGAAGGAATAGATTATGATGATGTCTTTGCTCCAGTGGCAAGAATTGATGCCATCAGACTGTTCCTAGCCTATGCAAGTTTCAAAGGATTTAAGGTGTATCAAATGGATGTGAAGTCTGCTTTCCTGTATGGTACAATTGAAGAAGAGGTTTATGTGTGTCAACCATCTGGATTTGAGAACTACAATTATCCAGACAGAGTCTACAAATTGGACAAAGCCCTCTATGGACTCCACCAAGCCCCTAGAGCATGGTATAACACTCTGTCATCATACCTTCTACAGAATGGATTCAAGAGAGGTACACTTGACAAAACTTTGTTCACAAAGGCCATCAAATCTGAGATTCTGCTTGTTCAGATATACGTTGATGATATTATCTTTGGGTCTACCAATGACAGTATATGCAAAGAGTTTGAGGCATTGATGCACAAAAAGTTTCAAATGAGTTCAACGGGGGAACTCACATTCTTTCTAGGATTGCAAGTTAAGCAGAAGCCTACATGGCTTTTTTTAAGTCAATCAAAGTATGTGAAAGACATACTGGAAAAGTTTGGTTATAAAGATACCAAAGTTGCAAGTACTCCAATGGACACTCACAAGCAGCTTGATGCAGACAAAGATGGAATAGATGTGGATATTCATCTATACAGATCCTTGATAGGATCACTTATGTATCTTACATCTTCTAGACCTGATATAATGTTTGATGTTTGTGTTTGTGCCAGGTTTCAATGTGCTCCAAAGGATTCACATCTGTTTGCTGTTAAGAGAATCTTTAGATATCTCAAAGGTCAACCACATTTGGGCCTCTGGTATCCTAAAGACTCTCCTCTTGAACTAACAGCCTACTCTAACAGTGATTATGGAGGCTGCAACATTGACAGAAAATCCACAACTGGTGGATGTCAATATCTAGGAGCAAGATTGGTCTCTTGGCAGTGTAAAAAGCAAACGACTGTTTCCACCTCATCTATTGAAGCAGAATATGTAGCAGCTGCAAGCTGCTGTTCCCAAGTGATGTGGATTCAGAATCAACTAAGAGACTATGGTATGAATTTCCTATCCACTCCTATTTACATTGACAACTCAAGTGCAATAAGCATTGTGCAAAATCCAGTGAAATTTCCCAAAACCAAGCATATAGACATCCGATTTCATTTTATAAGGGACTGTAATGAGAAGAAATTAATCCAAGTTACCAAAATTCACACTGATGATCAGTTAGCTGATCTATTTACAAAACCATTTGATGTGGGAAGATTCACTTTCCTAGTATCAAATATTGGTATGGTAAATACGGATTAATTTGTTTTTCATCACTCTTTCTTATTTTCTGATAAATATGTCTATTTCATATGCTTGTTTAAGGGGGGAGCCACTGTTTCATTTAAATATGCTTCCTTTTCAACTAACAGCTTGAGTCTTTTCTCAAGCTGCTAGTTCATTTTCTCGGACTGCTAGTTGTTTCACTTGATCTGTCAAAGTGTGCAGGGTATTTTGGTAACTTCCATAAGTGTGTGAGCGGGATTAGATATTTTTGAAACCTTTAAAAGGTCCCAGTTTCGTTCAATTGCAACTACCAGTTGCAAAATATCTTACACGACCTTCTTTTCTCTCTGAGCGATTCCCACACACATCTCTGAAACCTTAAATCACTGATTCATTGTCAATGGAGTTTGTCAAAGAACATAATTGTCTTCCCTATTCTCTTAAACACGCTGACCTTCAACCATTCCACGACATGATGGACTTCCTTCGAAGTTCTCATATTCATCATGCTCTTTCCATAAACCCTACAATATACATATCCCATATAGAGCAATTTTGGAAACATGCCTCTGTTCAAACCATCAATGGAGTCACTTCTTTGACATCCAAGATTGAAGGAACCACTTTCACCACACTGAGGATCTCATACGCCAACACTTGCATCTTCAAGATGCCGCAGGTATAACTGATTTCCCTCTTATTGCCTTACATGAAGGCCTTTTTGCTATAGGGTATAGGGGCCCTACTGATTCTTATATGTTCTTCAAAACTCATTTTGCCCCTAAGTGGAAATATCTGGTACATATTATACAGCAATGCATAAGCCCTAAAAGAATTGGTTGGTCAGAATTTTCCTCAAACATAGCCACTGCCTTAGTGTGCTTATCTACAGGCCAACAGTTCAATTTTTCTAACATGATTTTTCAGGGTATGCTAAGGCATCATACCCTAAAACATGGGAAATTTTTGATGTATCCTAGATTTTTGGCTGAAATTATTGCAAGAACTTGCAGTCATTTCAATGTACATAAAAGGATACATGTTTCCCATAGGCACTCTTTACCTACAATAAAACGTCTTCTAAAAATAAATGCCAATCTTTTGTCTGTTGATGTCCCATTGCCTTCTGCAATGATGGACATCATTCCAAGAAACAGATGAGAGGGTCCTGAGCAGGCTCAGCCTAACATTACTGCTTCACCCCCAGGACCCCAACCCACTCCTCATGATACTCAAATGCCTTCTGTTCCGATTGTTAAGCCCACATCCCCAATCATATTATACAAAAGGAAAAGACGACCAGGAGCTCCTTCCTCCTCAGCCCTCTTACAAGAGCCAAATAACCCTGTGCAGGAGGACACTTCTGCACAGAATACCCAAAGGGCATCCATTGAGGACACTCCCAACCTTAATCTGGAGGTGGACATCTCACCAGAAGATGTCCATATGGGCACTGTGGCTGACACTACTGTTGCATCTGCACAAGAGGCACAGGCCAGGGTCAACATCCATAAGACCACACCCATGGCAACAGAAGGTGTGCAAGCACCATCTGGAAGTCCCCAGTACCAAGAACAGAGGGGCCCAGAGGTTTCTACTTCTGGTATTCATGCTAGTGATAGATCACAAGCACCACATTCGTTTACTGATCTTGAGGCTAGTCTGCAACTTATGCTATTGACGGATCCTAAGCTGCAACCTGTTGTAGCAATGTTGGAATACCATCAGTCCATCATTGCTGCACAGGGGGCACAAATTATTGCACTCAGACAGACAGAAGCTGCTCAAAACCAAAGAATGGATTATCTCCATAAAGGGTTCACCCTCTGTGGAAATAAGATCATTAAATTAGAGCAACTGATTCGAACTCAATGGGCAAAGGTTGTAGGTCCTCCTGACCAAACCAATGCTTCCAAAAAGGGGGAGAATTAGGAGATCCCTCAATCAGTCCAAGCAGCTCCAACAGTCCAAGATTCTAGGCCAGCAGTCCCAACAGCTTATCAAGCTGTTAGCCTAGAAACTCAAGCTGCTCCTACAAGAACAACTGGGGTTGTTATCAGAGAAGGAATTCAGGCTCCCATCAGTACAGTCCAAGCTACATCTTCTGCTACCAAGGATAAGGGCAAGAGTATTCTCATTGAGTCTCCAAAGCACAAATTTTCTTTTAGAGAAGCCTAGATTGCCTATGATGTTGAAATTGCCAGAAAGATAGCAGAAGAACAAGATCAAGCTCTAGACCAGCAAACCCAGGCCCCAATGCAAGATGATGAAACCTTAGGTGGTTACCTAAGAGGGTTTGTGGTCAAGCAAAATGAAAGGAAGAGGAAAATGCCAACAGGGTATTCAAAGGCTGGGCATAGAAGATTGTTGATCAATTTTGCCTTTTCAGCTGGCATTCCAAAGAAGATGGCTTAGTCCATGAGCACAGAGAGGCTGCAAGATATTCATGATAAAGAAATGGAAAAAGGAAAGTCAACCAAAATCTCCCATGAAGTCCAAAGTCAACAGAAATCAAGTCAAGCTGTTGCAAGTAATCCAGATCCTCCTTCTGGTTAAGTTGCTGCTTCTATTCCCCAATCAGATACAATTTCACAGGAAAAGCTTGATCAGGTTAAAAGGGTGTTGTTTGAGCATCAGCTGCAGAAAGTAATGGAGATTGAAAAGACCCTCGACCAGCATGATTTCTCAAAACCTCTTATTACATTCTGGTATGCTAAGCCAATGGATAACATTCACTTAAGATATCATTTTGTAGTAAGAAGAGAAACTGGTCCTGAGGAAGAATATAAAAGTATGATGCATATAGTCCAAGGGATGACTAGAGATGAGCTCACAAGAATGCATAATGTTGGGTCTGTGACTCAAGTCAAATCCTCTCTTCCACAGGTCAAGCACGCTATCAAAGACCTAATAAGCATTTTTCATCCTGAGTCTATAAGGAAAGATATAGAAGATGCCAAGGAGATGAAGATTGCACAAGTTGATCTCTTTGTCAAATCAAATACTTACAGACTCAGATTTGCAAATGGATCCGGTATGTTCTTTAATTTTGAATTTTATGATCTTCCAAAGGCTTTGTTACTTCAGATGAGATCATTGAGAATATATTGTGATAAAGAAGATCTAAAGAAAGAATTTTGAAGGCAGTCAATCAGAAACTTGCACAGTTGTAAGTTTTTGGAAGCCTTGGTTTGTAAATAACAGTTTTACTTTGTTTTATTTCCTCATTTGTATGGAAACTTAAAGTCTTGAGTAAAGAATTTAAGTTAGGGGGAGATTGTTAGGAAATATTCTAAGTATGTCAAGCTGTTAGTTTAGATTTCTCAGACTGTTAGTAGTTTTTCTGTTTAAATACAAAGTTCAAGCTGTTAGTTGAAGAAGTCCGAACTGCTAGTTCAAAAGTTCAAGCTGTCAGTGTTAAATCTCAAGCTGCTCAACAGATAGACTTCAAGCTTCTCAACAGTTCAATAAACAGAAAGTGCTGATATTCAGGAAAAGATATATTTTGAAGATTCAAGCATATCTACTATCAGAGAAATCAGAGTTTTTCAAGGAAACAAATCAGAAAGCAGTATATATACATAGAATAGGTTTTTCTATTGTAAGTCTGCACCTACAAGTTTATTCAGTTGTAATTATCTTTCTGATTAAGTTTTTATAAGCCTCTAAGGTTGTAAAACCCTAAGAACACTCTGTGTTCTTCGTCTAATCAAACAGATGAGAGGTGATTGTAATAATTGAGTTTGGCAATACAAATGATATTTGGTTATTGATTGTGTTTGTGTGTTTATTTGTTCTGAAATCTTTTCTTAAAACAGTTAAGTGTTATTCCGCAAACTACTTAATTGGACTTTGATTCAATACAAGGTTATTGGTTTATACTCTGATCAATTCAAACCAGTTAATCTTAGGTAGTGATTTTGTTCTTGACATAATACATTACACCAAGTTCAAACATACAAACAATAAATGTCAAACACATAGAATCACATATATCAAATACTAGTTAATATTCAAAACCTTGAAGCATGACTTACATAAAATGCTAACACTACTTAGACTGCTATCGTCACACAGGGTGTACCAACAGACTCCCCCTTGACGATAGCTTCTAACTATTTACATTTTGATTAAGTACTTGGACCATATATACTACTTCCTGCATATATACCTGCATCTATACATACTCTAACTATCTTCTGGAACTTTCTGGCTTTAGATCTCCATCCATCATGAAAGAAGATATGCTGATCATGTAGCTTCTTCAGATCGTCCTTCGATAGGTTTATTAAATGCAGTGGATCATACACTCTCAAAATAACTTTGTCCTGTATATCCTCCATGACTGCTTCGACTGTATCATTATCGACATACCACCATTTCATGTTACTCAAAACATTCTGTGGCATCGATTTCATTGGCACCCGTTTCAAACACTTGACGGGTTTATAAACCATTCTGGCCCAAGGCCTTCCCGTATGAGGATCTATCCTTGATTCATCCTCTGTTCTTTTTCCTGATCTCGGCTTAAGTCTTTCAAACTTTCCAGAACGGCCCTCTTTTCTTATTATCTTGGCTATAACCTCAGCATATGGGTCCTCACCGATATTGATCAATTCTTTCCATGCTAACTCCTTCACTTCTACCTTCGGCAATGTATTAAATACTTTAAGCGTATGCCTCAGGTACTGGAGTCCATCTCTCCTCTTCAGAATGAAAAGCTGCAGTTCTCTTTCAAAAAACCAGCTGATAATACCTCCTGAGAGACTTTCTGCCCCAGGATTTTTCATCTTCTTCTTCATCTTCGGCTTTTCTTTCTTTTCTTCCTTCTTGAACCACAGATTCATTAAATCAGCCCTGGAAGGCTCCTTTTCTGCTTCTTCAAGTTCAGAGTCTTCGACCGAGGCTATCTTGATCTCATCTATATCAATCACATTGTGATTATCTCGCACATATAACTCCGTGATAGGCTGTGAATTGATAATCACTTCGTTGACATTACCGTCCTCGTCTTCTATCACTTCATCGTCAGATCTCCAATCAACTACATCCTCCGGTATGAACTCTCCTTCTTCCAACTCTTCTATCTCTTCCTCAAAATCAAAATCCATAACTTCTTCCTCAATGTCTCTCAAGGCGTCTATCATTTCGCTTTCATAAGTCTTTGAGGAACTAGCCTGACCTCCTTCAGCTCCACTTTGACTAGGCTCCCCCTGAGTTTCAGCATATAGAGCAGCAGGAAAATCTACTGGCTTATTCTGTTCAGGTGCATTGGGATCATTGCCATCATCATCACCTTCCCTTCGCTGCTCCTCAGCATCGCTACAGCTAGTCTCCCCCTGAGCTTTTAGATTTTTCATTAGCTGCTCAATAAGGGACCTCATTGTTCTGATTTCTGCAGCTTCATCTGCAACAAAAGTTTTAAGCTCAAGATTTTCTTCTTCCATCTTTCCAACAGATTTCTTTAACTCAGCATTCTCCTTATCAACAGTTGCATTGTCTGCCTGTATTTCACCGATTGCTTTCATTAACTGAAAGATTTGGACTTGTTGGAAGTCAACCTTGCTCCTAAGCGCAGAAAACCTTTGAGTATCTGTGAAGGTTGATGAAGTGGATGGAATTGATTGGATGGGAGTTGGGATGATTGGTGAGGGAATGGATGCTTAAACAGGTGGTGGTGGTGGCGGAATGGATGTGGGTTCTGATGGCTGAACGGTAGGCATTTCTGGATCAGAAGCAGAGGCTGATGAAGCTCCCTGCATAAAACGGTGCCTTTTGGCCCTATGCCTAAGCACCAAAGGAGTAATTTCCTCATCCTCAAAATCTGAGTCTTCTGACTCCCGCGAAGCTCTTTTATTCTCTGCCTCTTTATTTATCACCATTACTCAGGATCCATATGTGCGTATTAGGATAGAAGGATCTTCTGACTCCTTCTCAACCTCAATCTCTTCTACCTCTTCTGATTCAGAGTCAGACTCACTCTCTTGTTCAACATGCACATACTCATCAATCTGTCTAAAAACATCTTCTTCCCCTGCCGGAGGTTCCAAAATGTCTCCAACTAGCTCAGCAGTGATTGCCTCAATTGTATGCGGCCCAGATGCCCAAATCTCTTCTAATGTTTCTGCCCGTTGATCAGTTTCGCAGGCTACACCTGAAGTACCAGCTTCAACACCTAAAGGATCAGCTTCTACTGGCTCTTGTACTCTACTCGTAGAAGGCCTAGCAGCCTGAGTCTGCCTTGCTGACGGTCTCTGCCTCCTCCTTTGTTGCTGAGGCCTGGGCTGTTGCTGCTGCGGTTGTGGCTGCGGTGGAATTTGAACTTCCCTGGCCCAATCGGCACCTTCAGGGGCTATTAAATCAGGATTAACCACTGCACCAAAAAGTGGTGCCTCCACTGGCCTAGCTAGTCTTCCTCTATGAGCTTGACAATCTGCAAAGATTCGTTTGTCAATCACAGCAACACTTTGAATTTCGTTCAGCTGTGGCAGGTTCGGCCGGAAATGTCTTATCAGCATCATCACAAATCTTGGATATAACAGAAATCTTTCTCGTGCTGGAGCTGTTATCTGCTGGACAAACTCAGCAAAGAATATTTCTGAGAAGCTGAATTTCTGATTGTACACCAGCGCTATCATCCCTGACTGAATCTTCGAAACGATAAAATCGAATCCTGCTTTCTTGGCTGCAAAACACACCATAAAGACGAGTGCTAGATATCGCCATTGCCCTATCAGCCCACTCTTCATGTATGAGGACTTAGTCACATCCAAACTATATCCCATTCTGATAAATGCAGCTTGCCTGATTGCTAACGGAAAGTCAATCGGCCCATTTTCTTGCTCTGGAGAGCCTAGCTGCAACACTCTGCGCAATACGTCAGCTAAAAACACTAGAGGGTGTCCAACAATCCTCGTCCTTAATACGGTTGGAATAACAGTACAATCAACTTGTAAATGATCCCAAAATTCTCTAACATATGGGATTACGATCTGAATGTTATGCGACAGAGCACACGAAACCGACCAAAAAATCCACCATTTGGCGGTATGCTTGAGCCTCAGGCATCTCATGGTCCGGAGAAATGACCATATTATGCTTTGGAACAAAAACTATATCTGCCATATCTGCACAATAAAGTATATAAAATATTAGAATTATCCATATAAACATATGCTTGGTTAAATTCAAATTTGTTTTACTTTGAACTTGTGTAAGTACAAAATCCAACACATATGAATTTCTACAAGTTTGATATTAATTTAAAGCAAATAATTCGAATATAATGGTAAACTCGAATGACAAGTTCGAAACAACAATAATTTCGAATTTATTGGCTGCTTCGAGTTTAATGACAAACTCGAAGCCATGATCAAATTCGAGACCATGATCAAATTCGAACATGTCGGTTTGAATGACAACAAAAATCTAAGATTTTAACCAATTTAGACTTAGAAAATGACATCCATTAGTCCTAATAGGTTCTAATCAAAGATATTTGTAATCAATTTGACGTTTCATCGGTTCAAAGTTTGTTATTTTGAAATACAAACTTTCCACCATTAAAACCTCAAAATCCGTTAATTTTGGCTCAAATGGAGTCTAAAACCACCTAACTCTTGTACAATACTGTTGATTATACCTAGAGTTGTTAGTAGTCTCTAACACAAATGGACAAAAACTCGACAAATAGTAGAAAAGTCGAATACGGCAAACTCGAAGGTCAAACTCGAAATCGCTCACAATAAACTCGAAGGGCTCAAAATCGAAGGTAGGTGATAATGACTTGTCACTGTTGACCTATTTATACCAACCACCTTCGAGTTTGTGACATCTTTCGAATTTAATGCCAAACTCGAAGGTCCTGCCAAATTCGAACAAGCATTTCGATTTTACCTTAAAGTCGAAGTTGAACTTGAAAATTTTGAAAATATTAAAAATCTATAAAATAAATTCAACTTTTTCAACCTTTTCGTGTAACGGAATAAACTATGCCAAATCTTTTACCCTAAGCACAAGATTTTCACGCAGTGTTTATTTTATTCAATTAGGAATGCACCCTCAGTAATTTTGATCTTTTTCCTAAGTAAAAATAAAATTAAAAATGAAGTAAAATAAAATAAAATAAATTAAAATAAATTAAAATTAAAATTGTGAACAAAAATTAAACTTAGACTAATCTACATTATTTAAAATTTACAACCTATACTAAACACTTAACAGAATATTTTTGACTAGTGTAGTCAAAAAAAGGTTCAATCAGATAGCGGTGTCAAATACGCACTTTCAGTATTCAAACTTTCACACTTAAGAATTTTTGATTCCTTTGATTGTTTGTCGTGACATACATTTCTAGCCGATTGTTGGTATTATTTTCCCTTTAAACATGTTACACTTCGGAATATCCCTTGGCCTTTTTATTTATCAAGAAATTATCTTACGTGACTCATACATAGACATACTTTTATGATCAAAGCATACACACAATGATTATAACTATTTGGTATTGCAAACTTTCTTTAAAAGACAAACATCGGACACAGGTCTGTATTTACATACAACAAAGTGTCTTAGTTTGTCTTAATGTTTATTTTTAAAGCTAGCAAGACAGCGGTGACAGGTCTGTACCGACGTACAACAAAGCGACTTATCTTGCTAACTCGAATCAAAACAGAGGCAACAGGTCTGTACTTACCTACAACAGAGTTACTTGTTTTTACTCTCAATTCAGTATCATGGTTTTTCAATTCTTTCCATTTCTTTAAGATGTATCTGATGTTGCTATACATCCCCAGAAAGTTTGCATACCTCATTTAGAATCAAAGTCTGTATGTCTCTAACATAAAAATTAAGACCAATGGGTCATACATCTAAGTCAGTGACACGTTTAACTTTTTCTAGAATATTTTATTAGCCTTGAGACTCCCTATATGTATTATGCCTACCAACATATCAAACTGGATAATGTATAACACTTAGAATTTTAGGTGCATTATGTGTGAAAGCTGAACACTTAGAGCTTGTAAAGACTGTGCTAATGTTCGTCACTTTGAACCTATGCATCTAAGACTTAACTCTTTTTCTAATATTCTCTCTTTTTTTATGGTTTTCTCTCTTTTTTCTTTTGTTTTTCATAAATAAAAGTAAGAAAATAAAATAACCTACTAACTTACTAAAAAAGGAAACTATCCAAAGATACTAAACTTACTATAAAAAGAAAGAAAGACTACTGCTATAAAAAGAAATAAAACTCTACTAAGGTCAACTCACTCTGGATTACGCATTCCATTTAGTTGAATCAAATACTCAAAACGTGACTTATCAAAAGCTTTGGTAAATAAATCAGCATTATTATCATCCGATGCCACTTTTACCAGCCAGGTTAAGTTCTTTTCAGCACAATCACGTATAAAATGATGTCTTATGTCTATGTGCTTGGTTTTATTATGTTTAACTAGATTATTAGTTATAGAAATTGTTGACTGGTTATCTATCCTAATAGGAGTATGAGTGTAAGTCAAACCGTAATCCCGCAATTGTTGTTGTATACACAGAACCTGTGAACAGCAACTACCAGCGGCAACATATTCGGCCTCGCACGTTGACACGGCTACCGACGTCTGTTTCTTGCATTGTCAGGAAACGATCTCCCTCCTAGGAACTGACAACCTCCAGTTGTTGACTTGCGCGTCAAGCTACATCCTCCGTAGTCTGAATCCGTGAACGCCTCCAATTCCGGATCCCCCTCCGCATGATACCAAAGTCCCAGCTTCGGTTTCGACTTGAGGTATCGTAGAATCCGTTTCACAGCTTTCATGTGCATCTCTTTCGGATTAGCTTGAAACCTAGCACAAATACAAACAGCAAACATAACATCAGGTCTAGAAGCAGTTAAATGCATAAGTGACCCAATCATGGCCCGATATAACGTCTGATCCACATCGGTATCACTTTCAGTACCCGGTCCGAGATTGTGATTCACTTCAATCGGCGTGCTGAAGTGAGCTGTCAGCTTGGTTCCTTCCATCCTGAAGCGCTCTAAGATGTCATAGACATACTTCGTCTGATGAATGAACATGCCCTCCTTCCTCTGATCGACTGGCAACCCTAGAAAGAAATTTAACTCACCCATTGCACTCATCTCAAACTTTGACTTCATCACCTTTTCAAAGTCAGTGCACATTTGCTCGTCTGATGATCCAAAAATAATATCATCTACGTACACTTGTACCAAGATGAAATGTTCTCCTTTTCGCTTCACGAATAGCGTACTGTCTATCCTTCCTCTTTCAAACCCATTTTCTAAAAGATGGTTGGACAGAGTCTCGTACCACGCCCTTGGTGCTTGATGCAATCCATACAGAGCCTTATCTAATCGATATACTCTGTCTGGATATTTCGGATCTGTAAACCCGGGCGGCTGTTCCACATACACCAGTTCCTTCACTTTCCCATAAAGGAAAGCACTCTTAACGTCTAGCTGATAAACCTTAAAACCCTTGAAGGAAGCAAAAGCCAGAAACAAACGAATTGCTTCCAACCTTGCTACTGGCGCGAACACCTCATTGTAATCGATTCCCTCCTCTTGGTTGAAACCCTTTACAACTAACCTTGCCTTGTTGCGAGTGACTATACCCCGATCGTCTCTTTTGCACTTAAAAACCCATTTGGTTCCTATTGCTATTTCTCCTCGAGGTAATGGATCTAACTCCCACACTTCTAGTTTCCTAAACTGTGACAGTTCTTCCTGCATCTCTTCAACCCAAGAGTTGTCTTTTAGTGCCATCTGCACATTTTTCGGCTCTACTTGCGAGATGAAACATGAATAGAGGCAGGTATGAAGGCCTCGGAGTCATTTATCATCGACAACAACACTGTGTTGTTATTTAAACTACTCCTAGTCCTCACACCCGCATTGGGATATCCTATTATGCTTTCTATAGGATGGTTCTTGTTGATCCTAGATGTCTCTATCTCGTCAACTCTCAGATTATCTCGCAAATTAGATCATATCTCTCCTAACGGGGGAACGACTTCAGACTCCACATTTTCTTCCTCGTGGACATTTTCCTCAGAGTTAGAATTTGTCGTCTGATTTTCGTTTGTAGGTGCTTCAGAATCAGTAACTTCTGGAGATCTATCTTCAGTTGATGTAGGCTCAGATGATGATTGAAAAGTGGTCCTCGGAAAGCTATGACCGTCGTCATTCAGATTCAACGACGACATGTCCTTTTCGATAGTACCTGCATTTTCATCCAAAGGAATGTTAAATGATTCAAACAATTTGTCATAATCAAATATCCATTCCGGACCAGTTTGGGGTTCATGTGTATAACTTGTGACTTCAATGTTATACACAATCTCTACTGTACCATTTGATTTATTAAAAATCCTTTTATTTGGTGAATTCGGCACATAACCTAGGAAGTATCCTTCGTCAGCCTTTTCACCAAACTTTGGTTGATGTTTTGTTTTCATTAAAGTACATGGTAGCCCAAAAGGTTCGAAGCCAGTTAAATTAGGTGGCCTTTTATTCAAAACTTCATAACAGGTTTTGTTCAAAGATTTGACAGTAAGGACCCGGTTTAAAACATGGCATGCGGTACTCACGGCCTCCCCCCAAAACATGGTAGGAAGCTTTGAATCCGACAACATGGTCCTTGCTGCCTCAATCAATGTCCTGTTTTTCCGTTCGGCCACCCCATTTTGTTGTGGCTCATAAGGGGCACTAAATTGATGCACTATGCCGTTTGATAGGCAATATACACCAATTACTGTGTTTTTAAACTCTGTTCCGTTATCACTACGAATGCGTTTAACCCTAGTTCCATATGAATTCTCCACTTGGTCTAAGAACCCGATAAGCTTGGCAACCGTCTCGTCCTTTGTACCTAGAAAGAAAACCCATGAAAAACGTGAGTAATCGTCAGTAATAACTAAACAGTACCAACTACCACCTATACTCCTTTTGTTGATTGGTCCAAAGAGGTCCATCTGCAACAAATCGAATGTGGCAGCGATGGAGTTCTGAGTCTTGGACTTGTGTGCCTTCTTGTGTTGTTTGCCTTTCTTTCCCGGTAGACACTTATCCTCGAACTGAAAACTCTTCATAGGAACACCTTGCACCAATCCATTTTTCGTAATATAGTTCATCTTTCTCAGGTGCAAGTGTGCCATGCGTCTGTGCCATAAAACTGATTCAGTCTCTGAAGCTTTAGATAGCAGACAAATTGGTCCCATCAAAGATTCCGGCTTGTTCATGTCGAGCATGTACATGTCATTCTTCCTTGGAGCCCTCATCAGTATCCACTCTTCAGGTATTTTGAACCCCGGTTTTAGCACTAACACCTCAGTATCAGTGAACAACATTGAATTCTTCTTATCACAGATTTGAGAAACACTAATGAGATTGTGAACCAGTTTATCAACGTGATAAACTTGATCCAATTTGATCGTCCCATTAGTGACCACTCCAGTAACAGTGATATTTCCTCCTTTATTTCCAGCGAATGATACAAAGCCCCGATTCCCTCCCTTGAAGTCTGCAAGTAGACTTCTTTCCCTTGTCATGTGCCTGGAGCAACCACTGTCGACGAACCATTTGTTGTTTGGACCTGTATTTATCTCCTGCACATGAAAGAAAATAGGTTAGTTATCACGGGGAACCCAAGCCATAACTGACTTGGTAATACAATTCTCGTCCACATACTTAAACTCTTTCAAATACCCATCTCTCCTTTCATGTGACTTGGGTCTTTGAACTGGAGTCTGTTGTGGTGCCGAGTGATTTAAGTTCACTCTTTGCCTTTGTGTAGGTATTTGCTGTGGAGCTCTTGAATAATTACGATTATAATTCATTTCAGACTGATATCCCTGAGCTCTACCTGGTGTTTGATGTCTAACAGGAGTGTGTGACCTAACCGGAGTGTAAGCTCTACTTGGTGTAGTACTCCTATATTGTTGTTGCGATCCAAACCTAGATTGATTACTGACTCGATTTGGTGAATTAGTCCTAATCACTTCTATTGGTCGACCTGACACCGGTATTTGTTTCACAGAAGATTTTGGTGTAGCTTGCACAGTTTTCTCGGTATTCTGAGAACTACTAGTGCTTGAAACACTTGGAGAAGGCTTAACTTGTTCCGGCTTTCCTGTCTTAGGTGTATTATCTACTTTCCTATGCGGACAGCTAGAAGCAACATGCCCCCTTTCGTGACATCTAAAGCAAGACATTTTATCAATTGACTTTTTGTGTGCGCCCTTTGATTTAGATGTCTCACTAGTGTCTGGCTCTTTTGGTTCAACTATAGCGACTGGTTCATCATCCTGATCATTAAAGTCAATTTTGTGTTGTCCTACTGGTTTATCACTAGAGGATTGCACAAATTTAACTTTCTTGATCTTGATATTATTATCAGTTACCTTAGTTTCATTTTCTGTTACAGTTTCAGACACTGGTTCCGGTAATTCCTCTGAGTCAACTGATTTCTCAGTTTTCTCCTGAGGTTGAGGTACATAATTGGCATTGAAAGGTGGAGGACTCTCATGATATACTAGACCTACAGGCTTTTTAGATTGACGATATGCATCTAAAATTTTCCCTAGGTTAAGAGATGAGTTCCTAAACTTTTCAAGTTTACTATTTACCTCAGCTACCTTTACCTTAGACTCAGCTAGCTCTATGTCTTTGGTTTTAAGCTCCTTGGTTAATGCCTCAACATGTTCATACATGAGTTCTAACCTAACGCACTGTTCGCTCAGTTTGTCCTTTAGAACTATAACCTCCTGTGCATCAGCCTTAAGCTTATCCCTAAGATCTTGCTTTATATCTATTAGGCTAGCATTATCTGTTTTTAGCACTTCATTTTGAGCAGTTATGTTTTGATGTGATTCTAGTACTAAATTTAACCTATCGTTAGATGTAGCACATAAAACACACAACTCATGGAAAAGGGAAAAGTTCAGACTTACCTTGGTATGATCTGATTCCACGTTGGCCATCTGAGCGGCAAACTCCAGAATTGTTTGATCATCTGACTTGTCTACCCACATCGGACTGCTTTCATTCTGACTGCTGTCCCCTGTGATTTCCTCTGCCCCTTCACTTCCAGTTTCAGTCACTTCAGCCATAAAGGCTCTAGCGTTCGATTCTGGATGTGTACTCCAGTCATAAGTGCCGTCTAGCTGTCTGTCTGATGTGATATTAGATAACAGACCAGCTATATTTGCTTGACTGGTTGAAGTACTTTGTAGATATCGCCCTTGCGATTGATTCTGATACTGTCCCTGGTAGTTTTCTACTTTCGGTCTCTGACACTCTCTAGCGAAGTGTCCTAACCCCTGACAGTTGTAATATTTTACCTTGGACTTATCGAACCCAATCTTATTGTTACTCACATTAAGATTTCTACCCGTCCTCTTGATGAACCTCTTAACTCACTGAGTTACCATGGCCAGTTGCCATTGCAGATCAATCTCTTCAAGATCATCAGGGTCTACCTGATCGTAATCCTCATCCCAAAGCGCAGGGTCGTTAATTTTGCCCTGAATGAAGCCGACAGATTCAGATGGTCTTCAGCCGATTTTGCGCTCATAGGCATCTTTGAATATCCTTGAGATGAAGATGCCGGTGTAGCCTGATGTTGGTTTTCTTCTGGTCTAGCAAACCCTAAGAAAGCCCTACTTTGTGAGTCTTCTGTCTCAGCCGGTGACGACGTTTCTCCCGAGAAGAATGCAGTAGCGGTCTTCAACTCAGCTGCCACTGAAGGTTTTGATTTCCCGAAGTACATTGCAGGATCTTGAACTTGATCAAAATCCGTTTCCTTCTTCAGCAACTCGAAATGATATGCCCTCAGCATTCCCACTACATTCTCTAGAGTCAGAGTATAGTATTTGTCTTCATCATGCTTAATTAAGGCCACATACATCTCCCATTTGGCCGGTAAAGCATCCAGAAGCTTATTATTCTTCTCAGTTTTACTATACTCAATGTCATGACTGTCTAACTCAGTTAGCAGATGATAGAAACGTGTGATAGTCTCATCCAGCTTTTCATTCTTGAATGCTTTGAAGATAGCAAACTGCTGCTTGAGCATTTCCATTCGTTTCCTTCTAACCCTCGGGTTACCCTCACACCGTTCTCCAACGCATCCCACAGCTCTTTTGTTGTCTTCTGATTACGGAAGGTGTGCAGTATGTCCTGAGGTAATGCCATCCGAATGATAGCGTATGCACGTTCTCTGCTTCATACAACTTTTTATCGTCATCCTTCATCTTAGAATAAGGAACAACCTTTTGTCATCCTTCGACCTCAGCGGTAGGTGGAATGTATCCCTCGTCGATACAAATCCACATGCGCATATCATTAAATCGCGCGAAGTCGGCAAATCGATCCTTCCACCATTAATAATCTTCAAGTTTCAGCAACTTTGCCGGAGTATTTACCTTTCCAACCTCGTGATCCATCTCCATAAACCTCTGTAGACTTGTCATTATTTTAAATATAATTGAATTTAAACTTAATTAATTTAATTCGAAATTAATTTAAATTAATTCTTTCGAATTTAGATAGATTTGAATCTAATTAAATTTAAACCTGTTTGGGATTAAATTCGAATTAAGTTCTTAAATCCAACTAAGTTCGAAATTGATGACAAACTCGAAGATCACTAAATTCGAAACACCACTTAAATTCGAATCCAACTAAAATCGAATGTCCTTTATTCGACTTTAGAGTAAAGTCGAAATCCAAAGCAAAGTCGAAATGGCCAATTTCGAAACAAACTTTTAAGGAAACTCGAAAGGAGCGTATTTTGGTTAAACTCGAAAATGATCAAACCCTAATTTCTCCTTAACAAATTCGAGCGCCGCAAATTCGAAAAACGGCTATTACTTCGAGTTTTTCAAGTTTTTCAGATTAAATCAATATTTTTACAAGTAAAAATATTGATTTTGATCAAAAACGTGAACTACAACAAAGTAGTTCCCGGAATCCAATTTGATAAGCTCGAAAATCTCAAAAATACGTGATATTCACCGTCTCAAATGTCAAGAAACCTGGGATGTATCTTATGAACACGAAGAACACCCCTAGGCTTTGATACCACTTGTAAGGTCTTGCAACTACAGATCTATCTAGACGCGACACACACCAACGAGTGCGGAATCCTCGTTAGCGGCTTGACGGATATATCACACTCACGGAACACGGAGACTACCACAGCGTTGTACGAACGACTACGAACGAACCTACGCGATGATTCTCTCCGAACACACACACAAATTGCTGATAAACTCGAGATCGCCTTCTGCTAATCACACACGGAATTCTGCAAAAGTCTGCTAATCATTCGAGTTAATCCCAAATTATAGAGAGCCATTCGAGTTTTTCATGGGACAAACTTGAACCAGGCCCGAGGCCCATTCGAATTTGTCCACATGACAAATTCTAATTTACCTTCTATGTTAAATTCGAATATATCCTAAATTCGAATTTCACATGTCAAACTTCTATTTGAATAGATGCTTTAACTTATGTTTGAATTAATCTTTGAACTTTATGTTTGAACTTCTTGTAATACGTTACACCAAGTTCAAACATACAAACAATAAATGTCAAACACATAAAATCACATATATCAAATACTAGTTAATATTCAAAACCTTGAAGCATGACTTACACAAAATGCTAACACTACTTAGACTGCTATCGTCACACAGGGTGTACCAACATGTACATCTTTATGACTTAGAAACCAACAATCCCCGTCGTATCATCCCTTGACGATGCAAAGCATACTTTCCATTCTCTACTCAAAGCATCATCCAATCTATCATCAACCAATGCCTTGATCCTTGAAATTCTGAATAATGAAGCTTCTGGGTCATCAAGTCAACAAAATCCTCCAGTTCATCAAATGGGTTTAGCGATTGAAAGTAATAGCCGGATCCTGCCATGTTGCTGCACAAGGCACAAAAAGAAAGCATGATGATCAGGATGATCCTAATCAGCATGAGGGGGAGAAAAGAGCAAAAGCAGCTGGCAAAGCGCCGATGATCTATGAGGAATCAACTCTAGTAAGTCAGATACCATCAACCACTATTTGCCAATCGGCACCACACGAGTCAGAAGCCGAGCTTCCGACTGAGTCTCTTGAGGACACAAACTCAGGAGCTCTGTTGGTACATCCTGTGTGACGATAGCAGTCTAGATATGTAATAAATAGTCATACGTAATAGATAGGGCTTTATTAATACAAGTCGTGTGTGTTTGTTCATGATTGTGTATGCTGTTTACATTTGCATGCTAAGTTCATGACTGTGAAGACAAGTTCTTGAGGTAATGAACTTGTGAAAATAAGTTCTTAAGGGCATAGGCCACGAACTTAAGTCAAATAAGTTCGTACGAACTTAGCTCACCTAAGTTCGTATCTACATGGGCTTGGGCCTTGCATGAACTTATGAGTTATATTATGAACTTATTTAGTTATTTCCAGTGACTTTTGGGAGAGCAACGATTTCAGTGTTTGTCAGAGTGCACGGGCGAACTGGAAAGCGTTTTTCATAGAGTCTTGGAGCGATACATCGTGTGGGGTCGGTATCATATCGGCTGGCAGTTTGTTTGGCTCCGAGTTTCGCGCGTGATCGATCCGTTAAGCGTCTAACGAGGATTCCGCACTCGTTGGACGACGTCGCCCCTTGATTCGATATGTAGACATGGTGACCTTACAAGTGGTATCAGAGCCAGGTTGAATGTTCTTCATGGTCGTCACGTTTTGTTTAACATTCATAGGTTTCTCGGCGTTCTTTCGGATAAATCACGTGTTTTTCAAAGTTTTCAGTGTTTTCGAGCAATTTTCTTGGCAAATATTCATCTTAGTTCAATGTTTCAGTAGAAATCATTGTTTTTAAGCTTAAAAACATTGATTTAATTTGAAATTTTGAAAAAGTCAAATTTTTGGCCGTTTCACGAACTTGCGGCGCTCGAACTTAGGAGGTGTTTTAGGGTTCCTCGAACGTAACACACGCTCCTCCATGAAGTTGTCACGGATTCGAAGTTGTCTGTTTCACGAACTTGTCAGAGATTTGAAATCGTCTGTTTCTCGAAATTGTCAGAGATTCGAAGTTATCTGATTAGGGTTTCACGAATTTGTCTAGGTTCGAACTTGTCAGAACCTCGAACTTCACCATCCATGAACTTGTGAAGTCTCTCGAAATTAGTTGCTCTCGAACTTAAATTAAAACGAATTTAATTTAGAAAACAAATTTTAAACATAAAATTAGTACGAACTTAATAAGTCTGGAAGAATTGTTTCAAATTTATTTTAAAAAATTAAGTAATTTAAGTTCGTGAACGAAAAGATTTTACTAGAATGACAAGTTTGCATAAGTTCTTGGAAATGGATCATGAGGTGGGCAAGTCTAATTCACCACCTAAGCTAATGAAGATAAAAGACTATTACTGGTGGAAAGATAGATTTGCAGATTTCGCCCGCTTCAATGATATGCATATGTGGATATGCATAGATGAAGGCTATGTTCCTCCCACAACTGAGCTCGAAGGCAGAAAGAAGGTTTTATCATATCAGCAAATGAAAGATGATGATAAGAAAATCTACAAAGCTGAGAATCGAGCTATGTCTTCAATAAAGATGGCTTTACCATTGCAAATTCTGCATACTTTTAAGCATCACAGAACCTCTAAAGAGCTCTAGGATGCTCTAGAGAGGAGGTATGAAGGAAATCCGAGGGTAAGAAAGGGGAGGACTGAAATGTTGAAACAACATTTTGTTATCTTTAAAGGTCTGAAGAATGAGAACATGGATGACATAGTCACAAGTATCTACCATCTGTTGACTGAGCTTGACAATCAGATGGTTGACTATCAAGAAACAGAAAAGATAGAGAAACTTCTAGATGCATTACTAGCAAAGTGGGAGATGTACACTGCACTGATAAATCATGATGAAGAAAAGTTAGAAACTCTCACTCCGGAAGAAGTCAACGGGACTTTAAGAGCATATAACTTTAGAATGCAGAAGAAGGAGAGGGAATTTGATCAATTACAAGATCCTGAAATGTACTTTGGCAAATCTAAGCCATAAACTTCCAGTGCATCTACGCAGGGGGGCTACAGCGTTTTATTCCGGAGAAGAAGAAAGCATACCTACAGAAGTAGACGAATTGAGTGTTAGGGCATTTTTAGGGTTTTCAAAACCAGGAGATCAACCACAAAGTTTAGGACCTTCAACTCAGGGATACATGAAAATGCCTATGAGTGCTAAGTGTAATTCCTATATTAAGAACAAGAACAGAATCACTAACAGAATGATTTGATTATAAACAAATGATTACAGAGAAGATTCTGAACAGTAACGACCACTGTAGCCCTAAAATGCTCCCAAATATTTCCGTGCAAAATATACAAAATGAACTGTCAGAGCTAAAATTACAAAAGTCAAAATACTATTTATTGTCAATTACAACTTTGACCTATTTACACTTTCTACCCTAGACTTATTTTATTTCATCAATCAAAATAAGTTCTAACATTCTCCCCCTTTAACGAAATAAACTAAGTCTTCATTTTGCTAGACCCAACTTCATCTCAAACCGCCTGATGCTCTTTCTGTCAGACAGTCTCCAAATGATTTTAGAAATAAATTCAACCATTAGTTTTCTGTCATTAGTACTCAACGCTCCCTTCTTCGTCTTCCACTTCTTATGCCAACTTTCCTTTCAATCCATTCATCACCTTCTGAAGTGTTCCATCACAGAATGTATCGAGTTCAACACTATGCATAGCTCTTAGCTTTCTATCTTTGTCTTTATACATAACCGCAGGATGCTTTACCATAACAACTTGATATTCTTTCAATTCTCCTACAAACTTGATAAACCGATTTAGAGCTGTAATATTTATCTTCCTCATTCCTATTTAGACTACAATCTGTAGATCTTGCACGGACATTAGTACCAGTTTGGTATGTATGAAGTGAAAAATTGTCCAGAGTGCAAATCTACAGTATTCGTTCCTCTTATTACCGCACAACTCATCAAATAAATCTTCAATATCAACCAGATGCATATATTGAACATGTCAGCTTCAGTGAATGAATAGGTGTTTCCATCAGCTCTTGACATAGTAAAGGTAGGATAGAAGATCTGAACAAAACGATCGTTTTTAATCTTGATTAAATCAACTATCCTAAATTCACTTTTGACTTTATCCACTGGCTGAGTTTTATTCCGCAAGAAACTAGCATAATTCACTAGGTTTGTCATATTTGGCTCCAGAACTCTGAATAGTTTCAAAAACGTACAGGGAGCTTGCTTCTTACAGAATATTCTCTTCTCCAAGTAATCTTCAAGATATGGAAGTTTATTCCTATTCTTGATATACTCGGCTGTTTGTTTCCCAGATAAATCTAATGCTCTAACCTTCTTCTTACTGATTTCATCTTTGTTGAGCAAAGTTAGCATATCTCTGATTTCTCTTTAAACTACCTGCTGAGCTTCAAATCTTAATCTGTGTTGTTTTTCTGATTCGTCAGCCAAGATGTATTCATTAAAGAACCTTTCCATCACTTCAACTTCATTTAATTCAATAACCTCTTGTGGGATAACATTCTCCATTGGAAATTCTTCAACCTCTTCTTTAACATGAACCGTAACCTCAGGCTTTTCAACCGTCGGTGTTTGTATAACATCTTTCAATATCTTTAGAACTAATCTTACCTCTTCTTCATTTCTATCAGCTTGTACAGATATATCACTTAATTCAAACATGTCATCATCATCAGATAAATCAATCTCTACTTCTTTCTCTACTTCTCTCTCTATTCCTTGTATCAACAACATCTGCTCTTGAGCTTCATCATCAGAATCATTATACTCCTCAAATTTATAAATTTCTGACTGAATGCTTAAAGGAACTGGAACATCTTCATGAAGAATCAATCCCAGCTCGCTTTGAGGATCAGCAGGTTTATCTTTGGAGCTTCCGGCTTCTCCTTTTCCTTGTGTTTCAGCCTCTTTTTCCGGATAAGTGATCATTAATAAACCAGTTGTTGTCTCATCAAGCTTCCTCCTCTTCTCCCCCTCATGAGGAGCATCATCGAAGTCCTCGTCATGCTCGTCATGTTTACGTTTTGGAGCTGAAGCTTGAGCCTTACAAGACTGTTCTACTACAGATACTCATTCAGATAAATTTCCCAAGGCTGTGATTACGGTGCTCTCCAACCCCATCAACTGTTCTCGCATTTCATCAAATTGTTCATACACAAAGTCTCGTAGCTCTTCAATAGCCTCATTTGGAGCTTTTTGCTTTACGGTTTCTTCAGTTACAGACATGCCCTTTAAGAATTTGTGAATATTGGTCATCTGAGACATGACTTCTGATAGTTGAGCTGTCAAATGACTGTTTACTCCTGCAACTGCGGCACTCAAAGCTTGATTTAAAGACGATTCTATAACAAAAGGGGAAATGTTAACCAC
Organism: Centrapalus pauciflorus; assembly: GCA_020465985.1. Lineage (NCBI taxonomy): Eukaryota > Viridiplantae > Streptophyta > Magnoliopsida > Asterales > Asteraceae > Centrapalus > Centrapalus pauciflorus. Next base: position 638,792 of record JAANYP010001347.1, read on the forward strand.
TGGGTCACATAGACTTCCATTTGTCACAACAGTTGAACTAGTATAAAGAACATCTGCGTGGCCAGTACTCATAGTTGGCGGTGATGTAGCTCTGACTGGACTTCCAACCTCTTCAAGTGACGGAGCAACAAGTGCTTCCGTGACTGAGGTTGTTCCGGCAGTAACACACAGTTCAGCTGCACTCACTTAAACACATGAAGTGGACTCGAGTGTCCTAATGTGTATAGTTCTAGACATTGTGCATCAAAAGAAGTCGTATACCCGGGCACATGTGAACTTATTTCAATATCCATAAAGTCCAAAGGATTTTCGGATAGGAGATGAGCTTCATCCCGGTGAACAAATTGAAATAGTCTCCTGTTGAGAGGAGACTGAGTGGCCGGTGGGGTGTGTAGTCGTCAGTAGGATGCTGATTATTTCAATGCTAACTCCCTGTTGGGAGCTAACAGCTAATGTGGTTTGATCCCGACTTTCTAGGCTGGGAACATCCCTCACACTCTGTCTAGCAATTTCTACAATATCAATCAATACTGCACCTCCCTCATTTAGATCATTTCCTCCCTCATCATGATCATGATCATCATCCTCTTCTTCTGCAGCTCCCTCATGAATATTCGATAGTGTTCGTTCTGAATCGGAACTGCTAGCTTCTCCCTCACCACCCTTCTCAATAACATCTACTCCCTCATTCACTGTTTGGCTTCCCTGAACTTCAGCGCCATGCTGAAGTTCCTCCTCTCCTACAACTCCCTGGTTAAGAGAACCCGGTTCTTGGGTCTCTATAGGAGCGTGATCTATACGATACAACCTCACATTCTGACTCTCCGGATCAACATATTTCAATAACTCTTTAGGAATGGGCATTATGTTGGCATTTGGTGAATCTGGTACCTCACGCAAGCTCATCATGACATAATCAGGGCACTGTTGAGAATTGGATCGTGTAGGAATATTTTCATTGCCCCTTAAGATGCCTCTGATCAAAATTTGGATAAACCTTTGAAGAGGGACAAATTTTCTTGATCTATTTGTCGTCTTTGCTAGCACGACTTCCTTCAGATCCTCCCATATACATTGCGCATAGTCGTAATGTTTATTAAACGCGATTCCATGAAATATTCTCAGACAGTGTATGCTACATCTATCAATCCCAGTGTGCTTCGACGTCATACACCAGTTGATGATTCCAAAAAGTGTGTACCATTCGCCATTAAGTCCATTTCTATGGAACTTAGAACTCTTTGGTAATGGTTTTGAATACCCCAGACAGATCAGATCATGTACTAATTCGTCGTCTGAAACGAAATCTTCAAAATTAGCTAACTCTGGAATATTAACTATATCGATTCGACGAGGTAGAAACAGATTATGTCTCAATCTGGCTAAGGTAATCTTGGTCTTGAACTGATCGATGGTAACCTTAGAGTGATGGTTACCATCAGCTGGGACAAATTTTACAGTGTGCCAAAACTGCTGGAGATAGACCTGGGAATCGAAGGTTTGTATTGTAGAAGATATCCTAGAGGATGACCTTTTTACAATGTCCACAATTATCGGGTGGCTGACTTTAATGACTTTAGTATCAAGGCGATGGTTGTTATCACGAAATGGTTGGCAATATTTTGGTTTAACAAGTTGGTTATCTGGAATGAGGGTGGAAGGTGAAGGTCGGGTGACTGATGCGGATTTTACTGGTTTAGACACAACGGTGTGATTTGACGATGAATGTGAATTAGAGGAGTTTGAGGGTTGGGATTGAGCTGGTGATGCCATTTGAAAGCTGTAAAAAGTAACAATCATGTTAGACACAACAGATAATCAAATGAAATCCTGCAAATAGAAAAATAAAACATTTTGCTAGAAATTAGAAAAATATGTGTTTTTCTGTTTAAAATACTGGGATTCTAGACAATAATATTAAAATATTATTGTTAGGATTCCAAAGTCAATCGTTAAGAGTTCAATGTTAGAAAAACACAGATTTAAAAAATTTCTCGAAAAATGTGAAATTTTTCTTAATAATTTAAATTCCCAACACTTAGAAACTTTTGTACAACTTTGATTATGAAACTCGGATGAAATGTAAAGTTTCTCGCATAATGAATGACTCAATTCGATAGACACAATTATAGAACTCGAATGATGAAGAATTTTCTCGAACGCACCTAAGTACCAACTCGAATGACACTTAAGACCAACTCGATTAAAACTGATGTTTTCTCGAGTAACATACAACTCAACTTGAATGAACTTGAGAGTTTTCTCGAATGAAAGTAATTTTCGAGACTTAGAATGAAAAGTTTCTAAGTCCTTTTCACTACTCAACTCGGTTAGCAAAGAGTTTCTCGAACTGACTGTAAGTTCAACGCGATTGACCCATGAGTGGACTCGAATGACTTATATTGTGTCCTCGAAGGAATGAAAATATTCTAAGTCCTTGAATGAACTCAACTCGAATGATGCATGAGTCCAACTCGAAGAAAAACTTGAAAAGACTCAAATCTGTTTTGTTATCGAGAGTCGGTGAACAGTGGTCAAGAAGTTCGAAAAAGTGAATTTGAATTTCAACTTTATAGTTGAAAATTTCAATTTCAAAAATACACCTAACCCGGCCCACTCACTCAAAAATATTAGTTTTATTTTTATGCTCATTTCACCAAAAACTACCTTTCAAAAAAAAATAATTCCCAAAAAAATATTTAGACATAACTAAAAGGTAAAAAATTTTAACAAATAAAAAAATTTAACTACAACTCAAAACAAAAACAAACAAAAACAAAATTGAACAAAAACTTAACTAAAAAATTTTAACTAAAAAAAATTTAAGTAAAAAAATTTGCTCCCCCTCAGATGTATATATCATTTTAAATGTCTGCTCCCCCTACAAAAATCAGATAAAATATATCAGATTTTCTCAAAACCAAATAAAATATCTTTCTGCTCCCCCTGCACATGACTATCCATATCTGTTAAACTCCGAAAAATTTAAACTTTAACATCACATGAGTTTAACATCAAAAATAAAAAATGTAAATTTACAATTATAATTTGTAACTACTGAATGTTTAAATCTAACGATTCAACATACCCAACTTGTATACCAAAAAATTAAAACGTTTTTCATCTAAGGCTTTGGTAAACAAGTCAGCTAACTGATATTCAGTAGGTACAAAATATAATTCTGTATTACCATTTTCTATATGATCCTTAATAAAATGATACCGGATGTCGATGTGTTTGGTTTTAGAATGTTGCACTGGATTAGATGCTATGGCTATTGCACTTTGAGAATCACAATAGACTGGAATCTTCTGTGGTGTAAACCCGTAGTCTCTGAGTTGGCTCTTCATCCACAACACTTAATAACAGCAACATATTCAGCTTCAGTTGTAGACAGTGAAACACAATGTTGTTTCTTGGATAACCAGCAGACGGGTTTGTCACCTAAAAATTGAACTACTCCTGATGTGCTTTTTCTGTCCATTCTATCAACTGCGTGATCAGCATCAGAAAAGGCAGTTAAATTGAATGATGATTCCCAAGGATACCACAAACCAAGGTTTGGTGTTCCCTTTAGATATCTTAAGATTGTCTTGGCAGCAACCAAATGTGATTCTTTTGGATTAGCCTGATATCTAGCACAAACACATGTAGGAAACATAATATCAAGTCTACTTGCAGTTAAATACATTAATGACCCAATAATTCCTCGATAATGAGTTACATCTACAAGTGTTTCCCTGAAATGTCCTCATCGAGTTTGGATTTGGAATCCGGAGCCATGGGAGTTTTCATTGGAGTAATATTGACCATGTTAAATTTCTTTAACATGTCTAGAATATATTTGGACTGATTGATGAAATTTCCATCAGTCAGTTGTTTTACTTGTAGACCTAAGAAAAAATTGATTTCTCCCATCATGCTCAATTCAAATTTCTGGGACATTAAGAAAGCGAATTTCTTGCAAAATTCTGGATTAGTAGACCCAAATATTATATCATCTACATATATTTGAATTACTGTAATATCTGGCCCCTGACGTTTTATAAACAGGGTTGTATCCACTGCACCTTTGTTAAATCAACAGTTCAACAAGTATGTTGAAAGTGCATCATACCAAGCACGAGGTGCTTGTTTAAGGCCATACAGGTATTTGTCCAAAATATATACATGATCAGGCTTCAAAGGATCAGTAAACCCTTCGGACTGATATGTATACACTTCATCTGTCAGTTCCCCATTTAAAAACGCAGTTTTTACATCCATTTAATTGATAAACTGTAAAGTTTTTATGAGCTGCAAAAGCCAAAAACATCCTAATAGCTTCCAATCTTTCAACTGGAGCAAACGTTTCATCATAATCAATCCCTTCTTGTTGACTGTATCCTTTGGCGACGAGGCGAGCCTTGTTACGAATGATGACACCATGTTCATCCTTCTTATTCTTGAAAATCCACTTCGTGCAAAGATTGATTTATCTTTTGGTCGCTCCACCAATCTCCAGACCTTCAACCTTTCAAACTGATTCAGCTCTTCTTGCATAGCCACAATCCAATCAGCATCCATAAGAGCTTCTTTAACATTCTTTGGCTCAATTTTGTTCAGAAAGTTTGAAAATAAACACTCATTCATGGTTGCTCTTCTGGTTTTGACTAAAGCTGAAGGATCACCTATGATGTTTTCAATTGGGTGATTCCTTGTCCACTTAAAGGTATGTGGATAAGGTTGAATTTGATCTTGATTGGGGTTTAAGTCTAGATAGGGAATTCGGAGGTTAGCTTCTGATGTTGATGGTATATTATCTGAGATAGGGGTTTCTGAGTTTTCAGATGGTAAGGGGGTTTCAAAAGATACTGGAGGTTGAATGGGTTGTACACTATCAATAGGTAAGTGCACGTCTGTCGTTGAAGCCTCTCCAGTTTCTTCTGAAATGGGTTAATGAGAATAATCTGAGACTACGACGGGATCTTCAGTAATCCTGTCAGACACCAAATTTGAAACATTAGTTTTGGGCTTTTCAAAGTAGTCTTCATAAAAATTCTCGAACAGTTTAATTAAATCAGAATTATATGCACTCTGTTCAGATGACTTCATAGAAGTCTTCTTGTTATGATCGGGTCCTGAACTGGTATGTTCAGAAGCCATTACAACGCCTTCATCAAATTTGAGATTTACGCATTCATTGACTGTCTTGGTCCTCTTATTGTAGACTCGGAAGAGACTCCTTCGAATAACCAATGAAGATGCCTTCATCAGCTTTTTGACTAAATTTTCCCAGATTGTCTTTGTCAGTTAATATGAAACACCTGCATCCAAAGACTTGGAAAAATTTGACATTAGGTACTCGTTTGTTTATTAATTCGTATGGATTCTTTCCGAATCTTTTGTTGATTATGGATCTGTTCTGCGTGAAACATGCCGTTGCTACAGCTTCAGCCTAAAGAAATAACGGAAGATTTGAATATGTCAACATCTTTCATGCAGATTCCACTAGTGTGCGATTTCTTCGTTCAACGACACCATTTTGCTGTGGAGTACGAGCTGCTGAGAATTGATGTGTTATTCCCACAGAATTCAGAAACAACTCGAGAGATTCGTTCTAAAATTCTGTGCCATTATCTGATCTGATGGTTTGAACTGAGAGCTGCAACTTGACTTGAATTCTACGGATGAAGTCGATTATTATCTCGGTAGCATCAGATTTGGAACGCAGGAAGAATACCCATTTGTATCTAGAGTAGTCATCGACTATTACCAACACATATTGTTTCTTGTTTATACTCTGTACTCTCATTGGTCCACACAAGTCCATATGAAGCAGTTCCAATGCTCTCGTGTTCAGTTTTGGACTTATGAGATGCTCTAACCGTCTTTCCTTTTTCACAGGCTGCGCACAATTGCTCTTTTTGAAACCTGAGAGTTGGTAGCCCTTTGACTAACCCACCTTTTGCAAGGTTGGTTGACTCTTTGAAATTCAGATGAGAAAGGCGACGATGCCATAGCCAAGAGATTTTAGATGTTGCTTTTGACATTAAGCAAACATCTTTCTTCAGATTGATTGAGTCTAGGTCTATTGAGTACATATTAGTTTTCCTATTCCCTACAAGGATTTCTTTTCCTTCTACAGATCGTATGCTGCACCGATTTGCTTTGAAGTTGACCTCTAATCCTTTTTCGTAGAGTTGTCCAATGCTGAACAGATTGTGACCGAGACCGTCAACGTAGAAGACTTTTTGAATTTTTATCTTGTCGTACGCAAGACTCCCATATCCTTTGATCGGACAGAATTGATCATTTCCGAAATGGACCGTCAACGTGAGTGTTTCTTTCTGTCCGGTCATGTGCTTTGAGAAGGCGGAGTCAAGGTACCACACATGATTTACCTATAAGACGAAATAAAACGTGAGGTACCCACTTAGAGTTGGGTACTTTTGATTTCGGTAAATCATGTGGTTTGATATTGATCTTCTCATCAGATATATCTTTTATTTTAGGAACCCACCTTTTAGTAGTACGTTTCGGTATCTATTTTTGTACAGTTTGACGTGGAACTGATTTTGAAAGTTGCTGCTTTGGAACCTTTGTCTGTTTAAAAGATGGATCCTTTTTCTTTGGTAGCCATACAAACTTATCAGATTTAGCATGCATTGATTTACAAGAAGCAGAGTTTAGAGCAATTATGGCAGTTCGAGAGTATTTAGTACAACATTTATCAGTAAAATTATTATTACAGACATATTTTTCAAATTGTCTAATCCTATTTGTAACAATAGTTTCTTTGACTCTCCACTCTTGTCTTATACTCTTGTTTTTCCTTTCTTTCTGCTTCTTTCTCCATTCTTGCTTCCGAGAACCTTTCACAATATTATCTGACATACAAGAAACACGAGAATTAGTCGTTTTAGAAATTTGTGTCTCCTGTAAAATTCTCTTACCTTTGAAGATTTGGACCTTTTGTGCAATAGAGTCCCTTTTCGAAGAGTGGATGGCAGGCTATACACAAAGAAATCTGAGAACCTAATCTGTCTTGCAGCGCTTTCCAGAATTTCGAAGTGAAATGACTATCACGATCAGATTCGATAGATTTTGGCACGACATATCTGGTAATTATTTCTTAATCGTAGAGCTGTGCCAATCTATCCAAGAAATAGCTTTCACGCATTGGTAGAATATTTGTAGACTTAGTCAGTCGGTCAAGAACTACCGAGATGGAGTTGTGTTGTCTTTTTGTCTTAGACAGTATCATAACAAAATCCATGGTTATGTCCTCCCACCTTCCATTCCACTGGTTGCATATTTCCAAAAGGCTTTGGATGTTTTGCCTTGGCCATCTAACATACTCGGCAACTTTCAACATCAGAACCGGTATCTCTCTTCATTCCTGGCCTGTAGTAGTCGGTTTTCAAGTCAAAGTACATCTTTGAACTACCAGGAGTGAACAGAGTAATTGGACTTATGGGCTTCAGATAACAGAGTATTACGAGCGAAACAATATTTGGGAACCCATATTCGATTTCCATTGAGACATTGAAGTCCCATATGGTTCACAGAGAATAATTGCATTTGCCCTTTCGGATTTTCAAATTCAGATTCTCTTCTTTCAATGCTTCAGCTTGAGCAGCACGCACTGTTGGGAAATAGTTTAAGTATACTCAAGCTGTTAGTTTAGACTTCTCAGACTGTTAGTAGATTTTTCATGTAAGTACAAAGTTCATGCTGCTAGTTGAAGAAACTCGAGCTGCCAGTGTAAAAGTTCAAGCTGCCAGAGCAAAACAACTCAAGCTGTTCAGTTCATGCTGTCAAGTCATTCAAGCTGCTCAACAGTTTCATAAACAGAATGTGCTGATTTTCAGGAAAGATATCTACACGAAGATTCAAGCATATCTACTATCAAAGAAGTCATAGTCCTTCAAGGAAACACGTCCATAAAGCAATATAAATAGACAGAATATTGTATAGAAGTTACATATAGAAGGAGAGAAGTTTTCTGCATATTTTGAGTCTGTAATTGCTTTATTGTTAAGTTTTCTTAAGCCTCTAAGGTTGTAAAACCCTAAGAACAGTCTGTGTTCTTCGTCTAATCAAAACAGATTAGAGGTGATTGTAATCATTGAATTCAGCAATACAAACAGTCTTGATTACTTCTTATGTTTTAAGCTTAATTGTTTCTGAAAGTTTTTGTTAATATAATTAAGTGTTATTCCGCAAACTTCTTAATTAAACTTTGATTCAAAGCAAGATTATTGATTTATACTCTGATAAATTCAAATCAGTTAATCTTGGTTATTCATAATTTTCATAATTTTCAGATCCTGACAAGTGGTATCAGAGACAGGTTTGTCAAACCAGGTTATTCAAATCAGGTTTTTCAAACCAAGTTATTCTTTGTTTTTTCAAAGTCAAAAACTTTCTTTCAAATTTTTAATCTTTTTCAATGGAATTTGAAAATAGCAGCAGTGGATCTGGGCAAGGACTCAAAGTGCCTATGCTCAAGCCCACTGAGTTTGAGATGTGGAAACTCAGGATTCAACAGCATATTCAATTCATTGATTATGCCATATGGGAAGCTGTTGAATTCCCTCCTGCAGTTGATCCAGAACTTGATGCTGAGGGAAAACCAGTCAAAACTCCTCCAAAAACTGAACTTGAAAGGAAGGCTAGAATGAATGAAGTGAAAGCACTCACATTATTACAAATAGCCATTCCTAATGCTTATCAACATCAGTTTAAAAAATTTTATACTGCTCACTCTCTTTGGAATGCCTTAGAGAAGAGGTTTGCTGGTAATGCAAGTACCAAGAGAAATCAAAAGGACCTCTTGAAACAGCAGTATGAAAACTTTTCTGGTGGCAAGAATGAAAACCTCACTCAAATCTTTGACAGGTTCAACAAACTGATAAGTGAACTGGAAAGTGCAAAGGTCAATCTGGATCAAGATGAAGTCAACAGAAAGTTTCTCAGATCTCTTGGAGAAGAATGGACAGTCTATGTTGCACAGTGGAGAACAAAAGACACACTTGATGAGATAGAATTGGATGATCTATACAACAGTCTAAGAGTGTTTGAGACTGAAATTGATGCTAAAAAGAAATCATTTTCTTATAATCACAACACTGCTCTTCTGTCCTCTGAAAAATCTAATAACTGTGATTCTTTTTCAGGTGGTGATGGCAATTCTGCTGAAACTCATTATGAAGCTTTTGTTGCCAATGATGGATTATTTGCTCTAAATGTTGAAGACTTGGAACAAATTCATCCAGATGATCTTGAAGAGATGGATTTAAAGTGGCAACATGCAATGCTGACCATGAGAGCCAAAAGATTTCTGAAAAGAACTGGTAGGACCAACTTTCAAGCCAAAACAGAAGGCAAACCATCTTTTGATAAATCAAAAGTGGAATGCTATAAATGCCATAAGCTTGGTCACTTTGCCAGAGAATGTAGATCTCAAGGTCAACAACCATCAAGGACTTCACAGCCCATTCAAGCTTCCTCATCAACAGCACTTGTCTCTCAAGAAGACAATGTGTTTGACTGGAGTGATCAGACAGAGGAAGAATTCCAAAATCAAGCACTTATGGCAGAAACCTCAAATGTCTCCTCAACTGAACTACCATCTGAGGTAAACTCTAAACTCTGCTCTCAATCATGCAAAAATATGGTTAAAAAGTACAGAGATCATAATGAGAGCATGTGCAAAACTCTAGCTAAGATGGAAGAAAGGAGATATGAATATATGCAAGCCATAGAAGATCTGGAAAAACAGATCAATGATTATAAGGATAATGAGATTCAAATGGGGTATGATAGAAACTATCATGAATGGGAGAAAAAGGAACTCAATAAGAAAATAGAATCTCTGAATAAAAAGGTAGAAGAAACTGAACAGAAGGTGTTAGAGGCTAATGAGAAACTGGAATCTGTTAACATAGATTTAGGTAACTTCAAGTTAGCAAATCAAAAGCTAGAACACCTAATGGAAGTTCAATTCAAAGATAGAGTCAAATCTCAGGTCAATCCCAAAGAAGGAATAGGATACAGAGCTACTCCACCTCCATATAATAACAAGTACATTCATCCAATGAGTGAAGTTGCTGATAGACTTGTTAATGAACCACTAGATGAATCTATGACTATTGTAGATCCTATCCTTGATAGCAGTCCTGAACCAAAGGAAGATAAGAGTCAAAATAGAGACTGTGACACAAAGAGTGCACCCATAGAAGTCCAAGTTCCCAGTAAGAAAGGAAAAGAGAAGATGAGTGTATGCAATGCTACTCCACAAGTTTCTGTACATTCTAACTGTAACACTGCATCTTCATCAAAAGGAACTAAAAGAGGTAAAATTGTTTCTATCTGCACATGCCAAAAGCATGGTGTTCAAAAGTTTCCTAAACAACAGCAGGTAAGAGGGAACCAGAGAAACAAGAACCAGAAATTGACAGAAAAGTCTGGTGTTCCAATTCAAACTGTCAAAAGATGCTTTCACTGTGGAAGGAAGAATCACTTAGCCAAGGATTGTTTTTACAAACCAGCTGTTGCAAAACAGACTGTGCATCACACAAAATCAAATCCTAAACAGGCAAAGCACTCAAAAGTGAAACCTTCCACAGCAGCTCCAAAGAGAACAGTTGATCACAGATTCTCAAAAGTTAATAAAAAACAGTCCACACATCAAAAACAAGTTTTGGCAAAGCCTAAATCAAGTTTTAAACAAATATGGTGTGTCAAGGACAAATCTGTTGCTCAAACTGCTAATGCAAAAGATCAGACTGCTAAGTCAAAATCTGATGCTGTTAGTGCAAAAACTGAAACTGTTAGCACTACAAACACAGCTCAAGCTGCTGGGCATCAAACTGGAGCTGCTAGTGAATCATCTGAGACTGTCAGAAGAAAAGATGATCAAAATAGTTGGATACCTCATATTATCACTAAATACTCTCCAAAGACTCCATCAGTAGATCTCACCAAATACAAGAAGTCAAAAACAGTTTTTAGTTATGTCAATGTACAAGGCCAACCCAAAACCAATTTGGTTTGGGTTTACTCCACTACTAACTAAGCTGTTATTTGTGCAGGGCAACCACAGGTCTCCTCATAGGACAAGATGGCATCTGGACAGTGGATGCTCTAGGCACATGACAGGCAATTCTGAATGCTTGTCGAATTTCAAAGGCTTTGATGGAGGTTTTGTCGCATTTGGAGGCAACTCAAAAGGAGGTAAGGTTACAGGTAAAGGTACTGTAAATGCAGGCAACATGACATTCCATGATGTTTTGTATGTTGAACAGCTTAAGTACAATTTATTGAGTGTCTCTCAAATCTGTGACAAACAAAACATTGTTCTGTTCACAGATTCTGAGTGCATTGTTCTTTCAAAGGATTTCAAAATTCCTGAAAATCTTGTTTTACTTAGAACACCAAGAAAGGACAATGTTTACTGCCTAGACACAGCTCTTTTGACTAAATCAAATACTTTAAGCTGTTTAATATCCAAAGCATCATCAAATGAGTCTGCTCTTTGGCATAGAAGGATGTGTCACATGAACTTCAAGTCCATGAATGAGTTAGTTAAAAAGAATCTGGTAAGAGGTTTACCACAAAAGGAGTTCATTTGTGATGATCATTGTGTAGCATGTCTTAAAGGTAAGCAACACAAAACTTCTCACAAAAGGAGTTCATTTGTGATGATCTGGTAATCTGCCTATGACTTTCTGGGCAGAAGCTGTTAATACAGCCTGTTATGTTCTAAATAGGGTTCAAGTAGTTCAATCACAAGGGAAAACTCCCTATGAGCTATTCCACAACAGAAGTCCCCTAATAGCTTTCTTCAAGCCTTTTGGATGCCCATGTACTATTCTTCACACTAAAACTCACTTAGGGAAGTTTGAGAGTAAGGCTGAAGAAGGATTTTTTGTAGGATACTCAACTCAAAGTAAAGCCTATAACAGTGTGTCTAAAACAATTGAAGAAAGTGCCAATGTTGAATTTAATGAAAATACTGCTAACATCAAAGGCACTGGTCCTGATTGGTTATTTGATTTAGATTCACTAACTAATTCTCTGAGCTTTGCTGAGTTTACTGCAGAAGCTGATGCATACAGGGTTGAAGCTGCTAACACAAATTCTCATGCTGCCAATACAATTTCTCATGTTGTTGGCACAAAGTTTCAGACTGCTGCAGATTCAACAAGTTGGGATGATTTCACCACTCTACCACTTCTGTCATGTGATCCTCCAGGGGTACTGAGCACTCAACATGATGCAAATCCAGACACTGAAGTGCCATTCCCAAGTCCTGACAGCACAGCTCAAACACAAAAGGAAACAGCTCCAGTTTCTAGGCTAGCAGTCCCAACAGCTTCTCAAGCTGTTAGCCTAGAAACTCAAGCTGTTCCAGAAACTGAACCAATCACTGGTTCTGATGGAGATGACACAAACCTTGGAACGTCCTTCCAAACAGAGAGAGAGCCCACACTAAGAGTTCATAAATATCACCCTCTCAATCAAATACTGGGTGATCCAAGCACTCCTGTTCAAACAAGGAAGATGGTTCACAATGAGACTGCTGCTGCTGAACAAGCAGTTCCAGAATTCAGCCTAGCTGCTTTTGAACATGCCTGCTTCATGTCTCAACTAGAACCTAAAAAGGCATCAAAAGCACTAAAAGATTCATCCTGGATTGAAGCTATGCAAGAAGAGCTTTTACAGTTCAAAATTCAGAATGTATGGACTCTGGTGGATCTTCCTAAAGGTAAGAGAGCAATAGGTACAAGATGGGTGTTCAGAAACAAGAAGGATGAGAGAGGGATAGTCATCAAAAACAAAGCTAGATTAGTAGCACAAGGGTACACTCAAGAAGAAGGAATAGATTATGATGATGTCTTTGCTCCAGTAGCAAGAATTGAAGCCATCAGACTATTTCTAGCATATGCAAGTTTCAAAGGCTTTAAAGTGTATCAAATGGATGTTAAGTCTGCTTTCTTGTATGGGAAAATTGAAGAAGAAGTATATGTGTGTCAACCTCCTGGTTTTGAAGACTACAAGTATCCAGACAAGGTGTACAAGCTAGACAAAGCTCTCTATGGTCTTCACCAAGCCCCCAGAGCATGGTATGACACACTGTCCACATATCTTCTACAGAATGAATTCAAGAGAGGCACTCTGGACAAAACACTTTTCACTAAATCCATCAAAACTGAGATTCTTCTTGTCCAGATCTATGTTGATGACATCATCTTTGGCTCAACTAATGATAGGTTGTGCAAGGATTTTGAGGCCCTAATGCACAAAAAGTTTCAAATGAGTTCAATGGGGGAACTCACATTCTTTCTAGGGCTGCAGGTCAAACAGAAGCCTACTGGTCTATTCATAAGTCAATCAAAGTATGTCAAAGACATACTGGAAAAGTTTGGCTATCAAGACACAAAGGTTGCAAGCACTCCAATGGATCCTCATAAACAGCTCCATACAGACAAAGATGGCATAGATGTGGACATTCATCTATACAGATCCCTTATAGGATCTCTCATGTATCTAACATCTTCTAGACCTGATATAATGTTTGCTGTCTGTGTGTGTGCCAGGTTTCAATGTTCACCAAAGGATTCTCACTTTGTTGCTGTTAAGAGAATCTTCAGATACCTTAAAGGCCAACCACATTTAGGCCTATGGTATCCCAAAGACTCTCCTTTTGAACTAACCGCCTATTCTGATAGTGACTATGGTGGTTGCAACATTGACAGAAAATCCACAACTGGTGGATGTCAATACTTAGGAGCAAGACTGGTCTCTTGGCAATGCAAGAAACAAACAACTGTCTCCACATCATCCACTGAAGCAGAATACGTAGCAGCTGCAAGCTGCTGCTCCCAGGTAATGTGGATTCAAAATCAGCTAAGAGACTATGGTATGAATTTCTTATCCACTCCTATTTATATTGACAATTCAAGTGCCATTAGCATTGTGCAAAACCCAGTGAAATTCCCAAAAACCAAGCATATAGAAATCAGATTTCACTTCATCAGAGATAGTAATGAAAAGAAGTTAATCCAAGTTACCAAAATACATACAGATGATCAGCTAGCTGATCTATTTACAAAACCTTTTGATGTAGGAAGGTTCACTTTCCTAATATCAAACATTGGTATGGTAAACATGGATTAATTGGTTTCTATTATTATCAACTCAATATGCTAATTTAAGGGGGAGACACTGTTCTATTGAAAAGTTGCACAATTTTACACTAACAGCATGAGTCTTTTCTCATGCTGCTAGTTCATTTTCTCGGACTGCTAGTTATTTTCACTTGATCTGTCAAAGTGTGCAGGGTATTTAGGTAATTTTCCAAGTGTGTGCGCGGGACCTAACCTTTTCGAAACCTTTAAAGGTCCCAGTTTCGTTCAGTTGTAACTACCAGTTACATATTCTTCTTCCACGGCCTTCTGTTTTCTCTCTGAACGATACACACACTCTTTTCAAACCCTAAACCCCAAACCGTCGTTTCTTGATCAATGGAGTTCGTAAAAGAACACAACTGCCTCCCATACACCCTGAAACACACTGACCTTCAACCGTTCCATGAGATGATGGACTTCCTCAGGCACTCCCATATCCACTATGCCCTCAATATTAACCCCACATATACATATCTCATATTCAGCAATTCTGGAATCGTGCCTATGTTCAAACCATCAATGGAGTGCCTACCCTGTCTTCCACAATCGATGGTACTACCATCAATATCACTGAGGAGTCCATCAGAAGTCATCTGCATCTTCAAGATGCCACAGGTATAAAAGATCTATCTCTTACTGCTTTACACTTTGGTCTTCAAAATATTGGATATAGGGGTCCTGCTGATTCTTTTACTTTCTTGAAAGCACATTTTTCTCCTAAATGGAAATACCTTGTGCATATTATTCAGCAATGTTTAAGCCCCAAAAGAACTGGTTGGTCAGAATTTTCTTCAAATATTGCCACTGCCTTAGTGTGCTTTTCTACTGGCCAACAGTTCAATTTTTCAAATATGATCTTTCAAGGAATGTTAAGGCATCATTCCCTGAAGCATGGGAAATTTTTGATGTATCCTCGATTTTTGGCAAAAATAATTGCACACACCTGCACTACTTCTAATTTACATAAGAGGATACATGTTTCCCATAGGCACTCACTATCTTCAATCAAAAGGCTGATAAAGCCAAGTGCCAATTTTGTCAGCATTGATGCTCCATTGCCCTCTGCAATGATGAACATCATCACAAGAAACAGAGGAGAGGGGCCTGAGCAGACACAGCCTAACATTACTGCTTCAACCCCAGGACCCCAACCCACTCCTCATGATACACATATTCCCTCTGATCCTTTTGTACAGCCCAAACGCCCACTCAGATACTTATATAAAAGGAAAAGGGGACCAGGAGCTCCTTCCTCCTCCTCCCCTAGACAAGAGCCATATATCCCTGTGCAGGAGGATCCTTCTGCACAGAATATCCAAAGGGAACCAATTGAGGACACTCCCAACCTCAATCAGGAGGTGAACATCTCTTCTGAGACTGTTCATATGGGTTTTGTGGCTGGCACTACTGATGTCTCTGCACAAGAGGCACAGGACAGGGCCAACATCTCTAAGACCACACCCATGGCAACAGCAAGTGTGCAAACACCAGCTGGAAGTCCCCAGTACCAAGAAAAGAGGGGCCCAGAGGTTTCTACTTCTGGTGTTAATGTCAGTGATAGACCACAAACACCCCTGGTGTTATCTGATCTTGAGACTAGCCTGCAACTGATGCTCTTAACGGATCCAAAGCTGAAACCTGTTGTAACAATGTTGGAATACCAAATGTCCATCATTGCTGCACAGGGGGCACAAATCTATGAACTCAAACAGGCAGAAGCTGCTCACAATCAGAAACTGGCTTATCTACACAAAGGATTTACTCTTCGTGGAAGTAAGCTCATCAAACTAGAGCAGTTGATTCAAACCCATGTGGCAAAGGTTGTAGGTCCTTCTGACCAAACCAATGCTTCCAAAAAGGGGGAGAATCAGGAAGTTCCTGAACCAGTCCAAGCAGCTCCAACACCAACAGTCCAAGCAGCATCAACAGCTCCATCTTCTAGGCTAGCAGTCCCAACAGCTTCTCAAGCTGTTAGCCTAGAAACTCAAGCTGCTTCTACAAGAGCAACTGGAGTTGTTATAAGAGAAGGCAGTCAAGCTCCATCTAGTTCAGTCCAAGCTACATCTTCTGCTACAAAAGATAAGGGCAAGGGTATTCTGATTGAGTCTCCAAAGCACAAATTTTCTACCAGAGAAGCCCAGATTGCCTTTGATGCTGAGATTGCCAGAAAGTTAGCAGAAGAACAAGATCAGGCCTTAGACCAGCAAACCCATGCCCCAATGCAAGATGATGAAACCTTAGGAGATTACCTAAGAGGGTTTGTGGTCAAGCAAGGTGAAAGGAAGAGGAAGATGCCAACTGGGCATACCAAGGCTGAGAATAGAAGATTCTTAATAAATTTTGTCGTTGCAGCAGATATTCCAAAGAAGATTGCTCAGTCCATGACTACTGAAAGGCTGCAGGAAATACATGACAAAGAAATGGAGAAAAGAAAGAAAACAAGAGTCTCTTCAGAAGTTCAGCCATTACCAAAAGTTCAACCGTCCCAATCAGTCCAACCATCAACGAAACCAGTCCACCCTGAAGCTGCCAATGCACCTGCTCCCACTGATCAACCCACTGTTTCTATTCCATCAACTGTTAAGAAGGTGATCTTTCAGCACCATTTGCAAAAGGCTATGGAGATAGAAAAGTTGATTGATCAACATGATTTCACAAAGCCAGAAATCAACTACTGGTTTGCTAGGTCTCTGGATGAAAGAAATTTAAGGGTCAAGTTTGTGATACGGAGAGAGTCTGGACCAGAAGAGGAGTTTGATACATTCTGGCAGATGGTTCATAAGCTGACCAGGGATGAACTGATAAAGATGTATCACATAGGATCTGTTTCACAAGTAAGATCTGATCTTCCACAAGTAAAACAACTTATCAGAGATCTAAGTGCAGTTGCTGATCCTGAATTTGCAAGAAAAGAAGTAGAAGATGCTGAGAAGAAAGGGAAACAGATCAAGGAAGTTCATATTTTTGTCAAATCCAGAACTTACAGAATCACATTCAAAGATGGGTTTGGTATTTTCTTCAATCTCGAGTTTTATAATTTTTCAAAAGATATGCTGCTCCAAATAAAATCAGTTAGGATATCTTGTGATAAAGAAGAAATGAAGAGAGAATTTTTGAAGGCTGTAGATAAGAAGCTTGCACAGTTGTAAGTTTTTGAAAGCCTTGGTTTGTATATAACAGTTTACTTTTTCATTTCCTTATTTGTATAGAACTTAAAGTCTTGTATAAAGAATTTAAGTTAGGGGGAGATTGTTGGGAAATAGTTTAAGTATACTCAAGCTGTTAGTTTAGACTTCTCATACTGTTAGTAGATTTTCTGTGTAAGTACAAAGTTCATGCTGCTAGTTGAAGAAACTCGAGCTGCCAGTGTAAAAGTTCAAGCTGCCAGAGCAAAACAACTCAAGCTGCTCAGTTCATGCTGTCAAGTCATTCAAGCTGCTCAACAGTTTCATAAACAGAATGTGCTGATTTTCAGGAAAGATATCTACACGAAGATTCAAGCATATCTACTATCAAAGAAGTCATAGTCCTTCAAGGAAACACGTCCATAAAGCAATATAAATAGACAGAATATTGTATAGAAGTTACATATAGAAGGAGAGAAGTTTTCTGCATATTTTGAGTCTGTAATTGCTTTATTGTTAAGTTTTCTTAAGCCTCTAAGGTTGTAAAACCCTAAGAACAGTCTGTGTTCTTCGTCTAATCAAAACAGATTAGAGGTGATTGTAATCATTGAATTCAGCAATACAAACAGTCTTGATTACTTCTTATGTTTTAAGCTTAATTGTTTCTGAAAGTTTTTGTTAAAATAATTAAGTGTTATTCCGCAAACTTCTTAATTAAACTTTGATTCAAAGCAAGATTATTGATTTATACTCTGATAAATTCAAATCAGTTAATCTTGGTTATTCATAATTTTCATAATTTTCAGATCCTGACACGCACAGGTATCATCGATAATCAAAGAAGAGAATACAGTAGAAATCAGTACATCACAACAAGTTTCAGAATGAGATTTTCTACTCAGTATATCCACAACTACATTCGCTTTGCCAGGATGGTAAAGAATCTCACCGTCATAATCCTTGATGAGTTCCAAGGATCGTCTTTGCTTTATGTTGAGATCTTTCTGAGTAAAAAGGTACTTCAGACTTTTATGATTAGTGATTAACTGACACTTAGTCTCATACGAGTAATGAAACCATAACTTTAATGCAAAGGTCACCGTGGCTAACTCAAGGTCGTGAGTCGGCACGCTCTTTTCATAATCCTTTAATTACCTTGAAGAGTAGGACATTACTTTTCCTGTTTGCATTAGGACACATCCCAAGCCAGTACCAGAAGTATCGTTGTAAACAACGAAGTCATCACTTCCTTCTGGTAGAGCCAACATTGGCACTTGAATCAGCTTTTTCTTTAAAATTTCAAATGCCTCTTGCTGTTTATCTGTCCACACGAATGGAGTGTTCTTTAGTGTGAGCATCGTCAGTTGAACAGTAATATTTGAGAAGTTCTTGATTAATCGGTGATAGTAGCCAGCCAATCCAAGGAAACTTCTAATCTCAAAAGCATTACGAGGCGCTTTCCATTTCTGGACTGCCTCGACTTTAGTTGGGTCAATACAAATTCCTTCTCCATATATCACATGACCATGGAATTGAATCTAGAAATGGTCAAAGTAAAATTTCAGGTTTTAACAAAACAAAGAACGCTAATGAATTGCTCGAGACTATAAAGTGTAATACGTGTCGGAGCCAAAATTCACATTTAGAGAATTTTTGCATAGAGTTGTTCTATTCGTAATAACTCTAGCAATTCTCGAAGATGAAAAACACGATCAACTTCCATTTTTTAATATATCAGAATATCGTCAATGAAAATGATAACTGATTTATCAAGCATCGGTTTACACACTCGGTTCATCAGGTCCATGAACGTGGCAGGTGCATTTGTCAGACCAAACGACATTACTAGGAACTTGTAATGTCCGTATCTTATTCGGAACGCTGTTTTATAGATGTATTCTTCTTTCACCTTCAGTTGGTGATATCCCGAACGAAGATCAATCTTCGAGAAGTAGTTGGCTCCTTGAAGTTGATCAAAGAGATCGTCTATTCTGGGAAGAGGGTACTTATTCTTGATCGTGACATTGTTCAACTCTCTATAGTCAATGCACATAAGAAAAGTTCCATCTTTCTTTTCCACAAACAAAACCGGTGCACCCCAGGGAGATAAACTTGGTCGAATGAAGCCTTTCTCCAATAAGTCTTGCAATTGGTTGGACATTTCTTGCATTTTTGCAGGCGCAAGTTTATATGGAGTTCGGGCAGATGCCAATTTCAACCTGGCGTTGAGGCAGAATTCCAGATATATCATCAGGAAATAGGTCTGCGAAATTCACATACTATAGTAACATCGGAGACAAATGTCTTTTTGGATTTAGAGGGATAGTCAAAAGCAAGATAGCACAGATTCATGTCCCTTATACAAATGTTTATGAGCTTTTTGTATCGAGATGAAACAGTACACACCTTTACATCTGTCACCATTAATTTGAAGTATACGCCCGTCTGGTGATTTAATTCGGATCATGTTTCGGTTAAAAACGATTGTAGCTTCAATACTCACTAGCTAGTGCATTCCCACGATGATGTCAAATTCTTTTATGGGGATTGGAATTAGGTCTAGGTTAAAGAACATGTCGTTTACAAGGAGCGTATATTTTCGATAAACCAAATCAGCCATAACAAAATTTTTATTGGTCATCTCTATGTCAAGTATTGACGAAAGCTTAGATGGAGATTTAACTAAGCGACGGGAAAATGAGGTTGAAATAAAAGATCTACTAGCGCCAGAGTCAAATAACACACTTGCTGGGATTGAATTTAGAAGAAATGTACCAATAACTACGGAGTTTCTTTTGCTTCTTCCGCAGTTATTTAAAATACTATTGTCCTGGCCGATGGCCTAGCGGCAGTGTTTTCATGGTGGATCCAACAAAAGTGGATTGACTCTTTAATCGATGACTCATTGATGAGAAAAGTGGCCTCGGTTCCTGCATCTCGGACAATCATGCCAGGATCTAAATATGAATTACCAAGACTAACTGATTTGAATTTATCAGAGTATAAATCAATAATCTTGCTTTGAATCAAAGTTTAATCAAGAAGTTTGCGGAACAACACTTAATTATTTTAACAAAAACTTTCAGAATCAATAATGAATAAACACACAAGAAGTAATCAAGACAGTTTGTATTGCTGAATTCAATGATTACAATCACCTCTAATCTGTTTGATTAGACGAAGAACACAAACTGTTCTTAGGGTTTTACAATCTTAGAGGCTTATGAAAACTTAATCAACAAAGCAATTACAGACTCAAAATATGCAGAAAACTCCTATACAATAGAAAGACCTATTCTATGTATTTATATTGCTTCTTGATATGTTTCCTTGACGAATAATGACTTCTCTGATAGTAGATATGCTGGAATCTTCACATAGATATCGTTTCCTGAAAATCAGCACTTTCTGTTTCTGAAATTGTTGAGCAGCTTGAATCCCTTGACAGCATGAGCAGAGCAGCTTGAGTTGTTTTGCTCTGGCAGCTTGAACTTTTACACTAGCAGCTCGAGTTTCTTCAACTAGCAGCATGAACTTTGTATTTACATTTAAAAACTACTAACAGTCTGGGAATTTTAACTAACAGCTTGAATATACTTAAACTATTTCCCAACAATCTCCCCCTAACTTAAATTTTTTACACAAGACTTTAAGTTCTATACAAAAAATGGAAATGAATAAGTAAGCTGTTATTTACAAACCAAGGCTTACAAAACTTACAGCTGTGCAAGTTTATGATCTAAAGCCTTCAAAAATTATCTCTTCATCTCTTCTTTATCACAAGATATTCTAGCTGATTTTATTTGCAGCAACATATCTTTTGAAAAATTGTAAAACTCAAGATTGAAGAAGATACCAGACCCATTTGTGAATTTGATTCTGTATGTCTTTGACTTGACAAACAGATCAATTTGCTTGATCTTTTTCTCTTTCCTCTCAGCATCTTCTATCTCTTGTCTTGCAAATTCAGGGTCAACCACTGTACTTAGATCTCTGATGAGTTGTTTAACTTGTGGAAGAGCAGATCTAACTTGTGTAACAGACCCTATGTTGTACATCTTTATCAGTTCATCACTGGTCAACTTCTGAACCATTTGCCAGAATGTATCAAACTCTTCTTCTGGTCCAGACTCTCTTCTTATTACAAACTTAACTCTTAAATCTCTTTCATCCAGTGACTTAGCAAACCAGTAGTTGATTTGGGGCTTTGTGAAATCATGTTGATCAATCAACTTCTCTATCTCCATGGGCTTTTGCAGCTGCTGATCAAATAGCACCCTCTTAACAGATGAAGGAATAGAAACAACTGCTTGATCAGTGGGAGCAGGTGTACTGGCAGCAGCTTCAGTTTGGACTGATTTTGTTGATGGTTGGACTTCTTGGGATGGTTGAGCTTCTGGAGAGACTTTTGTTTTCTTTCTTTTCTCCATTTCTTTGTCATGGATCTCCTGCAGCCTTTCAGTAGTCATGGACTGAGCCATTTTCTTTGGGATACCTGCTGCAAAGGCAAAATTGATTAATAATCTTCTGTGCTCAGCCTTGGTGTGCCCTGTTGGCATTTTTCTCTTCATAGCTCCTTTCTTAACCACAAACCCCTTTAAGTAGTCACCTAAAGTCTCATCATCATCCATTGGGGTTTGGGCTTGCTGATCTAATTCCTTGTCCTGTTCTTCTGCTATTCTTTTGGCAATTTCAGCATCAAAGGCAATTTGGGCTTCTTTGGAAGAGAATTTATGCTTTGGAGACTCAATGAGAATGCCCTTGCCCTTGTCTTTTGCAGCAGATGTTGTAGCTTAGACTGTGCTTGATGGAGCTTGAATGCCTTCCCTGATCACAACTCCGGTAACTTTTGAAGGAGCAGCTTGAGTTTCTAGGCTAACAGCTTGAGAAGCTGTTGGGACTGCTAGCCTAGAAACTGGAACTGTTGATGCTGCTTGGACTGTTGTTGTTGGAGCTGCTTGAACTGACTTGGGAACCTCCAGATTCTCCCCCTTTTTGGAAGCATTGGTTTGGTCAGAAGGACCTACAACCTTTGCCCCTTGGGTTTGAATCATCTGCTCTAATTTCATAATTTTATTTCCACAGAGGGTGAACCCTTTGTGAAGATAATCCATTCGCTTATTCTGAGCAGCCTCTGTCTGTTTAAGTTCAAAAATATAAGCCCCCTGTGCAGCAATGATGGACATTTGATATTCCAACATGGCTACAACAGGTTTCAGCTTGGGATCCGTTAAAAGCAAGAGTTGTAGACTTGTCTCAAGATCAGAAAACACCTGGGGTGCTTGTGATCTATCACTGACATTAAGACCAGAGGTAGAAACTTCTGGGCCCCTCTTTTCTTGGTTCTGGGGACTTCTAGCTTGTGTTTGCACACTTGCTGTTGCCGTGAGCGTGGTCTTAACTATGTTGGCCCTGTCCTGTGCCTCTTGTGCAGAGACATCAGTAGTGCCAGCCACAGAACTCACATGAATCATCTCTGAAGAGATGTTCACCTCCTGAGAGAGGATGGGAGTTTCCTCAAGTGGTTCCCTTTGGATATTCTGTGCAGAAGTATCCTTCTGCACAGGGATATATAGCTCTTGTTGATGGGAGGAGGAGGAAGGAGCTCCTGGTCCCCTTTTCCTTATATATAAGAATTTTAGAGGGCGTCTTGGCTGTACAGAAAGATCAGAAGGAATTTGTGTATCATGAGGAGTGGGTTGGGGTCCTGGGGGTGAAGCAGGAATGTTAGGCTGTGTCTGCTCAGGACCCTCTCCTCTGTTTCTTGGAATGATGTTCATCATTGCAGAGGGCAATGGAACATCTACACTGACAAAATTGGCACTTGGCTTTATCAGCCTTTTGATTGAAGACAATGAGTGCCTATGGGAAACATGTATCCGTTTATGTAAATGTGGAGTTGTGCAGGTGTGTGCAATAATTTCTGCCAAAAACCTAGGATACATAAAAAATTTCCCATTCTTTAGGGAATGATGCCTTAACATTCCTTGAAAGATCATGTTTGAAAAATTGAACTGTTGGCCAGTAGAAAAGTGTGAAAAGTAGTTTCTACCAATTCAATCAACACACTGCAATTAATAAGAACAATAAATGTAATCAATACTAACCGAATGATTTGATTGAAGAACTTGATGATTACAAAAATGATGAACTCAATATTCTGCTGCGTACAGTGCTGCCCTCTAAATTGAATGCGTACAAAAAGAAGCTTCTGACCGATCTCTCTAAATCTAGAAAGTCAAAATGACTATTTATACAAAATTACAAACTATAAGGAAATTACACATTAAGTCCCTAGACTTTGATATTTCATCAACTAAAACATATTCCAACAATCTCCCCCTTTGATGAAAGTAGCAAAGTCTTCAAGTTGACAAGCCCAGCTTCTGTTCAAATCTTCTAATACTTTTCCGATCTGACAGCCTCCATTCAATATTAGAAATAAAATCGACCATGAGTTTTCGATCGTTAACTGATAAAGCTCCTTTCTTTGTCTTCCTCTTTTGATCTGCTGCCAGCTTGCCTTTCAGACCATTCATCACTTTAATCAACGTTCCATCAGAAAACTTATTTAGTTCAACACTTCTCATAGCTCTCAATCTTTTACTTCTATCTTTGTACATGACAGCTGGATGCTTCACCATTATAACTTGAAACTCTTTAAGTTCACCAGCAAATTTAATATCTCTGTGAGGCGCAATCATGTTTATCTTCCTCATGCCTCTCTCAACTCCAATCTGTAGATCTTGCACTGACATTAATACCAGTTTGGTATGCATAAAATGAAACAATGTCTTCAGCGCAAATCTACAATGTTCATTCCTTTTATTCCTGCACAGTTCGTCAAAAAGATCTACAATATCGACCAAGTGCATGTTGAACATGTCAGCTTCTGTGAATACATATGTGTTTCCATCAGACCTGGTTACAGTAAACTTCGGATAAAAAGTCTTAACAAATCTTTCCTTTTCAATCATCACCAGATCTACTATCCTGAAGTCACTCTTCACCTTCTTAACCTCTTGAGTCTTGTTTCTTAAGAAACTGGCATAGTTGACCAGATTGGGCATGTTCGGCTCTAAGACTCGGAATAACTTGTGAAATGAACAAGGAGCTTGCTTTTTACAAAAGATCCGTTTCTCTAAAATGTCTTCAATGTACGGCATCTTGTTTCTTTTCCTTATGAACTCAGCAGACCTGTTCTCTGGTAGTTCAAACTTTTTCATCTTCTTCTTGCTTATCTCATCCTGATTCAACAAAGTTAGCATATCTTGAATTTCCCTCTGGACCACTTGTTGTGCTTGAAATCTAAGTCTGTGTTGTTTCTCAGATTCGTCAGCTAGCACATACTCGTTGAAAAATCTATCCATAACTTCAACTTCATTCAACACAACCGTTTCTTGAGCCATACTGCTCTCAACATGGAATTCTTCAAACTCTTCTTTAACTTGTACAACAACCTCAGGCTTTTCAACCGTTGGTGTTGATTCAACATCCTTCACAATTTCCTCAACTAGTACATCCTCTTCCTCAATTCTTTCAGCTCTAAAATCTACATCAGTCAAAGTAATTATGTCATCATCTTCTGATACTTCAATATACTCCTCTCTTTCTTCTCCTATCTCTTGAATACTTAGCTCTTTTTCTTTCTCTTGAACGTCTTCCTCTGAATCAATATACTCAATAAACTGATAAATATCGGACTGAGTGTTCAAAGGAACTGGAACATCTTCATAAAGAATCAATCCCAGCTCTCTCTGTTCACCAGCTGACTGTTTAGATCCTCCGGCTTCTTTCCCTTGAGTTTCTGGCTCCTGCTCTGGATATGTCAGCATTAAAATCCCTGGCGTCGGTTGATCAAGCTTTCTCCTCTTCTCCCCCTCATGAGGAGCATCATCGGAGTCTTCATCATGCTCATCATGTTTTCTCTTTGACGAGGAAGCTTGAGCCTTGCAGGTCTCTTCTACTGCAGCTACTCGTTCAGAAAGATTACCCAACGCAGTTACCACAGTATTTTCCAGGCTGATCATACGTTTTCTCATCTCGTCAAATTGATCAAAAACAAAATCCTTCAACTCTTCCTTCAACTCTTCTATAGCTTGCTTTGAGTCAGTTTGCTTGACAGACTCCTCTGCAACATCTGAACCCTTTAAAAATTTCTGAATATTTGTCATTTGAGCCATTACCTCCGCTAACTGATTAGAAACATGTAAATTAACACCAGACACAGCTGCATTCAGTGCACTTGTCAAGGTTGACTCTGTAACAAAAGGGGATAAA